>VZTY01031018.1:0-78026 GCA_013400935.1 Turnix velox
CAGCCCGTCTTCATAAGACAGTTGCTCGTGGCCCTCCTCTGGACTGCTCCAACAGCTCAATGTCCTTCTTATGTTGAGAACTCTAGAACTGGACACAGTAACTCCAGGAGGGGCCTCACCAGAGCCCAGTAGGGGGTCAGAATCACCTCTCCTGACCTGCTGGTCACACTTCTCTTGATGCAACCCAGGATTTGGTTGGCCTTCTTGGCTGCAAGTGCAAAATGATGCATCAATGTTAGATATTGCTTCTCTTGATCGTCATTAAAGAAAAAAGAGCTCACTCTGCCTCTACTGAGTATTTCCACTTCCAATGACTAGAGATGAAAGTAAAATTCTACCTAGAAGTTAGACTCAAAGAATCCTTGTGATAACATCCAGTGAAAGCTACAGGAACTCTACTTAGTTTGAGAAGAAAACTCTGCTGTAAGATAAAATAGTTATAAAATGCCTATATATATGTACTCTAGTGAGGAAATGATTGGATACAAATCACTTCAGTGATTAATACATGCTAGAAAACAGCTATAATTCATGTGATAAGAGATGGCCTTGTTCACTTTGGTGCACTCACACAACCGCAAATCCTGGGGTTCACTCTTGCTTTTTACACTCTAGGGCCAAAAGAACCCATTTTCGGTTTTTTTCTCATTTTTTTCAGAGGCACAAGTTGCCTGCAGTTAGATGCACATTACACCAAAACCCAAAGAGTGAGGAAGGCAAGTGGGCCCTTGTCCTCTTCGCCATTATACGTGGCATTTACACAATTCCAAATCCTGAAGCTCACATTTTCCTTCTCCTCTCTAGGCCTAAAGAACCCATTTTTGTGTTTTTTCTCTTTTCCAAGGCACAAGTTCCCTGCGATCAGATGCACATTAGATCAAAACCCAAAGAGTGAGGAAGGCAAGGGGGACCTCCTTTATCCATCATTATATGCCGCATTCACAACCCTAAATCCAGGGGCTCATTCTTTCCTTCTACTCTCTAGGACAAAAAGAATCCATTTTCATTTTTTTTCTCATTTTTTCCCAAGTCACAGTTGCTTGTGATCAGACGCACCTTAATCCTAATCCCAAAGAGCAAGTAAGGCAGGGGTAGCATTGTTCTATTTGCCATTATGCACAGAATTCACACAAGGCCAGATCCTGGTGCTCACTCTTTCCTTTTTCTTCTGTCTAGGACTAAAAGAACCCATATTCAAGTTTTTACCCGTTTTTTTCCCTGAGGCACAAGTTGCCTGCAATTGGTCTCACATTACACCAAAACCCAAAGAGCCAGGAAGGCAAGGGGAACCTTGTTCTCTTTGCCATTATACGCTGCATTCACACAACCCCAAATCCTGGAACTCACACTTTCCTTCTCCCCTCTAGGTCCAAAAGAATCCATTTTCAGGTTTTTTCTCATTTTTTTTCCGATTCACAAGTTGCCTGCGATCGTACACACATTACAACAAAACCCAAATACTGAGGAAGCCAAGTGGGTCCTTGTTATATTTGCTCTTATATGCCACATTCACACAACCCCAAATCCTGGGGCTCACTCTTTCCTTCATCTTTCTAGGTCCAAAAGAACCTATTTTCATTTTTTTTCCTGTCTTTTCCCCAAGGCACTAGTTGCCTGTGATTGGATACACATTTCACTGAAACAAAAAAAATGGTGAAGCCAAGGGGTCATGCTCTCTTTGCTGTTATAAGTCATATTCACATAGCCCCAAATCCTGGGCCTCAAACCTTCCTTCTTTATTCTAGGGCCAAATGGATCCATTTTAGGGGTTTTTCTTCTTTTTTTTCAGAGGCAAAATTGCCTGCGATTGGGCTCAGGTTACACCAAAACCCAAACAGCGAGGAAGACAAAGGGGACCTTGTTCTCTTCACTGTTATATGCCACATTCACACAACCCTAAATCCTGGGGCTCACTCTCAAGGGCCAAAATAATATTTTTTGTTCTTTTTCTCATTTTTTCCAAATGAACAAGTTGCCTGAGATTGGACGCACATTACACCAAAACCCGTAGAGCGAGGAAGGCAGGTGGGGACTTGTTCTCCTAGCTGTTATACACTGCATTCACACAACCCCAAATCATGGTGGTCACTCTTTCCTTCTTTTGTCTCAGGCCAAAAGAACACATTTGAATTTTTTTTTCTCATGTTTTTCCAATTCACAAGTTGCCTGAGATCAGATGCACATTTCAGCAAAACCCAAAGAGACAGATTTTCAAGGGGGACCTTGTACTCTTCACCAATATACAAGGCATTCACACACCCCAAGACCCGAAGCTCACACTTTGTAAAGAAGGATGTTTTTTGTAAGGCAGTTAAAGGAAGCTGAGATCTGAAAACTTGTCTTGGTGGCAACTCTACTTCCAAAGAATGCAAGCAACATTCCCTATTAGCAGCTAGTTCCTGGGAGGAATCCTGGTTAAAATGCAGAAAGCTCATAAGCCAGAAGAGCTGTGGGGAAAAAAACTTCATTTGTGATGAATGATGCTCTATGGAATGCAGTTACAGGAAGCTGAGATTTGTACGGCTGTCTTGCTAGCAAATAAGTTCATCAACAGAAAGCAAGCAAAATTTTCAGGTCTTTTCACATTTTATTTTCCATTCATACGTTGCCAAGGTTCGGAAGCACAACCCCAAATCCCAGGGCTCACTCTTTCCTTCTTTCTAGGGCCAAAAGAAACAACATTCGGGTTTCTCTAATTTTTTTTAAGAGGCAAAAGTTGCCTGTGATTGGACACACATTGAGCCAGGAGCCAGGAAGGCAAGGAGGACATTGTTCTCTTCGCTGCTATACACCGCATTCACACAACCCCAAATCCTGAAGCTCACTATTTCCTTCTTGTGTCCACTAGGGCCAAAAGAACCCATTTTCGGGTTTTTTTCCCTTTTTTTCCAAAGGCCCAAGTTGCCTGCAATTGGACGCACATTACACAAAAATCCAAAGACCAATGAAGGCAAGGAGGACCTTGTTCTCTTCACTGTTATTCAGACAACCCCCAGTACTGGATCTCACTCATTCCTTCTCCTCTCTAAGTCCAAAAGAACCCATTTTCTTTTTTTTCTCATTTTTTTCTGAGGCCCAAGTTGCCTGCTATTGGACACACATTCCACCAAATCACAAAGAGCCTGGAAGCTAAGTGGGGCCTTGTTCACTTCACTGTTATATGCCACGTTCACACAACCCTTAATCCTGGAGCTAACTCATTCCTTCTTCTCTTGAGGACCAAAAGAACAAATTTTTGGGTTTTTTCTCAGTTTTTTTCCGAGGCCCAAATTGCCTGCTATCAGACGCACATTGCACTAAAACTCAAAGAGCCAGGAAAGCAAAGGAGATCTTGTTCTCTTTGCTGTTATACATGGCATTCACACAACCTTAAATTCTGGAGCTAACACTTTCCTTCTCCTTTCTAGGTAAAAAGAACCCATATTCAGGTATTTTCTCTTTTTTTTTTTCCTAAGCATAAGCTGCCTTTGATCGAATGCATATTACACCAAAACTCAAAGAGCGAGGAAGGCAAGTGAGTCCTTGTTATATTTGCTCTTGTATGCCGCATTCACACAATTCCAAATCCTGGGGCTCACTCTTTCCTTCTTCTTTCATGAGGCAATAGAAATAATTTACAGATTTTTTTGCATTTTTTTTTTCCAAGGCACAAGCTGCCTGTGCTCATTACACCAAAACCCAAGGAGATAGGAAGGTTGCTCTCACCACCTTTATATGCTGCATTCACACAACCCCAAATTGTGGTGCTCACTCTTTCCTTCTTCTTTCTAGGGCTAAAAGAACCCACTTATGGGTTTTTTCTCATTTTTTTCAGAGGCTCAAGTTGCCTGTGATCAGACACACATTACACCAAAACCCAGAGCCAGGAAGGCAAAGGGGGACCAACAAGGTCTTCGCCATTATACACCGCATTCACACAACCCCCAATACTCGAGCTCATGCTTTTATTCTCTTCTCTAGGTCCAAAATAACACATTTTCGGGTTTTTTCTCTTTTTTTTTCAGAGGCCCAAGTTGCCTGCGGTTGGACGCACTACTACACCAAAACCCATAGAGCGAGGAAAGCATGTGGGACCTTGTTCTCTTTGAAAATGGGTTCTTTTGGCTCTAGAAATAAGAAGGAAAGAGTGAGCCCCAGGATTGGGGTTGTGTGAATGCGGGGTATAAGAGTGAAGAGAACAAGGTCTCCCGTGCCATCCTCTCTCTTTGGGTTTTGGTGTAAGGTGCTACCAATCGCAGACAACTTGTGAATTGGAAAAGAATGAGAAAAAACCTAAAAATGGGTTCTTCTAGTCCTACTTAGGGGCTCCCTTTGATTTTTGGCATCTAGCCAAACATTATGTAGCAACTAGATGGCATTCCAAAAATGCCCATTTTTCCTACAGCTCCTCACAACAGTACTCAGAAATGTTGCCTCCAGGAGCATTAAGTCCAGGAAGGATGCAATTACCTGGACATTATGTCTGTATTTACAAAGCATTGAATTTGCATCAGCACTAGCTCATGCCAGGCAAATTGAATTGCACTGGAGAATCCTGGAGACTGAGATGTGGTGCTTCAGGACCATCTTTGCTGTCAACCATGGCTCATGTCAGTGATGCCACTCAGTAAAACACACGTGGGATCTGATGAAGAAAGCAAAGAGCTGAGATGATTTTCCCACTTCAGGGATTAGGATTTCTCTGTGTGACGTTGTCACATTTTCTGGTGACTCTACATGGGCTATCCTCTGAGCATCCTTTGTAGAGCCACAAAGATGATTAGGGGATTGGAGCATTTCCCTTCTGAGGAAAGGACTGAGGGAGCTGGGTCTCTTTGGCTTGGAGAAGAGGAGACTGAGGGGTGACCTCATGCATGTTTATAAATATGTAGAGGGTGAGTGTCAGGAGGATGGAGCCAGGCTCTTCCCAGTGACATCCAGTGATTGGACTTGGGGCAATGGGTGCAAGCTGAAACACTGGAGTTTCCACAGAAATATGAGAAAAAACTGTGTCAGGGTGAGGGTGACACAAGTGTCACAAGCTGCGCAAGAGGGTTTGAATTCTCCATCTGTGGACATACTCAAGCCCAATCTGGTTGTGTTCCTGTGTGACCCAATCTGGGTGTTCCTGCTCCAGCAGGGGGATTGGGCTAGATGTTCTCTTGAGGTCCCTTCCAATCCCTGATATTCTGTCATTCTGTGATCTGGCTCTTCAAATGCAAGCAGAAAAGCTTTCAGCCATCATTTCAGATATCTCTCCTGGCTCTGATCACAGCTGCAGATGCAAAATGTTGCCATTAATCGTGTTCCTGAAGTGAGGCTCTCATTCCAAGCTAAGGGATTCCTGCTTGGTCACTGAATGCAGTTCAACTTCATGGGGAACCATTTATCTTTACTTTCCACCTAGGAAAGCTTAAAGTTAATTAAAATACACCCTCAACAAGCAATTAGGCTTAATTGCAGGCACTGCAGGGCATGTGGAGAGCCTGATGCACTATCCACAAAGTCTCTGCTTTAAGGAGAGGGACCCACATTCTCCCATGGGCTTGGGTCTGACCCCCTTAAATTAAGCACCATGTTTTTTCTTGGAGCTTGTGGAGTCAGATTTTTTTTTCCCTTAAAAATCCAAGTAGTTGCTTCTCTCCTAACTACAGAGCCCACATTTGCAGACCTTTAGAAGCTAACCTCACTCACCTCCTGCATCTCCCTGTTCTCATGTAGCCCTTTAAAGCTGCCACAACTTATCTCTAGTCAGTATTTTTCCTCATCATGACACCTGGTAGTGACGTGCCCTCATCCGTAATCATAGAATCATAGAATGGCTTGGGTTGGAAGGGACCTTAAAGATCCTCTAGTTCTAACCCCTCTGCCATAGGCAGAGAAACCTCCCACTAGACCAGGTTGCTCAATGCCTCATCCAGCCTGGCCTTAAACACCTCCAGGGAGGGGGCATCCACCAGCTCTCTGGGCAGTCTGTTCCAGTTGCTGTCTCATCTTTTAGCTGCTGATCGACATCTGCCCTCCTGGCTGTCCCTGCTGGCACAGAGAGCCTCATCCTGTGGTGGAACCTTACAGGGCTGTTGATTCTTTTCCTTTGTTTTGAGCTGATCATTGCCTTTGCTTTTTAAAAGATAAGCATTTGAGGAAAGAGTGGGATGGTTTTGTTTCTACCTTATCTTCTCTGGTTGGTAAATTGTGGTCCTAATTTTCTGCCCAAATGTATTTGTAGCAAAAGGCTGCTGAGTTGTACTGAGTGTTAGACATGGGGGTGCTCATGAGCTGGTTGTGAAGGCTGAGACCAAAAGCTGCCAGTGGGATTTAGGTACCAATTCCCCACTCAAATTAATCCAAATCCCTTTGGCTGTTCTGATGATCTCCATAAATGAGGGGGGGTTTCCTGCCTGTGACTTCAAATGAAGAAGCCACCATGAGATGAGCCATAGAAGCAGCTTGGCTTTTATCTCACTTCATGACCGACATTCCTTGATTATTCTTTCTTGTCTGGGAGCACTTTGGAACAGGCAGGTTTCTCCCAGTGAGGAAGGGGAGTGCTCTCCTTTTCAATAAACAGGGTTTATTGAGGCTCAGTGGTGCCCAATGATGAGACATGGGGCAACAGGCACCAACTAGAACACAGGGAATTTTGTCTCAATGTGAGGAGACCTCTTTACTTCTAAGATGTCAGAGGACTGGCACAGGCTGCCCAGAAAGAGTGTGTAGTTTCCTTCTCTCCTGGATGTTTTCCTATACAGCCTGCTCTGGATGACCCTGTTCTGGAAGGGGATGGACTAAATGTTCTCCAAATGTGCCTTCCAGTCTAAACCACTCTGTGATTGCCTGGGTCTTGGGCACAGGAGGCCTGACAAGGCAGTAAAGCTTTGCAAAGCATTGAATGTATGGCGAAAGAGCCTGGGAGCTGGCTGTGCTGGTGACCTCCTGGGGTGCTGAGTCATAACCTTGTGTGCTGTGGGCCAGGCCTGCACGGAAAACAACCACCTCACGTTCTTCAGTAGCAGAAACAGCAGCACAGTGCAATGGTTTTACTTATTTTCTCTGTCAAAAGCTCACATAGAGACAAATTAAAACATCAGCAGGGCAATGAGGATGGGCATCACTCAAGCCATCACAGCAGTAACCTGAGAAGAAAGAGACAGATAGGAAGGGAGTAGAGAAGGTTTCCATGGATGCTTGAGCCAACTACATCCCTGCCATTGCTGAGTGGTTGATTCAAAAACAAAGCTGAGAAGCAGCTCAGCTCTGCAGCACTGAGGAGTTTCAACAGAAGAAAAAAAATATTTGGTGGAAGAGGTGTGAAACTCTCCAATGTCCTCACCTTTTGGTTCTTGAGTGCTTTTACACTCATGTTGGTCCCAAGCAGAAGCTGCTTCCTGCTTCACTCTGTTCCAAGGCTGTTTGGAAATGGCTTGCGTTTTTGTAGCTCTGGTGGTGTTTCCCCTCTTAACTGCACTTAAACAAACAGCCTGGTGCCTCTACTCTCCCCTGTGCCAATATTTATTCCAATCATCAGCCACAATAGTTACACTGCTATTGCTTTGCACTTCTCTCACCTCTTAGCTATAGCAGACTGTGCCTTACCCACCATGGAGGTGCGGGATTGTCCTGATAGCAGCAGACAGTTCTGAGGATGGAAATGTCTCCACACAGCGGTGAGAGATGACCATAACCATGTGCTCACCACACCAGGTCGGGATCCCATCAGCAGTAACATGGACTGAAGTTGTTTGTGTGAGCAGTGTGCTGGGGGGACTCTAACATGCACCTGTGGTTTGATCATATTGCTGACATCAGCAAGTGAAATATGGGCAGATAGGTGACAACACAGAAGCACAGATATGAAGGAAAACCCAGAAATTATTTTTGTACCCTCAGGTGCTGTAAATGCCAGCCCAGCATCCCCAGGCTGCCCCTCAGCCAAAGCTGTTCTTCTTGAGCCATCTGTGAGCTCCTGGGACTCCTGCACCCTGGCAGCAAACTGTTTGCCCATGGTGGGGGCAGAGACTAGTATGATTTCTGGGGGTTTTGGAGCTGGCATTGCAGGCTGTTAGAGCCCCAAGAGAGCTGCAGCACTGGCTCCTGGCTCTCCTCCTGCTAAGGGTAGCTGAAGGAGTAAAGCTAGCATAAATGTGCCAGGGTAAGTAAGGGGAAAGCTCCCATCTGCTGTCTCCTAGTTTTGATGGTCTCCATGTTGTCCCCCACCCTCAAAAAAAAAGCTTCTCATGGGTTCTTAAAAGATATTTATTTATGGTACTGCACTCACAGGTGACCTATCCAGAGCTGTAATCTATAGTGGGTCTCCGAGTACAGGCAAATGTCACAGAGAGCTCAGTCAACCCTGTCCCAGCACTGGGCAAAATGTTCCTTACAAAATCACAGAATCACAGAATACACATTAATCACAGATAAATAAATAACTAACTGATCCCATGTTGAAGCAAGATCTAGCTGTTTGGCATAAGCTGGGGAGCACCAGTAGCTTGATGTTCCTGCAGATCTCCTCCTCCAGGACAGATGAGGTTTGTATTCTCTGGCTTTTTTCTGTGCTCTGGGTAGTGGGTGGAGGGAGATGCTTGATGAACTGTTGCCTTTCCCAAATGAGAAGCAGCTGCTGTTTCCTTCATGGTTGAGAATCAAAATTGTCCTTTTGCCCACTGAGGAGGGATAGGATGGGTCACAAAGATCTGCCTGACTTGCATGTGTGTTTTAGCCATATCTTCTCTGTAAAGACTCCCAGGAGAGCTTCTAAAGCACAGGGTGGTTATTTCTTGTGAACGAAATTCTTCTGAGCAGCTGCTTCTTCACACTTCAGCAATGGCTGGGAGCAAACAAGCTCTTACCTTTGCTTCTTTCCAAATGCATCTGTGCTCTGAAATCCAGTTATGGATCATGGCTCTTTTGGCTGCCCAAAAGCACTCCGAGTATCTCTGCTGAGTGGGGACACCTCCTGTGGCATTTTTGTCACATGGAGAAATTTCTTTTCCTTCTTTTTCACCCATGGCTGCTTTATTGAACAAATAACTTTGCTTTCTTAGGGAGCAGTGCAGGAATGGGTTTCCCAAGAGCTTCCCTCTGGCTGGGCTCAGTGATGACTCTTCACTGTTAATGAACATGGAGCTGTTGCCTTTCTGACTCTGGTTACTCCCTAAAATTGCTCCCTCCTCTCTCCCGAGACACCTCAGCTCAGAACAAACCACTTCTTTCTGCGCTGGTCTTGGGGAGGGAAGGCTTAGAAAACCAAACACTCGTGGCAAATTGGGGTTCCCTAGGGTTTTGTCTTTCATGGCTGGGGGATGAAGTTCAGTGTTGAGGGAGGAAGAGTTGCACTGTGAGTAACCAGAGTTGGAGCTTTTACCATACAAAGAAGCCTTGGAGGAGCAGAGCTTTCCTGACTGGGTGTAAAGCTGTGCCAAGGGATCCTCTCTGGACCACAAGTTGGCTTCCACAGGAGTGCCTGTTCCCAGTGATGCCACATTTGAGATTAAATTGCACAATTTACATTCTGAAGTTTCCTGCTGTGATAGGGACCATGATCTGTTCTCAAGGGTCCTCAGGGTGTTTCTGTCCTGAACCTTAGAGATGCTTTCAGGAAGGCCTGGGAAGGTGGGTCTGGCAAGATGGCAGATGGATTGAACATACTCATCACTGGAATCTGGACTGGCTGTAGTGCTTCCAGTGTGCTTTGGGTTGCTGTTTGACTCTTCCATCGCTTCCTCATGGGCTTCACGTATGGTTGGGAGAGGCTTTGAAAGGCTCAGTCTTATCCGGGGTGCCATGGCTGCAAGGAACAGAGCAGACATAATCAGTATGGTAAAAACAGAGCAAAGAAAATTTGGGCGAGTTCTGTAAAGTCCATGCTACTTGAGGCACCTCCTGCTTTCTTCTGCCAAACAGTAGTGCTTACAGGAAGCATTTTAAAAGTTTCCTAGCAGTTCTTTTACAGCCGTAACTTCGTGTCCATGTATACAAAAGAGGTCAAGTGATTAAATACAGCAGAGATTAAAGGTTCATTAAAGAGATCAGCAACTGTGCTCCCTTCTGAAGGAGAGTGTGGGCAGGGTCTGGAGCCTGTGGTACAAGGACACCGGGCTCTAACACAAGGGATAAATCACTCTCCTTATTTAATACTCCATGGATCTGTCCTCTTTAGCAGGGCTCTGACTTCAGGTAGTGTCTGAAGAGGCAAAAGATGATCTCAGTCAGAGAGGAACTGACCCAACCTCATAGAGATGGAGATGGTGGCACTGAAGCTGATCTTTCTAGAAACCATAGGTGACAATGTATAAGAGCACTCATTTTTGTCTCTGCTGGAGAGAGCAGAGCAGTAGATCCTTTCCTGAATATTCACATAAAATCAAAGGGATGTCCTTTACATTCAAAAGACTATCCTTAACTCTTTTTAGGCTGAATTTCCCTCAAAATGCTCTTACCACTCAGGTAAATATTATTTACAAATATTTCATGTCGCATTGTTTGCAAACTGGACTGATTATTTTTTTTTCCTCTCTAAATACATTCTCTTGTGTTTTGCTTATCTCCTCTTCTGGCAGAAAGGACTACATAGACTGGATCCGTTTGTTTGGGTATTTTTTTACTCTTCCTCCCCGCTAGAATCTGTGTGTGAATAATCCGCTGACACAGCACAGCTTTGCTGCATGATTAAACACAAAATTGTTTTGCTAGCCTTGCTTGTCACTGCTGGAAATGGATCTGGCTCTGCTGAACCTCCCTGCAGAGCTACAGATCACCTAGAGAGCCCAGGCAGAGCTTGTGGGGTCTCCATCCCCCTATCAATGACTGATACCTTCTATTGGTTTCCACCTCAGGTGCTACTGGTCAAGTCAGCCAAGCCAAGCCAAGCTGGACTGAGAGCAGGTGTTTTATTTAAACCTTATGGCCTATTTATTTCCCTTCCTAAAATCCTGTCTGCTCCTTTCTTCTTGTTTTTTTAGGGTTTGCTTCTCCACCTTCCCTCCTACCCAGTTCCCAGCCTGCCCTGGCCCAGGGGGCATCCGGATGCTCCAGTTAGTTAACAATTAGCACTGTCATAAGTTAACACAGAATTAAGTCCTGTTAACCTGCTCTTCCTCTAGGAGGAAATTAAATTACCTGTTTACAATGCAACTCTTCCCACGGGATGGCTGGTTTCCAGCCCGGATGCAATCACTTTTGCCCCAGGCACTGCACCACACAGAGGTCACCTTCCCACCCAGCCAATGGGGACCCCCCCCAATCCTCCAGCCTCCCCTCCCAGCCACACCTGGAGCATCCTGCACCCATCCTCGGTCCTTCCCAGCAATATGTAGGATTCAGCCCTCCTCCAGATCCCAGCTTTTTTGATGCCCTTCCCTTACCTGCTCCGCTGCTGGGTGTGGGGGAAGGGGCAGACCTCAGCTCCCTCCTCTCTCTGTTCCTTCTCTCTCCTCTTCTCTCTCCTTCTCCCTGTTTCTAGGATGGAATATGTGCTGTCTAAAACTAACCCGAGGAGCACCAGGCTCCCTGCCTACAGTCAGCTGATGCTGCTGCCTGTTTTGTTGCTGTTGCTAAATATAGCCCTGCTGGCTGCCTGCCCTGCCCAGAGTCTCTGCCAAATGCCCTGCGGCATCAGGGCAGCAAATGGGTACTGGGGAGATAGGGTTCCCCTGTTCCCAAAGGGGTGATCCACCCCAAATCCTTGCTGTTCCTCTTCTTTATTATATTTCCCCCACGTGAAAGGCAACTATGGTGCCAGGCAGGATGCTGCAGGAGGGGATGTGGGTGGTGTGAGCTGGGGTGGGAGGGGTTGGAATGTGGAAAAGTGAGCCATAGTGCCTCTGTATTCCATTGCTGAGAGGTGAATCTTTGGATTTCTGGGCTGCTTTTGCTCCTTCTCTGCCTTATTCACAAGGTGATTCAAGAGAGTTTATCCAAGAGAGCTGGGGTGTGCTTGAGCATCCTTCGCTCTGCTCACCTCCTTCCCATGTGCTGAGTCCTGCACTCAGAGATGGAAAGGCACTGGGAGCTCTGTGAACACCAACTCCCATCTTCCTCTCCCTCTCTTTCTCCTTTCCTTCCTCCATCTTCCTTCCCTTCTCTATCCCTTTCCTTTCCCTTCTCCCTGTCTCTTCCCTCTTCCTCCTCATGGTCCCCAGCACCACCCCACTGTGTCCCACTGAGCTGGTGTCCACCAAGCCACCCCACTCTGGTGTGTGACAGCAAATTCCTTCACCAGGAGGAGCAGGTGACCTTGCAGGTCTCTGGGCAGCAGGGATTTGTCTTTGTTTTCTGGCTAATTAACATACTGCAGCTTGGTTGCAATCCCAGGTCAACCCCAGCATCCCTCTCACAGCCTTTCTCACAGTGTCAGGGTGGGAGGGGAGGTGAATTGTTATTTTGCAGTAGAATCTCCCTTCTGTTTCCCAGGACTGAGCTCAGATGAAGCCTCATTAGCTGCTCTTCATTAGTCGGGAATAACCCCACTACACAGCATCCCTGCTTGGCCACGACTGTGTTTATGAACCTTGCTGAACCCACACTACCTCTCCCCATCTGCTTGAGGGGTTGGAGAAAAATAGCAGAGGTTCTAAATTAATCATGGAATGGTTTGGCTTTGAAGGGACCTTAAAGATCCTCTAGTTCCAACCCCCCTGCCATGGGCAGGGACACCTCCCACTACACCAGGTTGCTCAATGCCTCATCCAGCCTGGCCTTAAACACCTCCAGGGAGAGGGCATCCACAATCTGTCTGGGCAACCTTCTTCACTGTTCCACCAACCCCACAGAGGTAAGAAATTCCCTCCTATGTCCAGCCTAAATCCACCCTCCTCCAATTTGCATCCCTTACTGCCATGAATATTCTCGGAGTTGCCATCACTCTGGCTGGACTTGGCTTTGGTTGCTGATCTGGTCTCCCAAACCTACATTCATAATCTGAACTCCTTTATCTCCAATGAAAAGAAATAAGCAGCTCAAAAGAAAATTCTCCTGCATCCCTTCAGGACAGGGCTCTAAGCAGAGATTCTTTGCTTTCTGGAATTGTCCATCACTGTGTATTTAAATACAAAAGGTGTTCAAGCTTCAGTTGTGAGTCTAGGCTTCTGATGCCAAAGAGGTGAACTTGGCTGAAATGACCCTCAACCTTCACACACTGAATTTGCCAACAGCAGTGATCAGCTGGGACCATGTAGTAGCAACTACTAGCAGCTTAGCTTTCTCCTTCTTGCTTGCAGGCACCATAATTACCATCAAATGGAGAAAAACACCCCTCACTTTAGACCTCAGCTGCTGGGAAGGTCTGGGAACCCATTTTGCGGGGAAAGATTACTCATCTGGAAAAAAAAAAAATTCCACAGGTGAAGATATGCATAGATACATTCTCTTCATAAAACTTTTTAAGACTGTTCCCTTCTCTTGGAAAGTCCCTCATCCCAGCTGGAAATATCTCCTCAATGGCAGCAAGGTCCGATGGGGCTGTGCAAGGTGTCAGGCTGGCTGTGGCCACCTCACCAGAGACAACAGCAGCTCCAAGAGCAGTAGAATTAAGCAAAGACCATTTTCAAGGGAATTCCACTCTCAGGATTGAGTTATCAGATGTCTAAGAAGGTCACAACCTCTTCTAAGCCTTTTTCATGTCCTCTGCATGGTTTTGGTGGTGTCACAGCAGCCACTCCTGGTAGGATGGGGCTGTTGTGGAGATCTCACACTTCCCTGAGAACCTCTGATGTGATCAAGGTCCTCACAAAAGGTGGTTAGGTAAGAGGTTTCTTCATGAAACTGCACTAAAAATCTGTGTCTGTAATAAAATCCATTGAAATGGATTGGAATTGGTTCCTTCCAAAAGTGTGGCGTTACTGGAGTAAAAATCACACTTATTCAAATCAAATTGGAATTAGTAATTACCCAGTGAAAATTATCTGTTTTCTATCATTGTTGATGATTAAAATAAAAATTCAAAAATACCAGATACAACTTCAGTAGCTGAAGTTGAATTTATACTTTTTTTTAAATTAATACTTTTAGTAGCTATCATTAACCAAAAATAAATTGAAACAATACCTCCTCTTTTTTTTTTCCCCTTTTTTTATTTCAGCCACAGCCATTCAGTTTCCTCCTTCATCAAGTGGTTGCTCAAAAATGTGTCAATTAGTAAAACAAAAAGAAGAAGCACCTTTGAAGGCTTCTTGTGTCCCTTCACAAAACTGGTGTAGGATCATTCTGAGCACTCCTGAAGATGGTTCCAGTTAAACCATTCTTATGTACTTATATCTCTGGGAGAGCAGGGAATCAGCATTCCCCAGTGCATGGGGAGTGTAACCAACTGGGATCCATGGCCAAAGAAAAAAGGCAACAGCAGGAGTGCCTGAGATGCCAAGAAAAATACAAGTCATTAGTTCTGCAACGTTTGGTTGACTATCTGAGATTTAAACACTGCAGAGTTGTTATTTAGTTGGTAGATTAGTTGCTCTTAGTTGGTAGATTTAGGCTGGATAGAAGAAAGAGGGTCTATCCTGTGAGGGTGGTGAAACACTGGAACAGGCTGTCCAGAGAGGTTGTGGATGCCCTCTCCCTGGAGGTGTTTAAGGCCAGGTTGGACAAGGCACTGAGCAACCTGGTGTAGTGGGAGGTGTCCCTGCCCATAGCAGGGGGGTTGGAACTAGATGACCTTTAAGGTCCCTTTCAACCTAAACCATTCTATGATTAATTAGGGGCTTTTTTGGCTTTTTTTTTTATTAAATACTTCCATTTCTAGGGAGTGTGGGTTGTGCTCAAATGAGTCTCAAGTGCAACAGGCAGCTCCCCTTTGGGCATTTTTGAAGCTTGTTGATGCTGGGATGAACAAAGCGATTAATCTTGGGAGTTCTGGATACCAAAGTCAACTCCAGTTTTGAGTATTCTGCCCACAAAACCAAATGGCCAATACTGCAACCTGTGCATGCCTGAAAACTACTGCCACTTTTCTTCCAAGCTGTGAGACAGTACCTAAACCCCTGTTTACAAAGAGCATGCCAGGGAAGGAGAGCCATTAGTGCCAGGTTTTGTTGTGACCTGAGCATCTCCACGCCTCAGTGCAGTGAGCTGGTCTACTCCAACACGTTTGCCATCCAAAGTTCAGGGAAGGAGAACAGTTTGTCCCAATTTTTAACAGATTCCAGATGGTTCATGCCATGTTTTCTATTTACATCCCACCCCCACTCCCCAGCCTGTTAACCTCCTGTGCCTCACATCAAGCAGACACAGATATTCCTGTGACACATTAATGAGCTAGTTTTGTGTTGAATAGGCGGCACTGAGTGAGAACTGTCACACCCACGGCTGTTGCCTTGATGGCAGCTCACATGGTAACCGGTTTTATTGCTCTGCAGACTGGGTTACTGCTGCCCCTCTCCCATTAGAGAGCCCTGATCAGTAGATTGAGGGATTTGTCACCCTGATACCTCATAGAAAGGCATGGGCTGCAAGGGATCTTCAAGATCATCTTGTTCCAACCCCGCTGGGTTTGCCAAGGGGACAATGCAGGTGTAGCTCCAATGACATTAATGTACATTCATATTTCTACTTTTTATATTGATAATAACATTGATAACATAGAGTACCCTCAGATCAATAAAATCAAGGCTATAGATGCTACATAATTCAATGTATTGAATCATAGAATGGTTTGGGTTGGAAGGAACCTTCAAGATTCATCTAGTCCCAACCCCCTGCCATGGGCAGGGACACCTCCCACTACACCAGGTTGTTCATTGCCTCATCCAGCCTGGCCTTAAACACTTCTAAGGAGGGAGCATCCACAACCCCTTTGAGTAACCTGTTCCAGTGTCTCATCACCCTCACAGTAAAGAACTTCTTTCTTATATCCAGCCTAAATCTCCCTTCTTCCAATTTGCATCCATTACTCCTAGTCCTGCCATCCTGGATCCTATTAAAAAGTCCTGCCAGTAGGCCCCCTTCAGGTATTGAGAAGCTACTCTGAGGTCTGCCCTGAGCCTTCTCTTCTGCAGGCTGAACAACCCCAACTCCTTCAGCCTGTCCTTATGCTCATAACCAATACTCCTTGTACCCTGCCGCCATCTAGTGGTAACTCCAAACCTTCAGGTCAGGAAAGCAGAAGGCTATTAAATACAACCCTTGCCACAACTGTAAATTAGACACTAGATGAATTGTCACACTAAATGAAACCCAGGTTTTGGCTGCGTCCCTGTTTTCTCAGAGCATTTCAGTAAGTAAATGTCTCGTCCATATTGAAAATGCTGAGGAGTTTCGTTAACTGATTGAAGCACATGTTGCACTTGAATGCACTGCGAGGTGCTTAATGAATAATCAAGGTGAGGGGGGATCTTTCAAATTCTTAAGCAACAAAATGCAATTAGGTGGCAGGCATACAGTTAAGCTTCAAAGGGAACCTGGACACGAGTGTGCAGGATACAGCAGGAAATCCTATAGAAAATAATTTTAGGGGAAAGAGCAATTATTCTATCAATAGGACACACAAAGTGAAATTTGCTCATCAGTCCCAAATAGAAGCTCAAATAATGGAGTCTTTTAAGGCACTGATGGATTCATTTCAGCCAAATGTAAAGGCTGAAGAGCCTCAGGCAGGTTTAAGTGAGTTGATTGATTTCTCTGCAGGTATCATCTGAGGTTCTGATCCTTGGGTAACATGTTGTAACAAGGATGTAAGCATTTGGCAGCAAGAATATTCCTATCCCTCTTCATTAAAGGAAAATTCTAGAAATTGAACTGGTTTTGAGACTGAAGGTGTTGGTTCTCCAATGTACCCTACCCCAGCACCTTTGCATCAATGGAAAAAAGCACAGGGAAAAGTCAAAACACTTTGCAAAAGAACACAGACATTTGAATTTAATAAATTATAAAATTAAAGAATCTAATTTGTATATACATTTTTAATATACAAGATAAAGCTATTTATTGCAATTTCTGTTAAGGAATATGTAAGTGAATGGAAGTTGCATATAGATATTCAGATGAACATAGCTAATACTGTGCATTGTAGGTGAGTAAATAAGCAATAAATGCATTAGGTAATAAAATAAAACAAAACATAAGACCCTTTGAGCACTGGTAAAGCACCATTTCCAGAATTCTCAAAAATATCCAAAAGTGTTCTACGGAGATGTTGTGAGACTAAATATTGAATGGGTATATGACTTAAAAAGTGATGCATTCATAATAGATTACAGGAATTTTTAAAGGAATGTTGGTGAAAAAATAATGGCCGCAGATTGAAGCCAAAGGCACTAGAATTGGTTTGGGATTTGGTTTGTGGGGGTTTTTTTTTGTTTTGTTTTGTTTTGTTTTGTTCTTCTGTGGGGCTGTCGCTTGGATTTTAAGTTTAGTCCAGCTGAAAAAAGTGACAATTCAGAAAGCTGTGTGCTTGTATGGTGAGATTAAAAAAAATCCCACTTTAACCGCTTTAATTTTCAGATCTCTGAGATGGTCTCTGCAGGAATGTAATTACTTATGAATCTGCTTCACTTTCTGAGGGCTATTTTACGTTAAACCACCACTATCTGCTGGTTATTTCTCAAAATGCAGTAGCTGGATAACAGCAAAATGGTTGCAGAAGACACACTACAATGAAGCTCTTGCCCAACTACAGCACTGTAGGAAAGGGAAAGCAGTTGACAGAGTTCAACCAACTAAACAAAGGACCAAAATTTCCACTGCTGGACAAAGAAAGATGATCAGCTGAGAGCAAAACCTCATCTATTTTCTTGGGCTGCTTTGCCTTCACAGACAGCTCTGCTCTGCGTTTTCCTATAGAAGTGATATCCATGTTCTTAAGAAACCACCATCAAGGGGGACTACTGAATAAAAATCCTTCTGAAAAACTCCCTCCAGTTTGAACAGAAGGCATCTTTCCTGCTCTGAAAAGACTTTTGCCTCTCATACAGCAAGACTGTAAAAAGAATGCAGCTGGTGGCTCTGCCCCATAAGGAAATGGACTGGTCTGTATCTCCTAGTGTCTCACTGTGTTGAGCAAACGGGACTGAAGCTGAATAATTTCCTCAAATGTTCCTCACATAACAGCTGGAGAAATAGTAGAATTAAAATAATTGAGAAATATATTAAATTAAATCTCCCAAAAGGTGATCACAAGAAGGGAGTAAGCCCTTCCTAAATGCAGATGCCACTAGTGAATGAACACTAGAATGTTCCTAATGAACACCAGACCTAGCATAGTACCACACCAGCCTCCAGGGAGGCTGCTCCTGCTCCAAGATGCAGCAGAATTTTCCATCTTATCTGTAAAAAATGGCTTTTGATCTGTTCAATTGCAAGCTGACATTACTCTGGAGAAAGAACAAAGTGGTCAAGTTTGAACCAGCTTTCCAAGTTCAGTCCATAATGGATGAGAGTGAGTGAATCCCTACCTTGCCCAGCCTACAGCACACCTGGCTATGGGGAGACACAGCTGGAAAGCTCCACACACAACCTCCCAGTCCTTTATGGATGCTGAGACTCAGTGCTGGATCAGTCCTTTCCCCCTGCTGCCTGCAGAAAGGTCACCTCAAGATGACCAAATGAATTCCTGCTCCACTTGCTATAGGGTCACAGTGTCCTTTGGACAGAAAAAACTACTTGCAACTACTTGCGAGACACCATCACATTCCGCAGGTTGACTAAGCCTATCGCTGATGCTAAGGAAGGGTTTTCTCAGGCTTCTGGAGGGCAAATGGGTCTCCACAGAGTCACAGAGAATAAAACTGGTACTGCTCGGGTAGCAAACTTCTACCTCTCCATCAAAACCTAACCCCTCTCTACCCTTTAATTTTCTAAATTAATCATATGTTTTTAGGCTATGAAAAAACTGGGAGTAGAGGTTTAATTTTATTCTCCACAGAAGTAAACGCAGGATGGTAACTTGAAGGGGAAAAGATGAGTTTAACACTAATCACATCTGGGTCAGGAAACATGGAAGGCAAGAACCATCACTGTCTGCAGGTAGCTGGTGTCTCCCATATATATGATGTTGATTTAGAGATGTCTTTCTTCCTTGCTTAGAAATAACAGAGTAGGGTTTTTTTTCCCTTCAGTGTTTGCTGCTACATTGCTCTGTCTTCCACGAATGTGACCTGACCCTATGCCCTCACTAAAACTTGTCCTATCTGTAGGCAGCCACAGATCCCTCAGCACAAGGCTCTTGGGACCAGCACTGGACTTACCCAAGTCTCTGTAACAGCAGCAGGCCATGGAACAGGGCTGGGGCAAGTGGCAACTGAAGACAAGCAACCTTTGGCTGCAGGAAAATGCCTAGTGTCTCACAAGTTCAAGTGTAAGGTAAGACTCCTGTGGCCCCACTTTGCTTTTACTTTTCAAAACAAGCTTGTTCTGGCTGCTGCTTTCACATCTGCAGCCACATCTGCTTAGCCCAGGAGATGTTTCCAGATGCTCTGGACTTTTACCAGGCCTGTTACACTTCCCAGTCTTCATGGTCTTCAGCATAACTACCACCCCTGTACCATCTAAGCTGGTCCTAAATGCTCACTCAAGGGCTCACCTTGTCCTCTGCAAAAGGCGATGCTTGTCATGATAGCAGCTGAAAACATTTGTATTTCCATAAAGTATCTCCTCCTTTCCAGCAGGATCAGTCGGTTATGAAGAGGAGAGTGGACATTTTATTCACCCTTGGCGGTGCAAGGCAGAAAGCAGGATCACATGAAGCCACATCTGGTTCATCTTACAATACTTCTGAAGCTCTTAACCACCAGCCTACAAATTGCTGGAAACCCAGCATATTTCCAACAATTATGTGACTGTTGTACAGGCTCATGGATGGTATTGATTCCAACTAAGACCAGCTCAGGCTGGAAGATGAGATCTTACTCTCAGACTGAAAATTCTGAACTAGCAGCCAGCAACAAACCTAGTGGTAAAAGGAGGATTTCAGGGAAGCCCTGGGCTCTGCAGGAGGATTTATCAGCAAATGGGAAACAAATGGAAGAGTCCAAGCCAGGAGAAAAACTCTCCAACCAGGAACTCAAAAGGACCTATGAAAACCATGATGACCCTGAGGGAAAGGAAGTACTCAAAGGGTTGTCAGGTTACACCTCCTAAAGTTTCTAGCAGAAGTGGTACTCTGTGTATGTGGATGGAAGGGCAATTGTTTACTTCTGCACCAATAAAGCTGTCCTAAGGAGAGGAAAATAACACATAATTATTTCCTCTGAAAGAACATCATCCTAAAGTAGAAAAACCCCCATGTTTTCTCAACAAAGCACCAAAGAAGAGATAACATGAATCCAGTCATCTTTTAAGTTAAACAGTATGAGGGTAGAAAAAAAATCAGACCAATAAAAAAAGCACCAACCAACCACTGAGGCTTTTGCATCACAGAAACTTATGAAACTATAAAAAATATGGTTAACTGTAAACAGAAAGACTAGTATGACATCAGTCCAAGTTGGCTTGATCTACCCTTCTAAATGTCTTGCAAGTATTTAAATGTTTTGGAGAATCCTTTGAAAGTGTTTATGGAAACATGTAAACTACTGTTTGCCAGGGTTTGTTTTTTTTTTTTTTTTTAATTTACACATAAATATATGGCTACAGAATTTTCTATCTATTTTTCTTACACAGTCTCAGTTGAGGAAGCTACAAAAACACATGCCTGGCTGTGACCAATGGAGCAGCTCTGTTAAAATCAGCTCAACTTAGTCTGGCACGTCCTTATGTACCTTCCCAAACCAGGGGCTGAGGTTTATGCTCTGCACTAAAGCATCACAGGGTTGGTGACCACCTGCTTGTCAAAGGGATTCATTATGTCTTGGGAACTGTTTTCCTCCATCCTAAGTGTAACGCCCATGACTATTCCCAAGTAGTTTTACACAGGCACAGAAGACTTGAAAGAGCCCATAAAGAAGACACCTACTAACCTGGTTTGGGTATCACGGGGTGTTAGGATTCAGTGAAAGGCTGTAGTGATATTGCACTAATACTCTACCATTCCCTGTAGCCCTAGCCATCAAAGTGTTCAGATTAGCACTTACAAAAAAATCTGTCATTTCCATTTATAGTAGACTTTAGAAATTTGGCATCTCTGCCATAGCACCACTTCAATTTCCTCCCATTTTTAGTCTCTACGACACGGGCCATATACTATGACGTTGGTAACATCTCTATAAGAGAAAAAGGGTGTTCATGCCATATTTCTATTTCTAGTTTATCTTCCTAAGAGTTTCTCTTTTCATTTTCTCAGCAATCAGCTCCTGGATTCTTTGATTTCTTGTCCTTTCATAAGGTATTCTCCTCCGCGTGATGATGTTGTGCTGCGACACTTCATTATCCAGCCCCTCAATTTTATAGGGAACATCCACTGCGTTTATTTCTGGGTGCTCCTCGGTGGCATTGGAAGGAGGAACCCGGGTTTTGGGAAGCAGAGGAGGGCTGGTGGCTGATGACTGTGTGGTGGACGCTCCCATGGGAGGGCTGAGGGTTGTCAGGAGTATCTCCTCAACAACGTTGTTCTTATTTAGGATAGACTCGGTTGCATTGCTGTCCTCTGTCACGTTGCTGTAGGTGTTACAGGACTTGCAACACAGCTTATTGTAGCCAGGAATGGAGCAATAACGGGACAGAACCTCCATGCGGCAAAACATTGACTTGTCTCCTTGGCAATGATCTTCTGAAAGAGAAAGGAGGAACAGATAAATAAAGTGCAACACCACAGCCATCAGAAGAAACACAGCTGAAGCTTTGGCAGTGGGCAAAGGATTTGGTATTTAAAGTGGGATGGTGAAACTGGCAGATGAGCCTTCTATAAGCAGAAGCAGGCTTAGGATTAAACATAAAACTCAGCCTAAGGGATGCAAAAGCTGATCTGAACTCTGTGTACAGGCCCCATCCATGCTACAGAAAGTAACACTATGGTTTGGCTTCACATTCTGCACGTGGTGCCACAAAGATCACACAGACACAGCAATGTATTTTTCTGCCTTGCCTTAATGCTCACAGTGTTGCCTTACGGCTAGTGCTTCATTAAACCCCAGGAAATCATCAACGTTTATGCAGAAAAAAGCCCTTTTTTCCCCCTGCCCCCACTCCTTTTAGTGTTTTTCTGCATCTAACAGCAACCAACTGAACTGTCTCAAAAAGTCAAGTCTCATTTCTGTGTGTACTATGTAACTCTCAGAATTAATCCATGTCCATAGGATTGGGTTTTTTTCCACCGAGTACCTCTACTCTGAAACTCTAGCATTGCCTGAGTATGTCCCTTGCCTGAGAAGAGAGTGATCCATTTAGCATGAGGCTTTTCTCTTCTTCCTAAAAAGGAGCTTATGTTTTCAGTACAATAAACTCAAGTGAGATGGAGCCAAGCTTCTGTGGTTTCTGCTCAGAGGAGGTGCAGGATCACATGAATTGGCAGCAGATGGATGGAGAAGGGCTAGCAAGCGTGGAGAGAGGGCTACCTGTCCTCCATCTTCATCCTACACACAGGCTCTACAGCTCCTGTGCCTCCAGGCTGAAGGGATGGAGCCAGGAACTACTGGGAACTGCCCCATACTGAAAGAAAGTGGAGTTAGAGGGCTTGCAGAAGAGAGAGCTGAGAATAAGAGCAGCCTGGACAACAGGTGGCACTGTTGATAACAAAACATTTCCTCTGCGACCACAGTGCTGAGACAGGTGAAATAATTTCTGCCTTTCTCCCTGCTCTTACTACACCTCCACCTACTCTTACAGTAAAGGATCAGTAACTCCAGTTCCTTGCCTTTATTTAGCATGTCCCCAGTGGCAGACAGTGAGCTCAAGGAAGCTGGTTACTGGAGCTCATCCTGCTGCTAACCCCAATTTACCCTGTCAGCACCCTCACAGCAACCAGAGCAAGCTCAGAGATATCAAGTGAACTCAGAAAATGTAGATGCCACCTCTTCACTCATCCTCAGATAACAAAATGGGGCATTATAAGTGTTTAATTGGCAAACATACCACCCTAAAATAAACTGGTAACTGTTGCTGCTGCTTTAGAGCGCTATTGCTGGCTGAAGAAGGTGGAAACATCTTCCTTGGACTGCATCTGTGTTGCATTTGTCGCAGAAAAGTAAAACCCCAGCTCCTACTTTCAAATCTGTCAGTTCCTTCTCATACTTTTCAAATGCCAAACTGAGATGCTGCTGGAAAATGAAAACAACTGCCTCCTTAGGAAACTAAGAATAGTACCTTGGGTTTGGAGACATTTTCAAACCAGTCTTAGAGAGCTGGAATTGTTCATTCCTACATACACTACTCTATACAAAAGACTGCCTGTGCCTAGAGAGATTTAAATACCTTTTACACACCAGGTAGAGTCCCCTTTGAACACTTTGCCCTGTGTCTCATTACTTTAATGGCTCACAAAATAATAGCCAAAAGACACAACACTGAAGCGTAGTTTAAACAAGGCAGATCTGTTCCTGGGTTTGTAAGAATCACTGAAAACACCTTTAGAAAAATGCTTCTTTTTTTTTCCCTATTAAAAATATGTAATGCCAAGCTTAAAAATAAATGAAAATAAAACTGCAGTATGCACTGTGTTTAGTGGCATCTGACAGGTTATATAAATAAACTCTCTAAATTAGGAAGGTCAGAAGGAAATTTTTATCCTCTATCCAAACAAAAATATCCAGATCTACTGAACTTTTTATTTATTTTTACTTGCAGTATGCATGACAGACTGGAAGAATATCTTCAAAACATCAGTAAGAAAAAAATAAATCAATTTCACAGTCACTTTGGTACACATTAGTCTCATAAAAAAATATTGAAAAGCAAACTGAATTGGCACATCTTTAATATTATGTTAAATACATACAAAACACTAATAAAATATCCCTGATAAACCAAAGTGCATATAGACATAGTGCACAATGCCCAGATACCTTATTGCACCATTCTCTATAGCCACCCATCTCTTGAAACATCACTAAACATTGTCTATTTAAAGGTAACAGTCATGAATATATTTATACAGTTAAACACCAATTATTTTACATAACAGTATTCAGTGCCAAATACGTGTCTTTGCTTTTTCACCTTATCATGGAAATTGTCAACATGTTTCAGGAAATCATCATATTAACAGCAAAATTGAAGTATGTGATCACATGATAATGACAAGTTTGAAGTGCTACGTTGCTGAAGACCCAAAACATTCAAAAAATGCCACTTTCCCAATGAGCAGGATCAATGCAATAAGGTAGCAACTTGCTCCAAAGACTGCAGATTTAAACGCAAAAGGCTTCTGCTATTGGTACTAACTGTAACAAATAGGTTTATGACTCGTGAATTTCAAATCTCCAACACAAACACCAAAGGTGAAGCACAAATGCCAGTTAAATTTCAGTAGGTCAGGCCACAGTCCTGTCTGAATGAAGGTATGGGTATGCACTGTGCAAATTAACCTTGGATTAAATTTACTGCCTTCCAAGAGTTATCATTCAAGTAAAAACACTCCGTGTGACGATTAACTCAAGTTACCAGTGTCCTGTTCATACTTAAAGCTGGATCTGGTAAATTAATGCCATTTACATTTCAACATTAAGGCATTTTCTAAAATTCTTCTTCTAAGCCAAAAAAAACAAGAAAAAGAAGCAATAAA
Organism: Turnix velox; assembly: GCA_013400935.1. Lineage (NCBI taxonomy): Eukaryota > Metazoa > Chordata > Aves > Charadriiformes > Turnicidae > Turnix > Turnix velox. Next base: position 24,569 of record VZTY01031018.1, read on the forward strand.
AATTGAGGTAATTCTGTAGTAATTCACACTGTTATGTTTGCCAGTTGACACATCTATAGAGCATACACACATACACACAAACACACCTACAACCTCACCAGTCCAGTCAGACATGCACATGGTGAAAAAAGACCAAAGATGAAGGAATGACCATAAACAGCTCCATGCTGAGCAGCTGGAGACATGGCAAGCAATGAAAACATCATTCTGCCTCTGCCAGGTTAAGAATATCACCACCACCACAATCACACAACCTTCAGCATGGACCGTGCCTGTTCAGCTTCAGTTTTGTTTCTAAAAGTACAGCAAAAGGGATAAAAATTGTGCCATAGGAAAAACCAAGGCAGCTTTTCTAAAGGAAAAATAGTATTTCAAACCACCACCAGGAGTTTGGTGAGAACAGATGGTGTCAGAACAGCAGGGAAAGTACCTAAGAAAACTGAGCTTTCCGTGTTAGTTCTCCATGGGTTGGAAACACAAAGGTGAGGGTTAGGAATAGCAAATAAGGAGGAAGGGTGAGAGAAGCAACAGCACTGCAAAGGAAAATGGAATGAAAAATTTCTTTTACTCATCAGACTACCCTGTCAGCAAACTGAAACTAGAGAGTTAATGAGATTTAGGGTTTTAGAGAAAGTAGAACTTTAGCACTACAAGGTGTCATTATTGTGATGTGATCACATTCACAATAAGTTCTCAGTTTTGCTACCAAACTGAAATTATGAACCAGTAAGAGCCTTTTTTCACCATCACCAAGCAACAAGCAAACCAACCCCGAGCTCCCTTCCAGAGGAGTGCAACATACCATGGAGATCCACCTTCACACAGCCAACACTTCAAGACCTCCACCACCAGCTCTACGCAAGCTCCAGGGAAGAAAGACACCAAGCACCAAGTGCCTGGTGTGAAACAAAGATTGAGCCCAAGATTTAAACTCGGCAAAGTCAAGGGAACTTTCCGCATAGAGAGAAGAAGAGAGCAAAAGGCAAAGTCCACATTCGATGTGGCATGCATTTAAGGGCAAAGGCAGAGTTATAAATGGGTCTTTTACTTGAAGATATTTTCTGGATGGGGTAGTCTGGATCGGGTCTTGATAGCCACTGTATCATGTAGGTTTTCTTCGAAGGATCAGAAACATTTCCTTGAATAGAGGGGGAAAAAAAAAAGATGTAACACCACAAATATTTTATTAGCAACAAGTAGATTACTTGTTAGAAGGGGATGAGCTGAGACAGTGAGTGGTCTCCAAAGGTGAAGGAGCCCAGGGAGGGATTAAGAGCCAACTGGCTGTTTTGCCACTTCAATACAACTTGTGCCTCATACTTAACAGCCCAAACTGAAGACAGTCTGAAGGTCAGTTTCCCACCAGAATTTCTCACAGCAGCATTAGATACGTCCAGTCCAGTTTAGTTACACTGCTTCCTAAAAATCTCATTGGAGACCAAAATTGACAGGTTGCCTCTAACTACTTAGGAATTAAAAGCTACCCTGAGAAACACATCAGGAATACAAGAAAATGATGAATGCATATGAATCCTGGTCTAATGGAAGGAGTCCCTGCCCAAGGCAGGGGGGTTTGAACAAGATGATCTTTAAGGTCCCTTCAAACCCAAACCAGTCTATGATTCTATGATTTCAAAAAAATGCAATCAGTATAATTTCTTTTTAACAAGTAGGATACGTTAGAGAAGACAAGTACTTACTTGGACATGGAGGTAGTCTACAAACTCTTACAGTCTCTGGTTTATTCTCCTTACAAAAGCCAATAGCATTGTCCCTCGTCCGACACAGGACTGGGCGATCCTGTGTGCCATTGCCACAGGTGACAGAGCACTGAAAGGAGATGTACAAGTTAGATCCTCAATCATCCTTTGGAAACAATTGATTAGAAATTATTTTTAATAATTTTAAACCACTATCCTTGGTTCAAGCCTGATGTGATACATTATTAGAACCATCCCAGCACCTACAGGAAGAGGGAACACCGGTGCTTTTTGTCATACACCAGCAATTTTGAAACACTCCAAGAAATAGCTTATGATCTGAGCAGTAAAGAAACAACTGGAAATGTGAGAAATTTACAGTGTTCACCAGGAACAATGTTGCTTGTGATACCTGCTCAATCCAGTGAGTATAAAAACTCTCTCTGCTTATTTGCAAGGCACAGGTCCAAAATGAAATGCTGCACCTCCAAAGGCAGATGCGCTTTTTAAGTGATTTAATGGAGAGATTGCTGAGATGAACTGCGAAGAACCCATGAATCAAAAATATAAGAACAATTTAATGTAGCAACATTCTACTCACCAGCTGTTTCGCTACCACCTTCTCTCCATCAGAGGAAGCGATACACCCTCTGTGTAGTTCATTGTGTCCACACATTTAATAGAAAGCACAGAACAAATTTTCTCCCCTGTATCGTAAGAAATCAGCTGCTTGAGACCTCCAGAAAGAGACTGACCTGTGACCAGGATCCAATTCTCCACTGCGCTGGGCAAAGCTCCCTGTTGCAAGGCCTCCTGCCTTCTGGGCGGTCATTGCTGCAGTACTTGGTGTGGACAGAGCGGTTGGTGTTGTCGTGCAGGGGCTGGATGCACCTCACGGGCCGGACCTGGTAGCCTGTTTTTCCACAGCTTTTGCTGCAAGGTTCCCACTCTCCCATGACCCATCTGGGATGGTGAAAAGAGAAAAAGAGTAGAGTAAAATGTTCTTTCTCCGAAATTAGGGGAGTTCAGACTGTCTGCTGAAATGTAACTCTGAAACATGTGTTTAACAGGTTGTAAATGCTCAGTCTCATATGGAAAATGGAGCAGATGGGAAAAACCAGAAGCAGTTTTGATGGGGGTTCATTGTCTGTGCCCCTGAAAAATCTGTAGTAAGGCCTGGGTCTTTAAAATTGCTCCTTTTTGTTATTTCTGAGGTTAGTACTATTCTTACTTTGCTTAATTTTCTTTGATTTTAAGCTGGGTCCCCCTGAAACTTCACATAAAATACAGTAGTTTTTATGTCAAAAGCAGCCACCCCAGGGTGCTTCAGAGCTGCCCCTGGTGCATGACCAGAAATAACCTGCGTTCGAAGCAATTGTTCTCAAGTAATTCTAAAATCCTGAGTTTGGAAATAGTCAAGAAACAGCTTGGGCACAAGGTGATGCACTAAATGTTCAAGGCAAACAAAAAGTAAAGCAGCAATTTCACCCAACTTTCTCTTTGTAGCCTATTGAAATCACAGGGCTGTGGAGGAAGGTGAATGCTGGAAAGCACAAAGCCATGAATTCCAAGCAGATTTCTGAGATTTTTTTTTCCCAGCAGAAGTAGCATATTATTGTAGTGGGTATCACAAAGTTTCATAAAAATCTCTTAAATAATTGCCTCTCCTCCCTCTACAAGTGGCAAATGTTCCAATACCATTCTATAGAAACAGAGTTGACTGAAGCATTCAGGAATCCAAGTACAGTTAAAGATCCTATTGAGTCTTTGTGGTAGCTGAGTCCAATTATATTTGCAGCTGAAAGAAGAATACAGTCTTTTCCTGAGAGCCTGAGACACAGTTAGGTCATTACTTCAGTCTTCCAATAAATAAATGGCAAACCCTGACTCACATTGAGTTTATGAGGCACAGTTTCTTGACTTTCCTCACTTTCAAATCTTTTTGTAAGGAAGTAAGGAAATACTGTGTGGTATGTTCTACTTATTTGCTGTTCATCCTGGAACCTTGACTTGGTTCCCAGAGATAAAATTTGGGATCAACACACTCCTCCTTTGTTGCAGGAGCAACAAAAGGAATATGTAAGTCTAGTGTGAGAGCAGGAGCACCTCTACAATGTGAATTCAAATATTTATAACACTCGACTGCACAGCAAAGATGAAGGAACAACAGGCATTTCATGCTCAATGAGGGCAGTTAGAGAAATTGAACAGTTCAGGTATTTTTTGCTGTGTTTAAAAGTCCAAAGATAAGCAATAATAAGCAATAATAAGCAATAATTTGTGTCTGAGAGGCTAGATGACATGGTTTTCCTTATGTAACACTCTGTAAATTTGTTCTTACTCAGTTACTTCACACTGGGTATAATGAACTGGTACAAACTGAATCACAGAACCACAGAATGTCAGGGATTGGAAGAGATCTCAAGAGATCATCTAGTCCATCTAGGAATGCATACAGATGGGCTCTGAATGTCTCCAGAGAAGGAGACCTCATAACCTCTCTGGGCAGCCTGTGCCAGTGTTGTGTGACCCTCACTGTGAAAAAGTTTTTTCTTTTATTTTCGTGGAACCTCCTATGTTCCAGCTTACACCCATTGTTCCTTGTCCTATCATGGGAGGTCACTGAGAAGAGACTGGTTCCATCCTCCTGATGCTCACCCTTTACATATTTATAACCATGAATGAGGCCACCCCTCAGTCTCCTCTTCTCCAACCTAATGAGACCCAGCTCCCTCAGTCTTTCCTCAGAAGGGAGATGCTCCAATCCTTTCATTATCTTCATGGCTCTGTGCTTTGCTCTCTTCAGCAGTTCCCTGCCCTTCATGAATTGAGGGCGCCAGAACCATACTACAGATGTGGTCTCACCAAGGCAGAGTAGAGAGGGAGGAGAACCTCTCTCAGCCTACTGATCATGGCCCTTTTAATACATGCCAGGATGCCATTGGCCTTATTGGACACTAGAGCACATTGCTAGCTCATGGTCATACTGCTGTCCATCAGGGCCCTGAACACAAATGTCTGGATCAAAATAGCACTTGTTTTTTCTAATCCAGCCAGCAGATCTAGAAACAGTGTTTCTACAAGGAGAACTTAGCACTACATCCTCATAGCCCTGTGTCTCTGTAATGGTGCACAGAGGTGAAGCTGAAGTCACTTTCTTCAGGTGATAAGTGCAGGCTGGGGTACAGTGTCCAGTGCTGCCCAACAGTGCTGGTGGGAGTGATGCTTACATGGGCTGAGAGCACTCCTGGAGGTTGCACACCCTGCGAATGGGCTTGGGCTTTTGGATCAACTCGCAGTAGCTCCGATGAACCATCTTGTGGTCTGACTTCCTCCGGCAGCCATATTTTGTGAACTGGTAGCCTGAAGAAAGACACTCCTCTTATTTTCAATAGCAGTGGACTAAGAATTCAAATAAACTGTCAAAGGTTGCTGCAGGAACTATGGGTGAACATGCTACAGATGGAATCGTAGAATGATTTGGGTTGGAAGAGACTTTAAAGATCATCGAGACACCACCCACTACACCAGGTTGTTCATTGCCTCATCCAGCCTGGCCTTAAACACTTCCATGGAGGGGGCATCCACAGCCACTCTGGGCAACCTGTTCCAGAGTCTCACCCCCTCACAGTAAAGTACTCCTTTCTTACATCCAACATAAATTTACCCTCTCCCAATTTGCATCCATTACTCCTAGTCCTGCCACCCTGGACCCTATTAAAAAGTCCTACCCCCAGCCTTTCAGTAGGCCCCCTTCAGATATTGAGAAGCTGCTATGATGTCCCTCCTGAGCCTTCTCTTTTCTAGGCTCAACAACCCCAGCTCATTCAGCCTGTCCTCATAAGGAGGTGCTCCAGCCCTCTGATCATCTTTGTGGCCCTTCTCTGGACCTGCTCCAATGTCCTTTTTATGTTGAGAACTCTAGAACTGGACACAGTACTCCAGTTGGCTCTGAAGAAACTCATGTAGATTTAGAATCCAGAACTGCTCATCACATTTAAATTTCACTACAGTCTAGAATAAGAAAACATCATAATCTGGCATTTAAAAAACATTCTGCAGACTTGCACAGGCTCACTCTGGTCCTACAACCTGACCATCAGCTTGGTGAATAGCAACTGGTTCTACATGGGACCCACAAGGTCCAGATCACAGGATGCAGGTTTACTATGGGCTGCCCCATGGCACCTTGAGGTTGGGCACCCTTGCAGCTTGGAGATTCTAATCTAAATCTTCAATATTCATACAATTTTTCAGTTCCATAAACATAAATGAGAAATGAGCCACTCCAGGTCTGCACCCAAAACCATTTAAACCAGATTTTAAACCCCATTCACTATTTATTTATCTATTCTTAACCAAAATGAAACTCTTCCTTACTCCTGGTCTCCTCATGTCTCATGGCAATGAATTTCAAACATGGTGCTTGTTATTTTAGTTTTCTCTTAATCATTGTTGAGTGCCCTGGGGTTTTGATTTTACCTCCTCCACAAGGTTTTGAACACTGGGACCATTTCTTCAAAGCCCATTCATATGACACCTCTTCCAAAACATTATTGTTATCAACGTTCAAGGAATCTTCATGGATCATGTACTTGTAAGTTAAAGATATCTTGGCACCACCGTGAGGAATCACCTAATAAGCAAAACAGATGCAGGAAAGAAAGATATTTCAGTGATACCAGAAGCTATGTGAGATGATATGAAAACATCCCCAGAGGGATTTAAACCTTCTAGCTGCACTCAACACTTTTTTTTGCCCTTGATGAAAAAGTATCTCTACCCTTATGACACAGGGTTTCTACACTGCGTATTAAGAAAGACTGTTGTTGATTTAGAATGATTTCTCTTGCCAGCATTGGACTGACTTCACAATACTAAATTTTTTCCACATTCCATCATAAAGGAAGGAAATGTCGCACTAAAATGAAAATGTATCTTTCCACCAATGACAAAGTAAACTTGAATGCTCAGATAACTGAAAGTGCTGAAGAAAATCGCTTGTGTTATATCAAGAATTACGCAAATGTTATGATAATCCTGGGAATTCTGCAAAGCTTGGTACTTAATCCTGACAGGAATATAAACAATTTAGAAAGAGTTTTTGCTATCTCACTACACTACGACAAATGCAAGTAAACAAAACTCAATGTGAATAGACTGCAAAATATCAGACTTTTGAAAGCATAATATTTATTCCTCCTTTGACGTTCAGCTGGTGTAGATCAACACATTACAGCTGCTTTTGGAGGAATTCTGAATCAACTCAGCCCTGCTCATTGTAGTCTGTCATTTGCTACCTCATAATGAAAACAGAATATAGAGGGATGGGTTTGGGAAGCAAAGAATTAGCTGCAAAGTCAGGTTGGAAACACAAGAACCCTACATCTGCCTTTGCAGGATATATTTTCAATGCGTGGATGGATGGAGGAACTATTAGATCCATCTGACAGAAACTATTTTGACCTTTTTTTAACTAAAGATTTCATGTCAGATATGATGAGCAAGCTGGAGCCCATGGACAGTGGCCATTTGCTAGGCCATTTCCAGGGAATAATGAGGAGAGCTGGTCATTCAACACATAACCCTAAGTTATAACAGCTCCGGTAAAGAGCAATGAATTAAGCAAAGAGAATTAAAATATTTTTTTATTGTTTTATAATTGAAGCAGATGTCTTCTCGTAAGTCACAAGAGGAATCTGAAATATTTTATAGCACATTAAGGGTCTGCACCCATGACACTGTATTCTGTGGAAGATGGTTTTCATTTGACTTACCAGAATAACTATTCCATTACGCAGTGGTCCCATGGTCTGCACAGTTTCTCTATCATCATCATTCCGATATTCCCACTCCACACCCATCTCAATAAATACTTTAGAGTCTGGCACGTAGTTGTCCTCACTTAGAATGAACCTCCCCGTTTCACGATTTTTAATTGCTAGGAACAACACAAGGAAAGTGAATACAAGAGGTGTTTTAGCTTCTCATCTCAGATTTTGTTCCGCTCTTTTTCCCAGCGAAAGAATCATAAAATGCTTTGGGTTGGAAGGGACCTTAAAGCTCATCTAGTTCCAAACCTCCTGCCATAGGCAGGGACACCTCCCACGTGATCAGGGTGGTCAGTGCCTCATCCAGCCTGCCCTTAAAACCTCCAGAGAGGGGGCAAAAAAGAAGCAGAAAAGGATGGTGTGTTTTTTCACTCTGTTCCCTCACAAGTTTGGAAAGACTTTTTCAGGTGTTTCACTGAGCTGCCAATGCTTTCCTGCTCCACAAACATCAATAGCCTCAGATTTTTTTTCCTTTTTCATACTGCGCTTTGCCAGAGAAATGAGGCCAACGCGACAGCACCGCATGCATCTGTCTGCTGCTCCCAACTAACAACTTCTGAATTCACCAGCCAAATTGGAGCCAATCTGAGAGCCTGCAGGGGTCTCATGGCCACTCTGCTCTTTGCTGTGTTGTAAAGCAGCTTGAGGGCCACTACTGCTCTGTGAGAGAATGGCTACTTGTCTCACCCCCAGGACCCTGCAGTGAGAGTGAGACACCAGACGCTGTATCAGCTCTACTGCTTAGACCCAGTCCTGACACCAGCAGAGCCCTGATTAAGCTCCTGTTTCTTTGCAGGCACCCATCATCACACATAGAGCCTGATTACTCTGGTTCAGATATCATCAATGCCCTGTCCTTCACCTGAAGAGACTTCAGCCACCTTTGTATCAGTTTTTTTGGCCTTCTTCTGAGATAGAAAATTTGCTCTCCTTGATAGAGGAATGAGGGATGGTTTGGCTTTTACCACCAGATTTTAACTCCTTTCTCTCTCTAGCAGCTACCTGAGCATCCTCCTCAGCACTGGCCTCAACAGAGCAAGGTGTTCATAGAATCAAAGAATGGTTTGGGTTGGAAGGGACTTTAAAGATCATCTAGTTCCAACCTCCCTGTGAGCAGGGACACCTCCCGCTTCTCCAGGTCACTCCATGCCTCATCCAACCTGGCCTTAAACACTTCCATGGAGGGGGCATCCACGACCTCTCTGGGCAATTGTCTCACCACCCTCATTGTAAAGAACCTCTTTCTTCTATCCAGCCTAAATCTCCCCTCTTCCAATTTGCATCCATTACTCCATGACACCACTTAATTCACACAGAAAGAAGAACCTCATTTGAATCATTCTCTTAATCCCAGGGCCAGGCTGCACTGAGCAATGAGGGAAGGGTAAGAAGTCAGGATGACAATTAGCAGGTCATTCACTGTGAATCTACTTCCAATTAACAATAGCCTTAGTAGGCACTGTTTGGCATTGATTACAGGGCTCTGGGAAGGAGAGGATTTCAATTACATTTTAAGCTGTAGGGTTGATTGTGCAGTTTTACATCAGTACTGTCAGAAGTGGGGTAGACTCTGAAATGGATTGGGATATAGCTGAGAAAGCATGTTACAAGAGATAACGCACTGCACCCCATAATGTAACTCAGCTTCTCTTTCAGCAACTTTCATGCATGCACATGCCAACGCAGGGATCTCTTGGCTGGGACATCAGGAGACACAGAACAGGGAAATCAAATTGCCAAAGTAGTTTCCTAACTTCACATACATCAGGGACACACGTGGTGTGGGAGGATAGTGGGCAAACAAATGCATAAATGCATTGTTGGGCTGCAGAGACAAAAATAGACAGCAGAAAAAAATATTCCAATGAAAACTTTCCTACTCGTTACACACTTACCAAGGTTATGAATGGTGGCATCTGTTTCTTGTATAAGTAAATGTCTTGCACCAACAGGAATTTCAAACATCTTAATGTGCCCTTTTGTATAGTATTTGAAAAGATAGTAATGGGTTAGTATGCACAAACAGGATGTCTATGTCTTAGTTTTTAAAATAAGTCTTATTTTTGAAAAGAAGGGTGTATTATAGAAGGCTAAACTGAATCCAGCGCCATTCCCATCCCTATTTCTGTGCCTGGTGATGGAAAAATACAAGTCAGAAGAAAAATCAAACAGACTTTGCTTCAGATTAAAATGGGCTCTGAGTGTCATATGCACGCACAGAGCTCCTGTCTGACAATGAGTGACAATGACATTATTGCAGCACTGCAGTGGCTCAGACATGGCAGCTGAGTGACACCAGCACCATGTAAAAGCCCAACAAGGAACACTGAACCTCTCCTCTCTGCACACACAGGCCCTGAGATCGAGAGGCTTAACTGATCAGTGGACTAAAGCCTTATTTTCAACTTGTAGACACATCTCAAAGTAAAGCTCAGAGAAGTTACTTGATGCTGTAAATGAGTTGCAATTGCTCTGGTACTTTCCATTGAAATAGAAGAGATCAAACAAAAAAATCCAGAATTCCTCAGCATTGACACTGAATGCACTGACCTTGTTTCTTTGGTACTCTTGAAAATGTTCCTTTCACCACTTTGCAGTGGGAATTATCTCCTCCACAAACACCACACTTATCTTCCTGCTTCATGGAGCCTATGACCCGGTCACACCCAACTTTCTGTGCACAAGGGAGAAAACCAATCCCTCTTATTTATCCAGACTTCAAGTCAAATGAGCCTTCACTTCAGATATCAACCCCAGGCTTCTGCCTCAGCGACAAAAAACAAACTGTTGGATTTTTATTCCTGGAAGATCAGCATCTCAGGCATTTTTGATACTTCCAGTTCCTATAATAGCTATCAATCAAGCGATTATATTTGTATATTATGTTTCTCAGTGGTCCCCTTACTGAAGGAAAGCAGCAAGGTTAAGGAAAAGCTCTTAAGTCTCAGATTATCTTAAAGCAGATGCTTAAATGCCAGGAGAATCAAGGCATCTCTGTGAGGATAAGCACCTCCACCAGCACTTTGCTAAGCCAGAGCCTCTAATTCTGACAAAAGATGACCTGTGGCAGGTCCCAACTTGGAGGAACTATCATTGATTTTTTTAAAAATGGCGCAATTAAATACAGAGATAATGCACATCAGCCTTTTCTTAACACCTCTTTCCTTGAAAGCTGTTGCATATTCCTGTTTCATTGTACATTCCACCCCCGCTAAACCACAGCAGGAAAAGCTTTCCTTGAAAGCTAATTGTAATAATTCCTCTTAAAACACTGCATTAAATCTTACTTGTGTAGGTAGGCATGAGTCACATGCAATGTGATGGCAACTGTGAATATCACACATAATATTGTGACAATAATCCTAATGAAATCTCCATGTTGCCTGGAGCATTATTATACCTACATAAGCAGTTGTTATTTGGGGAGGAACGTTCAAGCTATCATTTTAAGTCTTAATAAACTCCAAAACAACTTACCAAGCAGTCTCCCCTCACACAGATGCTGTAAGCATCTTTGTAGGAGCAGCGGGTCCCATCATGTACCATCCTCTTCATGTAGACCACATCTCCTGTCTCCTTTGATTCACAATACAGGTGGCATCTTTCCTTAGCTGGAAAATAAACCAACCCAAATTGTGCCTGTTCAGCTCTAACAGGAGTTGCTGACTTTGGGGAGAATGCTTTCAATAGTACTAGCAATCTCTTCCTCCTTGCATACATCACAGAGCACAATCATTGAGGCTGATCCCCTTTCAAAGGCTGCAGGATCATTTGGAAACTGCTGAATTGTAAACCACCCATGTGTCATTGTTAGCAGGCAGTCTTAAAAATAACAGATTATTTACTTTGATGATTTACTTTCATCCTTTGTTGGATGATGCAATTTGGCAGAGATTTCAATAATCTGTGACATGACTACCTGGGAAAGATGCAGCTTTCTGCACCAGTTTCTACTGCTCTCCATTTAAAGCTGAAAAACACAGAGGTCTTAGTGACATTAAAAGCAGTTGTTCAACACTGAGTGTCCAAGAATGCCTTCAGAAACAGCTGGGCCTTCCTAAACATGAAGTTAAATCTCCCTTATTGTATTTATGATTAATTGTATTTATGATTTATTATTAAACAAGATGACAGGGGGGTTGGAACTAGATGATCTTCAAGGTCCCTTCCAATGATTGGGTTGGAAGGGACTTTGAAGATCACCTAGTTCTGACCCCCCTGCCATGGGCAGGGACACCTCCTACTAGACCCCACTAGAGGTTGCTCAGTACCTTGTCCAGCCTGGCCTTAAACACCTCCAGAGAGGGGGCATTCACAACCTCTCTGGGCAACCTGTTCCAGTGTCTCACCACCCTCACCATAAAGAATTCCTTTCTTACATCTAGCCTGAATCTACCCTCTTCCAATTTACATCCATTATTCTTAGTCTTTCTATCACAGATCCTATTAAATGTTTTTACTACTAACAGAGGCTCCAACAGCCAGACAAGAATACCTCTTTCTTTCAATCTGTTCCAAAGAGATAAGAATGAAAAAACATAAAGCTGAAATTACTAGTTATTGGCTGAATAAAGTTTTGTTCCAGCACCATATTTCATTTTACCCATATCTTTTGATGCCCCTGGCCTCATAAGAGGATTCCCTAAGCTTTCCTTGGCAGTGAAGGGCATAGGGCCTTTCTGTTAGATGAAACAAAGATGCTGTTATTTTAATGTGATTAAAAGTTGGGACATTTTTCCCACCCTTTAAAACAATAATGACCTTTCTGTTATCTCAGTTCAATTAAAATGAATCTTCACAGGCCCTCTGTGCTCTTGCCCTCTACAGCTCTATAGCCTCTGCCGCCTTTTAATAAAGTCCTTATTATTGCTGTTGCTGTCCCCATGGCCAGTGAGTCCTGGTACATCAGGGACCTTCGTTACTGCTCCTGAATAAGCACAGAGATGTCATGCTGAAAATATAGGGCTTAGACAATTAAAACAGGTACTTTACTTAATTTTTTGTGCAAATTCTCCACAGGGTACTGTGGAGTTTGGATAGATTAGAATGTGTTTGGATAGATTAGAAATGTTAAACTCTGTACAAGGCACAGACATGTACACACACACACTCTCCCTGGGTATGAACCCACACCCAGACATTCCATACATTCAATGCACATCATCCAATGAGCACATCAGAAGGTCTGACCGAGTGCCAACAACTCTCTATAGGGCTTTATTTTATGGAGGGTCCTCTTCCCACTCCCCCATGGGAATAGCAAATGTGCAAGGGCCGTTAAATTGGACCCTGTTAATTGCAGAGAACTATTTTCTTTCTATGCACTGCTGTTGGACATGACCACGTCCATTCCCTTCTCCCTATGTGTTTTCTTCTCATTTAACTGAGGCTGGGAACCAACAACCAGTGTCACCCTGCACTGCCCTGGCAGATGCACAGCACGGGGGTATGTGAGCCCAGTGGCTGGGAATGGGGTGCTAAGGGGCCCTAGAGCAGGAGAGAGGAGCATGATGTGACATCAGAGTGTTGAAGGACACACTGGGTGCATCCCAGCTTGGACATGGGATGAGATGCTCCTCTCTGTTCCCATCTCACATTCAATGCCTCAGACGCGTCCAGCTGAGCAGTGTAAAAAGCACATCCCTTTTGAGCCATGGCTGCATTATTGACATAGAGTATGCCCCCAATATGCTTTATCTTTACAAAAAGGTGTTTTGGTTACATTAGAGTTCAAGTACAAGCCACCTTCTGTCTTTGTTTTGACACAAAAGCCATATCCCCTAATAACCCAGACAGGTAAATGCCACTCTCACAAAGGGGGCTGCAGTCACATCATAGTTATATGGGAAACCAGCTGTGCCCAGTCATCAGAGCTGAGACATCAGAGAGTCTGTATGTGTGACCCAAAAGCCACTGAATTCCACAGAAAAATATCTGATTAGTCTCAGCAGTCTCTGCAGCAGACTGCTGCAAAGGCTAAAGCTGAAGCAAAGATCCTGTGGGTCACAGACATCGTCCCCTCTCCTGGTGCCAGCAAAGCTATTGCATGAAATTAAGGCTGCATCTCCAAGTCCCAGATTGCACAAGATGACATGAAAAGAATGAGGGGAACCTTGAGAACTGTTTGGGAAGAAATTCAGGTGAATTAATTACACAGAACTACTGGCAAAGGATCCTCTCTTTGGAATGCAAAATGATTCACCCCAAGTGACCCTTCCCCTCCCACATATGGGTGCCCAGCTGAGGACAGCTCAGGTGCACCAAACCTGCTCTTCACTGGGCCAGCCCTGCCCTGAAGGACTTGCCATTGAAATGAAGTGACCAAGCGAGCAGCCCACGCTCCTCATCAAACAAGTTGAGAATCGTTACCCTCCACCTTTTTCTTTGTTGAAACTTCTTCTCAGCGTAGTTACATGCAGGAGTCTTCAACCAGCTGCACTTCCCTTGCCCGTTCAGTAGAGGCATTCTCCGGCACATTTTTGTTCTAAGAAGTGATCTATGCCAAGATGCCATGACATCCCACTGACTGTCCTGGTTCAGACCCAGCACCCATCTGACCCAGCACCTGCCTCCAACACTCCCAGCAGCATTTCCAGAAGATATAAGAAGAAATCTGAGTCTTTTCTCAGAATATTCCTCAGGTTTCTCATGAAGTGCAGCTTGGGGACTTCTTAAGTTATAGAACTTAAAAAATTTCTCTAAATCCCTTTTAAAACATTCTGGAATCTGCAGCTTCCTCTGGCAATGAATTCCAGTTTAATTATACGCTGTGTAGAAAAGTGGTTCCTTTTATTTATTTTAAATCTGCAACCTGATAATTTGATTTGATGTTCCCAGGCTTATGTTATAAGAAACAGTGAAATAACCCATTTTGTGTTTAGTCTCTTCATGCCATGACTCTGTAGCTCTATCTTTTTTATACAAATAATTATTTTTTCGGAGTGAATTGGACCACTCATTTGGTGATACTCACTGATCACTCCAAACAACTCATAAGAGAAATACTTATACTCCTCCTCATGTAATGTAACAGAACCACAGAATATCAGGGACTGGAAGGGACCTCAAGAGGTCATCTAGTCTAATCCCCCTGCCAGAGCAGGAACACCTAGACCAGGTCACACAGGACAGTCTTTCTAACTGATTTCAGGGATTTCAGTAGAGATAGGAAAAAGGGTTGTCTCACCATCAACATGCTCATAGGGGAGCCAGTGGTGTTTGGTGTTCTGGTACTCAAAGTAGGGATCCCACTGCCGGCACTGCTCCTCTCTGAAGTCTTCAAAGTCCTTGGGACAGTCCTGAGTGTTGCACAGTTGGAATTCATAGCTTGGCCCCACACATGTGCGGCCTCCATTGGTGGGACTGTGGGGTGGAGAGAAACCCAGGGTCAATTTTGCCATTAATGCATGAATCACTTTGAGGAGTGATTGCATCCCCAGTCATGTCAGTAGGCATTTGATGAAGCCAGCAATGTATTTCTGATATAGAAAATATGCATTTGAACTAGAGCATGGCAGATTTAGATGAGACATTAGGAAGAAGTTCTTCACCATGAGGGTGGTGAGACACTGGAACAGGTTGCCCAGAAAGGTGGTGGAGGCCCCATCCCTGGAGACATTCAATCTAGGCTTGCAGATGCTCAGAGCAACCTAATCTAGCAAAGGATGTTCCTGCTCATGGCAGGGGGTTGGACTAGCTGTCCTTTGAAAGTCCCTTCTAACTCTATGATTTCTTGAAACCTGCTGGTACTATTTAGCTCTTAAAAAGTAATTTCTGTAACTACACTCTCAAAGTGGTAAAGGCAGGAAACGGCCATTTTCTTGGTGCAGCAGATCCAGAAACAGAACCCATTTCTGGCTGCATCCCCCAGCAGACATTCACCAGCTCACTGCTGGATTTATCAACACACAGCCCAGGAGTTGTGGCTGAGTTTGCACCCTCTTCCAGCAGCACAGAAAACATTTTAAATAGCACATTAGGCCTTAGCTATAGGAAGCCAGATTTTTACAAATGAAACTGTGCCCACAGTTACAAAGGTCACTTTCATGATGCCAACATAATAAAAAGGTTGCAATGAGAACTGGTAAATTTTTTCTTAGCAGAAATATTTCCACCAGAAGATGCTGCTTCATAAAACTTGAGGGTTTTTTCTAAACAATGTTAAGATAATTTTTAACACTAGCCAAGTTCAATAACTTCATCAATAAAATCTGAGAAAGTCAATGTCAAAAATATTCTGTCTGGTGAAATCATTCAATTCTGACAATTGTTCCAGTTGTCGCTGCTGTTAGTATCTTGACACTTAGTAATAATTAAACCTTTCATATCATTTGTACACACCACACTATATTAAATACATTATGCTCCTGGTGATACTGAAATTCAGTCATTCTACAAAGTCTGGATAAGGCACATATAAGTTACTAAAGCAAAGCAATTCATTATCACTAAAATTAACTTTGGGGAGGTTCTGATCTCTGGATCTTTGGAATGAAAACTGTTTGAAAATACTTTATGACATCCTTCTTGAAATATATATTAAAAAATGGATTAAACAAAAAAAATTAGAAGATATATGAATTAAAAATCCGGAAATCATTACCATTATTTCATACTCACATCTTTAAACAAGACATAAACAGGGCCTTGAACTTTTTTTTATGCTTTATGCAATGGTTTAACAGCACTTTCAAAATCCTTGTAACTACAGAACCAGCTTAATGGGTGGATAAACTGAGAAATAAAGAAGATTCACAAGTTGCTAAGGGCCAAAAGTAGATTTCCTAACATGAAGCATAAGTCAGATTTACTGAGCACCACTCACTGTCCTTCACACTACTATTGCACTGGTAATTTAGGAGGGATTCTCACCATTTGTTTGTCCCAGAAAAACAGGCAGGTAGATGAATACTTACTGGGGATTGTCACACTGTCGTGTCCTGTACTTCACCCCGGTGCCACAGGTGCGAGAACAAGAGCCAAACTTACTCCAGGCTCCCCAGTGTCCATCCTGCTTCAGGATGTCTGGTGTCAGCCAGATGCAGTGACCCTTAAAGCAGTGCTAGAAGAGGAGGTCAAATGTCAGAATTATTAGAGGATTAAATTATATCATATGAAAAGGTCTCTCACATAATAGGTTCCATTTTAGGCACAGATTCTGGATTTATTTTCACCAGGAGAAAGTAGTGAGATTCAGTGTCAGAATTTATAAACTTTTATAAACATCATGCCCTACAAGGCTTTCTCTTTTTTAAAAACGTAATTTTCATTACAGTCATTCCACAGAGGTTTCAAAACGCAATTTGACAAAGTTCCCCAAACCTATAAGATATTTACCCAGTTTTTAAGGGGCATCTATAGCTCCATTGCTGATACTCTCTACTGTTTCCCCTCATAATGGAAACCTGCCTAGTTACAACATCCCTGCCATGGGCAGGGGCAACCTCCCACTACACCAGGTTGCTCAATGCCCCATCCAGTCTGGCCTTAAACACTTCCAGGAGGGGGCATCAACAACCTCTCTGGGCAACCTGTTTCAGTGTCTCACCACCCTCACAGTAAAGAACTTCTTTCTTAGATCCAGCCTAAATTTACCCTCTTCCAATTTGCATCCATTGCTCTTAGTCC
The DNA here is from genome assembly GCA_013400935.1 of Turnix velox. Classification (NCBI taxonomy): domain Eukaryota; kingdom Metazoa; phylum Chordata; class Aves; order Charadriiformes; family Turnicidae; genus Turnix; species Turnix velox. The sequence goes on from VZTY01031018.1 coordinate 41,727, forward strand.
TGCCATCCTGGAAACTAATAAAAAGCCCTATCCCACCCTTTCTTCAGCCCCCCTTCAGGTATAGAGAATCTACTATGTCCCCACGGAGCCTTCCCTTTTCCAGGCTGAACAACCCCAACTCCTTCAGTCTGTCTTCATAAGGGAGGTGCTCCAGCCCTGCTGCCAAAATTGCCCAGGAAAAAACAATTTCCCCCAAACCTCCCCACCAAATTCTGATGCCTCCAATGCCATTGGTCTATTCCAGCAGTTTCATGGCAAAATGAAGTTCAGTGTTTTTCAGAACTGCACCATGTTTTGTTTCCCTTTCTGCCCTCTCCTTCAGAAACAAAAACACCCATTTTCATCATTCACAACCTCACCGTGTCTCACCACCCTCACAGTAAAGAACTTCTTTCTTATCTCCAGCCTATATCTACCCTCTTCCAATTTTCATCCATTCTTCGCTGAAGTCAGGATGAGTCTTTCTCAAGGATCACAGATTCTGGCCCTCCCTGTTACGATTTCTGCTTTCATAAAAGTCTACTGATGAAGTGAGGGAAACTGGAAAATATTTCCAGCCCAACAAAGGCCTGTGCCTCAGACTGTGGCAGTGAGTCCGCCTCTCAGGAGAAGGCACACAGATGGCTCCAACAAGAAGTGCCATCAGTCACTTTCCTTAACATTCGAGTCAACAACAACATTTTACACATCTTAACAAGCCCTTAACAAGGAATTTGGCAGGAGGCACAAACCCAGCATATGGCCAACTACAGGCTGCCAGCAAAAACAAAATCAGAAGATATATAACCAGTTCTTAAGCATAGAGTGATTAGAGTGATCTGGAGGACAAATTTCAAAGTGATGGCTAATCATTAATAGTGCTGAATTTAACGGGGGAATCATTAGTAAGAGTGTGACAAGACACCACTTGCTGATTCCCTAATCTGTTTAATGGCTGATTCTCTATTTATGTAATTTATTTTGGTACTGATTTGGTTGGACAGGTAGTAGAAGAGAGAGTAGAAATTAGGTTTCAACTATCCCTTCTTTCTCATGACTTCAAATATCCAATGTCAAAACCTATGAAATAGATGAGTTACCACAAAGCAAATTAAATCAATCCTGCTGCAGAGCTGCACCAGGCAGATTCTTCTGAGCCTTTTTACAGAAGAAGCATGAAAGAAATACAAAATGTTCATGTGACCTCTGCTTTCTTCAGCTTTGCAGCTCAGCACTGAACCCTTTGGGAACTATTCACCTGAGACTTTGGAGAGGTTTGTCTGAGTGAGCAGTTGGAGCTGCTGGGACCATTTGGAGATGCAGGGGAAGCTGGCAATGCATCAGCTTGTCGATCCAAATTTCAGCCCAGAAGCAGATGAGAAGTGACACCTTCTGATCTGTTCTTGCATAAACACCCTCTTATCAGAGTTCTGCATCCCTCAGGTGTAAGTTCCACAGCAATCACTGAGTCCTTTTCAAGAGCCATGTAATACACGCTCATTATGTGATGATCCAGCATGCAGTGCTTGGACTCCATGGTGAGGAGAGGGAGACACCGTGTTGTGTCTTCCAATCTCTTTTCCCTGCATCAGCCAGGAACAGGAGGATGTGGGGTTTTAAAAGAAAACACTAATAAACCATCAATTTGACACAGTGGCTAGTCTCTGAACTGGAAGGCAAACATTGAGAAGTGCTATTGATTCTGTAAAGTAAAGGAAAAGACTAGCACTGACTTTTACTTGATGGGATGGTCATATCCAATCATTGGGAAGCTGAGACAGAGCTTTAGGAGACAAGCACATGTGTACAGTGAGTCAACTCCAGCTCTGCCGTTTCATCTGTGAATTAAATGAAATGATTCACAACTGAATCTTATCCTGTGCTGACCCAATCAAGAAAATGCGTGAGAAGGTAAAACCAGAGATGGAACAACTTCCAGAGTAGGCCAGAGTCAAACCCTTCCTATTGCTACTACTTTAACTACATAAAGAGGTAGAAAAAAGCCAATTTCAACCACTATTCCCTTTATGAACAAGGGGTTTCATTGTAAGAGTAAAGCATACTAAAGCAAGTTGGAAGGTTTTTTTTTTTTGAGAAAAAAAAAAAAGCCTTGGGTAAATGCAAATTGTTTTTTTAGTGGAAGACAAGATGACTTCTTGCAGTCTTGCCTATTTTTCTGGCAAACAAGGCAGTCCAAAACAAGTGCAATTTCCAGGAGAGGAAGCTTAAATCTCTTGCAGTAAAACATTCCACTGCTGTTTTCAGCAGTTCTTTGAAACAACTGCTGTGGATGCTAAAAAATAAGGAGGCAGTATGCTCCTGTGGGCTTAGAGCATCTGCAAGTTAATTTTACAAGAGAAAACTTGCAGATCTTCTGTGGGTCTCTCCACCTATTTTATATCAGACAGCAACTGGCATCTCTTGCTTGACATCCTCCTCTGCCAGCAGCTCCTCCTGCTGCATCATGGCTGGTGGCTCTCCTGTGTTCCCACCAGGAGAGGGTTACTTCTTTATTTGTATTTCCCATCACACACAGCCTGGCTCGCTCTGCGCCATCTGCTTCAGAATAATTAGTTGCAAGGGATAAACTGAAAGCTCTAATACTGAAGACTGTCCCAAGCCAGTAAAAGTTTCTTCAGTGGAGAAGCAAGTATCCTCAGTGTTTCTGTGGTGACTAACACAGCATCCACTTCTCCATCTGTCTCCTGTCTCCAAGAGAAGCTGAGGTCAGCTTTCACAGTGGGAAATTATCTGGTTTGCTTTGAACACACGTTAGTCTCTTCAGAAACCTTTTTTCTCAGTCCATTTTTCTTCTCTTCAATATCTACTTATTTCAACACTTAATAGTTCCCTTCCCTCCCAGACAGACTGAAAAAAAAAATCACTCCAGTTTGATGTGGATCATCTCATTAGCACGGTGCAAGCAGAGATGTCCCACTAGGTTTGTACTGGACCCTGGCACACAAGCCAAATCCAAGAGCAACATCAGCTCTGTTGGAAGGGACGAGAACCAGGCTTACACCTCCCTCCAAGAGGAAGAAAGAGAAGGAGGTTCAGGTGGAGCAAACCTTTGTGTCAGTCACTGCAGTGAACAGATGGACTCCAGCATGCAATCTCCTCGCATCAATGACTTTGGGGTTTGGTTCTATCCTGTGGAGAGCAGTCATCTACTTCAGCCAATATAAATGTCTCCCCAGAAGAGTAAAAGTTTGAAACAAAAAAATGGGAAAACAAAAAACAAGGCTTTTTTTCTGAAGGCTGCCTGGCTTCAGAAGCCTGAGGCTAAGGGTGGAGCTGACAGAAATGTACACAAGTAAATAGATTAGAGAAAGCATATGGGGTTTTCAACACACAGAATGTCATGCAGAGTTAAGGTTTGCACAGTTGTGCCTCCTCTGCATGGTTTAATATAGCAATTTATGGAGTGTCTCTGACTTCACATTAAGACTCCAGCTCTCCATGTGCTTAACTTTACACTCTGGAGTTACTTCACACAATTTAAAGTGACCTTTCAGGCACAGAAGTAATTCCAATCAAAATCGACAGAATATTCCCTCTAGTTGGTGAATATTCAATCTAGTTCAAAAAATCAGGCTGGAAGCAATATAATATATAAAATTTTTTAGGATTCTATAAAAATAGTAGTTTTCCTCCCTGGCTAGAAAGGAAAATATGTTATTTTTCTGTCCCTAAATCCAGCAAACTATTAATTTGCTGCCAATTAAAGTAATGGTTGTTCAATATCTCCTTTTGCACAACAAGACTTAATAAAAAGTTTTTGAAATGGCAGAAGCTCACTCCTGGTAACTTATTTCAAATAACCACTAGTACAGAAGAGCTTCCATACATTTCCATACATGAACTTAAATATATATCTATATGTCTGCATAGAATAGTTCAGGTTGGACAGGACCTTAAAGATCATCAAGTTCCAACACCCCTGCCATGGGCAGGGACACCTCACACATAGATCAGGTTGCTCAGTGCCTCATCCAGCCTGGCCTTAAACACCTCCAGGGAGGGGGCATCCACAACCTCTCTGGGCAACCTGTTCCAGAGTCTCACCACCCTCACAGTAAAGTACTTCTTTCTTACATCCAGCCTAAATTTACCCTCTCCCAATTTGCATCCATTACTCCTAGTCCTGGAACCCTGGACCCTATTAAAAAGTCCTACTCCCAGCCTTTCTGTAGGCCCCCTTCAGATATTGAGAACCTACTATGAGGTCCCTCCTAAGCCTTCTCTTTTCCAGACTCAACAACCCCAACTCATTCAGCCTGTCCTCATAAGGGAGGTTCTTCAGCCCTATGATCATCTTCATGGCCCTCCTCTGGACCTGCTCCAACAGCTCAATGTCCTTCTTATGTTGAGGGATCCGGAACTGGACACAGTACTCTAGGTGGGTTCTCATCAGAGCTAAGTAGAGAGGCAACATCTCCTCCCTTGACCTGCTGGCCACACTTCTCTAGATGCAACTCAGGATTGTGTTGGCTTCTGGGCTGAAAGCACACACGGCCAGCTCATGTTGAGTTTCTCAACTACTGACATTTCTAAATCCTTCAGGACTGCATTCAAGCCACTCTCCACCCAGCCTCTATCTATGCTTGGGGTTTCCCCATCCCAGGTGCAGGACCTTGCACTTGGTCTTATCGAACTTCATGCCTACATGCATACACACAGACAAAATTAGGTCTAATCTTTCTCTGATTTCTAGGGTTGCTAGGTTCAGGCCAAATGCAGAGACATGGCCCTTATAAGCATGCTCACTGAAGATGTGTTATGGATCTCCTGTCTCCCATAGCTGTCCTTGCCCCTTGATCACCAGTAAGAAAGGATGCAGCTGGACAGGACTCTTCTCAATGGCATCTGCTCAGTTTGGGAAGGCAAAGAGCTGTGTTATCAGTTCTCTGAACACCAGGCAAAGGTGAGAACATCACCACACCATACGCTATGTGAAGCCTCCCCAACATAATTTTAATTTCTGGCAGCTGGTCCCCTCAGCTGTGGAAGAGCTAGGATGTTTCCTTGACACATCAGCAGTGTTGTGATTGGTTTGAACTTAAAAATAGGCCCTGGGAATTAGTGGTATGAAATCATGAAAAGGGCAAGTCTCTGAAGTGGGAAACAAATGGATCTTTTTGAATCGACATCTTTAATTGCTTGTGTTTCTGTTCTTTGCCTTTCTGGCGTTATCCCAAAGAAAATAGTGGATCAAGTGTGAAGTAACTTTCCTCTTCCTCATGTGTTGATGATTATCATGGGAGATGTATCTTAAAAGGAAACTGTGATATAAGCATCAAGTCCCAACTTGGCCTAATTTATACATTTTACAGTCCCCATCCTTTCAGGCAAGAGCCTCTGGTATTGTCCAAATACATGAAGAGAGTGAACAGAGAAAGGCCAAATCAAAGGTAGGAAGGATGGAAAGGAAAGGAACAGATGAAAAAGGACTGACCTGATCTGCCTGTATTAAAAAGCAGCAACAGTTAATAAATACACTGGTCAAATGCTGAGCCCAGACAGACAAAGTCAGTTGTATAACCTTCATAACTCACAGTAGTTAAAAAAAAACCCAAACATTTAGCTCAGACTGCTGAGCCTTATCTAACAGAATGGTTTTCATTTTATATAATTTTCTCAGGTTCTCCTGTAAGGTTGCAATAAGTTTATTTATCAAAAAAACTGGGACAGCTCCTCTGGGAATAAAACAGTCACAGTCCTATCATCTAGTGAAACTTCCGAATGTGCACATAGTCTCTTGCATCTCAAGACACTGAAGTAAAAAACCTGGCTGCCTGCACAGTTTGCTGAAGCCTTGGATCCCAAGTTCCAGTCCAGAGAAAATTTTTACAGCAGGGTTGCATAATATCCTGACAAAACTGTTTATAATGGAAGCATTGACAGATTCTTAACTGTATGGTTATAAGTTGTTTTTTTTCCATCTCATTTCTGTTCAAATACTAATATGAATGAATAGCTTGGGGGAAGAGGGTGATGCAACCAAATGGAATATAACTGGATTTTTCTAGAGGTTTTATGAATATTTCTAATGTGAAAGTCAAGATGCAGAAAAATTAATCCAAGGGAAATGTCTAAGATTTTGGATTGTAATTTAAAAACAGATATATTTTTAAAATAAGAAACAAAGCTGTTATATCAGGAATAATCTAAAGAACAGAAAAAAAGAAGGGAGTGGTTTATCTAGTGCACAACTTCCCATTAATTTAGCATTACATTATGTTTTCCATTAAAAAAGACATTTTAAACTGCAACAGCAGCTGCTAACACAGTTCATTTATTGCATAAATGATGTCATCGATGGAGTTTCACAAAACATCTTTCCAAGTAGTGACACCTCCCTCTCCCCCTTAGTCACTGCATCCAAAGCCCAGGAAAGCCAGACTTTTTCAGGAGACTTCAAAGGATTCTGATTTGCTATGAGGACAGCATGACTTCTACAGAAGGATGACTGAGACCTGGGGCAGGTCCAGCATGGTTGCTGAAGGGTCACAGATTACTGAGCCAACTTGCACCTTCCCTCTACAGTCCCTCTTGCCTCTCTTGGATCTCATCAGCAAATCCACCTCCACAAATCTGCCCTTAGAATCACAGAACGATTTCGGTTGGAAGGGACTTTAAAGATCATCTAGTTCCAACCCCCCTCTATTGGCTTGCTCTAGGTGGCACTCGACTCCCACATCCATCCTCTCCCCTCAGGACAGCCACAGCAGCCTTAGCTTGGCTGTCATCCCCAGAACCTCATTCTTTGTGTACCCCCACTATGACATGACTGACATGCTTGAGTATGGAGTTTGATGGTCACAGATCAGTCATGCAGGACACAGCAGTGCCTGGCCACTGTCTCTTCCCTCCATGTTCCTCAACAGCCAGACTTGCATGCATGAGTTTGCTCCACATCTTAGAGGATTTCAAATCCTCCAGATGGTTCTTCTCTGGTTCTCCTTGATTTTAAAGGCCTCCAGTGTTACACGCGCGAGGAGGAACACAAGTGCTTGTGTACACATAGTACCAACTCTCACCTTTCCTGGTGCACACATGGTCCCGTCCAGTGGAGGCCCTTTCTTGGTTTTGCAGAAGTAGGGGTTCTCAGGGTGGCTACACCACAGCTGCTTGCAGGGATCAAATGTACGGAACTGAAACACATGGAAAAATATGAATGGATGACTCGACAAGAGATCTCCCACTGCAAACCGCAATAGAATCTGCAGCCTGTTTGGGTTTTTCCTTCCTGGGTGTAAAATGCCAGTTGATATCACTGACTTCTGAAGACCACTATGATGTCTTGGTCTGAGCATGTCTGAGCTTAAATGTAAAATCATCAGAGGCTCTGAAGTGAGATCCCACCTGCCTTTGATGGAATGAGGTTGGGCAATTTTCCAACAGGCATTTTACCTAATGTAAAAGGGTTTGTATGGGGGAGGATGAGAACAGCCCACCATTCAATATGCTAAAACATGATGTCTGGACATGCTTTTAACTATTCTGGATAAAGAAGAATAGACAGCTCTAAGAAAAGGCACTCTTCGGTTGGGACATTCTTCCAAGGCAGCATCAGTAGGAATTTTGTCAAGACACACTACAGCTGATGCTTTAAGGATTCTCATCCATTATCTAGAGACACCACTCGGCACACATATTCCTGCAGATGGGAATCAAAGCAGAAATGTTATGTGCTAGCAGCTGCCACACCTGCCAGCTGAAAAAATCTCTTTCCATTTAATATTTTTTCCCACTTGAGGAGCAGGAGATGGGAACACAACCCTGCTGCAGAAGACTCTGCTTTCAGAGGATAACCCACAGAGAATTGCACAAATCTTGCCTGACTTTAAATTTAGTCTTTTTGTCCTGTTTTCCTGCTATGAGAGTGCCAACCATGTCACCAAGAGTCCTTGCAAGTTGCTCTACTTGCTGTCACAGTTATTTTGTTGTCCTGGGTATTAAAAGGCCTTTCCATAAAATTGGAACATGGGGCATGCTGCCCCATGTTAGCACTACAAGAAGCGGTATCAGATCCATCTCCTTCACATCTGGGTGGGAGTTTTGCAGCAAAACAATGAGCTGCCACCAATAGGAGGCTCTATAATGCAGCAAGCATCTGTGCTTGATGTCTACAGGTTCTTATGAAACTAAAGAGTAATTATTTCTGTAAGTGCAACTGAAAAGTGTCAACATTCAGTTGTTATTCTTTGCTTACAGCCAAGTGGAACATCTTTCCCTTCACTCTGTCCCTACACTATGGACATTTCAGAGTCAGCTACACCCCTCCTAGATGAGAAGCAGCAGAAGCCAAAGGCAAGTACTCACAGCTGTGCACATCATGTAGCCCAACCCGAAATCAAACCGGCACTGCTCATTCATGGAGTAGTGAATTCCTGGCAGCTGGGGAAGGGAAGGCCAGTCATGTTCGAAGGGATCATCACGCAGACAATCATAGGAACTGCAACAGCCAAAAATTACAGTAACAGATGGGGCTGTGAGACTTGTGCTTTGTGATTTCAGTGCCTTTGTGTTCCAAACAAAACAAGCCTGCAATTTCACAGAACACCAGGGATGGGAAGGGACCTCAAGAGATCATCTAGTCCTATCCTCCTGCTGGGGCAGGAACAGCCAGATCAGGTCACACAGGAACATGTCCAGGTGGGGCTTGAATGTTTTGAAGGGAGAGAAGAATAGACAGAGAAGGAGACTCTACAACCTCTCTGGGCTGCCCATGCCACTGTTATGTCATCCTCAATGTGAAAAATTTTTTTCTCATATTTCTGTGGAACTTTCTGTGTTCCATCTTGTACCCATTGCCCCTTGTCCTATTATTGAAGGCACTGAAAAGAGCCTGGCTCCATCCTCCTGACACTGACCCTTTACATATTTATAAACGTGAATGAGGCCACCCCTCAGTCTCCTCTTCTCCAAGCTAAAGAGACCCAGCTCCCTCAGCCTTTCCTCAGAAAAGAGATGCTCCAATCCCTTCATCATCTTTTTGGCTCTCATGGACTCTCTCAAGCAGTTCCCTGTCCTTGAACTGAGGATCCCAGATTTCTTTGACTCTGGTCATGAAGAGCAGCTAATATTGCTACCATTGGAATTAGTCTCACATTATCTTGTTGTTTCCACCTTAAATGGCTTCTATATATTTTTTTTCTGAAGCACATGAATTGTAATTTCCATTTACACATTCCTATCAGTCTCCAGGCTCCCTGTGTGAAAGAAAACAAATGAAGAATCCACAAGAAACCAAGCAAACAAAGAAAGTTTAATTAATTTTCCACTTGTGGAATCTCTTGTTGCTTGCAACTGTCTTTCAAGTGTAGTTTTAGAAGCAGAAGCTAGGGTAACCATGCAAGATTACCACTCAGCTTGCAGTTTTCCTGGGTCCTTGCTGAGAAGAAGCAACTCATTCACAAGGATGTGTTCTTTCAAAAACATCAAATGCTCAAGTTTGTTCCTTCTCTGATTCTCCTGATAACTCATCTCTGTCCATAATTTGTACAAAGTCTCCTTTCTGCATCATGAACACAGGAGTTTCTCCTCTTGTCCCAGATTATAAGACAGCCTATTACCTACTAGAACCTGTCCTGCTTGGACTAAGTCACATGGTTAACAGAGGGTGAATGGTTAACATGGTCTAACCATTAGTGAATTCACCAGACCAACATGACCAACAGAGATCTCTGAAATATCTCCAAGTTATTTAACAGATATGTGGACACCATTCCCAGGTCTATTCTGTCAGTCATTCAGGGTGCCTTGAAGATACCAAAAGCCCAAAGCAGAATTTTGAGGTTAGATTTACTTCAAAGCAAACCATGGTTCTGCTTTGTTAGAAGATATTTCAAAATAACTGTATTTAAAAGAATGTAAAGCATCCCTATAGGCCAGATGATTTCTATTTAATGGCTAAAGCTCTAAAGGATCTTGCTAATTGAAACAATTACACTTCCCTCACAGTAGTTTTATTTCCTATTGCCCTACCTAAGATACTTCAGGTAGTAAAATTATTGACAAAAAAGACTGACTTCATGTGTCTTGATGCATTTTTTCCTATTAATTTTAAGGTTTTTCTAGGTATTCTAGTAGTTTTCCCTGTATTTTTCCATACAATTTGCATGTAACAACAAGGGGAATATTTTCCTAGAAGGAGAAAAAACGTGGTCATAAACACCAAAATTTGTCAGTGCACTCCAGCATGGATCCAGTGAGTTCAAAGGGAAGGCAAAAGGGACAAGGATGAAGCTATTTCAACAGCTTTTCCATATAGGGATACCAACTGAAGAATTAATTGTAGATAGATGCTCTTTTTGTACTATTTATTAAAGAAAAGGAAAGGCAGAGAACTGTTGGAGAGGGTCCAGTGCAGAGCAACAGAGATGATGAAGGGACTGGAACACATTCCTTACAAGGAAAGGCTGAGGGAGCTGGGTTTCTTTAGCTTGGAGAAGAGGAGACTAAGGGGTGACCTGATTCATATTTATAAATATGGAAATGGTTGAGTGTCAGGAAGATGAACCCAGACTCTTCTCATTGACATCAAATGATAGGACAAGGGGCAATGAGTATAAGCTGTAATACAGGAGGTTCCACATAAATGCAAGAAAAACTTTTTTCAAAGTGAGGGTGAAAAGAAGACAGCCACAGGCTGCCCAGAGAGGTTGTAGAGTCTCCTTCTCTGGAGACATTCAAACCCCACCTGGATGCATTCCTGTGTGACCTGATCTAGGTGTTCCTGCTCTGGCAGGGGGATTGGAATGGATGATCTTCTGAGGTCCCTTACAATCCCAGATATTCTGTGATACTGTGAAAGCCTCAGGTACTTAAAAGGGCAGAATTTCCTCTTAAGGCACCACCATCTTATCATTGACAGGTACCAAAAGCAATACATGTCCCTTGAAGCCAAATCCAGTGTCTCTAAGACAGACATCTCCAGCTAGGGCTTACATTATGGAAGGAGAAAAGCTAGTAGTGAGGTTAGAAATAGTATCTTCTCCTAACCCCTGAAAGGACTGAATACATACAGTGCCCAGAAAATGGACAGATATAAATTAAGTGAACTGAAAACAATTCAAAGCAAACTCAGATTGAACTAACTGAAAACTTCAATTATTTTTTGCAACTGATGGGAAAGCATCTCGTTCCAAACTAGAAAGGGAAGACTCTTTGTCTTATTCAACCCCATCTGAGCAACTAACAAAAAGGAGAAAGAACAAATGCTAGACAGAACAGTTCTTACATGCTTCCCAAGCAAAGGAGAGATGCTACTCACTGGAGATAGCGATTCAGCTCCTGCTGGCTGCAGCGAGACCAGTGGAAGCGATGAAATGCGGCTTGCACAAGGGGGGCCATGATACTCCCCAGACGGACTTCATCCCCACATCTGTTCCCTTGGCCATCATGCTCCATGCCTAAACTGCCCCACACGGGAGAGAGACAGCATCATTACATCACATGTTGAAATTATGGACAGAGCTTCCCAATTCCAAGAGCTCCCACATCCTAAATGTCACCAGTGGTTGATTGCAAGAAGGTTCTTAAGTCCCACGACCGTTGTTCACATGAGCAAAGTCATGAGAAACATTACAGAGTGAGACTGAAGACAAAGATCTAGACTCTAGTAGAAGCACTGATCTTTGAGAGCATTTTTATGTGATTAGCATAACCCACGATCAAAGTAGGCTAAAAACACCATCTTTGGACTTCTGTGCATACCCCCATTTTTGAATAACTGCAGTTAAAGTAATTAATTTCTGGATTATGGATCTAGACCCTCTCCTCCAAGAGTCCTAAGAGAACTTTATTCATACTCCAATCTGGAGCCATTCAGCATTTAGCTAACTTTTTTTAAAATCATGCCTTAGCTTTATTTGCAATTGTAGACAAATCATTTGAGTGGAAAAATAAGCCACACCACAAGCCAGTTTAGACTGGCTGCTCCTATTGCCCAGCAGCAATCCCACACCACTTAAATGTGCAAAAGCCTGGAAAGTGTTGGGTGATTTCTAGGAAATTACTCCAAGTTTCACATGTTTTTAAACTTTTTTTTTGATATTTTAAGAATATATTTTCTCCTTCCCTTTGGTGGGATTGTGCATTGCATTTTTTAATGAGCACCATTTGACTAACATGGGTGATGCCTTTTCATAATTTAAACCAAATTAGCAGATGGGTGCTGAATGTGATTTGAGGGAATACAGCCATTCTTCAGAGGTATCTCTCACCATGTACCCTTTCTAATCACAATTCAAAAGACCTGGAAATACATATCATCTGGGTACCAATTCTACATCTGTATCTGAGAGATGCAATAAACATGGGTATTTTTTTCATTTAAAGCCCTTAATAATTTCTGATCCAACAGAGATAAAAGGGCCTGGAGGTTTTCTTGGAAAAAATAGAATAGATTGTTAGTGTTCAGAAAAAGCCTTCTGGGAACTGCTCTACCAAAGAGAAAATGGGAATCAGCAGGTGTTTTCTGAGAACAGGGAAACCAACGTGCCTGGGGAGAAACCAAATCTCTGACTACTGGTGCCCAGTTATTGGTTTTAATCATATAATTAATTAAAATAACTGCATCTTTAATATAAAATATATAGAATGGTTGCACCCTCTGTGTCTGGCACCCTGTTACACTTTTGTATCCTTTACCAGCAGTAACGTGCACAGCCAATGTGTTTACTTAATATGGATTGTTTTCAAAGACGGTGTATTCAACAAATTCAATTAATTCATAGTTCATCATAATGAGTACTTTACATTTCCAGCAGGAGACTATAATACATCATTTGATCTACTCTCATAGCTGCCCTGGAAGGTGTTTTAGTATTAGTTCCTTTTTCCATTTGAAAGTACCAAAATATAAAGATTACTTAAGATCACAAAGAAAGCCTTGAGAGAGCTGAGCCCTAAAGCCAGGGCAGACCCTGAATAGTGTTTCTTAACCGAAATTGCATCTTGTCAATGTCATCAGTTTCAAAGACATGATAAGATAGGACACAGGATGCCCACAGCTCTACTCACACATGTCCAGTTTCATGAGCCACCACAAATGCGGATGAAAAACCATCTTCATGGTTGAGAGTGCAGCTTCGAACTGGATGACACATTCCAGTGACTGGAGCATAACCTGTGAGAAACACAAATGTGTTCCAGAAAATGACGGAGTATAAAAAGGCAATGATGTGAGAAACTCCAGGACAAACATCTCTCTGCTGTTGTGACACAAATGTAGTTTAAGAGGTCCATTCAAGAGGCCTCTGCTCCCCATTATTTGCTAATACACTCCTTCATCTATGAAACAGATAAAACCATCCTGTCGAACAAATTAAAACTATATTCCTGCTTCACCAAGAAAATGTTGGCACCTCCAGGACGATTCTGCAATGGTCTTCTCCAAGAACATGCGGCAAAAGGGTAAAAGGACATCACATGTTCCTGTGTTACAGCTCAGAAAGAGCTTGGTGCAGTTCCAGATCTGGGAAAGTCCACGAGCAAAGCCCTAGCCCTGTGCTGACAACCCTGAACTGACCAACATAAAAGCAACAGAAAAGCTCTGAGGTTTATCCTCTCTAGTGAACTAATCTGATCTCACAGCAGGCAGAGCCCTGAAAAAAAGAAAAAGTGGACAGCACTTGTCCCTGCTCTTCCAGACCTCTCCATAACAATATTCCTTGGCAATCCTGGTGGAACATGGCGACAACTTTTTGGAGACTTTTTAAACATGCAGTTTATTCTTTGATATTTGGGCATTTTTCAGGACTGTTTATATAGGGATCCCATTTGCTTGGCTTCAAGAAGAGCAGAGAAATGGTCCAACAAATTATTCCACAAGTGAGAAAGGATTAAATAACAAGTAGAAGAGTGAGAGCAGCCATCTGCAGAGCTCCTGGAGAATGGATTGATCAAAACTAAGACAAGATACATGATTAAATTTTGCATAATTAATCTAAATACAGATAAACACAAATACAGCTCTGAAGGCTGGACTTTTACAAAACAAAACTTAAGGAACATCTTACCTTGCATGCCAGATGGACCAAAATCCTGCCTTGTGAGGAAGATGGCGTGGTCATGATACTCAGCATGGCCAGTGTCAGGCTTCTGTTGCAAATAGGCCCAGCGACACACGTTTTCCAAACTTTGAGAAGGGTTTCCGATTTCTATCAGACTCATTGACTGCAGAAGCACAGGTAAAAAAGAGATACCAATAGTTATTAAATACATGCAAGTGTACTTTCATTCTACCTGTGCATTTGCAGAAATGGACATCCCCAGTAGTTGGCTTTTGAAGTGCATTTTCTGTATCCCATTCCACCTCTGAAGATGGCTCAGAAGGCAGCACATTAACCCCCCACCGTGGTAGACCATCCACATTACAAACCACACATTACATGGCAGGTACATGTACACAGCCTTGATGATTCAGATGAGCCCACATGTATTTAGTATAAAGGATAATTCTCTTGAACAAGAACGTAGTTTCAAAGCCAACTACTACATTTGTGTTTTTTCCAAAATAGTGCTTTCTTAAGAATCCCCAGCTAATTCTACTTAATCCCATGCATTCACTGAGGGATAACCTCATTACTGTCTGTAAATATGTAAAGGGTAAGTGTCAAGAGGTTGAAGCCAGGCTCTTCACACTGACATACAATGGTAGGACAAGGGGCAATGGGTGCAAGCTGGAACAGAGGAGATTCCACAGAAATAGGAGAAAAAACTTTTTCACAGTGAGGATGAGAGAACAGCAGCACAGGCTGCCCAGAGAGGTTGTGCAGTCTCCTTCTCTGGAGACATTGAAAGTCTTTCTGGATGCCTTCCTGTGTGACCTGCTCTGGCAGGGGGATTGGACTGTATGATCTTTTGAGGTCCCTTCCAATCCCTGATAGCCTGTGATTTTGTGATTGCTAAGACTTTGGAAATCTTATTCTATGTGGGATGCTATAAAACGTATGACTAATTGACCCATCCCAGGCCTTCCAGGATTTGTAAGAAATACATATGTGAACTCTGGCTTTTCATTTGCAAAAATCACCATGACAACACTGTAATCATAACAGAAACCACTACTATTTAGATGCTATCCTGTACTGCAAGCATTTGTCATTCCAAAATACAGCAAAATACATTCAAAATACATCCAAAATACATTCCAAAATACAGAAAACCCTAGGCTGGGCCAAAAATAAGAGAGAAGTGATATAGATTATGTTTAAATACAGATGCATTTGACGTGTCCTTTAATTGAGTGCACAATGGAGCACACAGAGAATCAACAACATGAAAAAGAAAATCCTCAGAGGGTTGGGGAAGAACAACTGGAATTGATCAAATAAAAGTCTGCCAAACTGAGGTCTGATTTTGGCAAAACTGGGATATTACAATTCTGCAAGTGTTCAGAAAAACAAATTAATAAACCAAATAAAGGCACTGTTTGGATTCTGATACCACTGTGGAATAAAAAAGTTGCAATATAATCCCATGCTGAAGCACACTGTTTCCAGCCATAATTCCCTTAGAAATTGAACTAATAACTGCATTTAAATGGTGGGACAGTTGTGCTACCTTTATTGAATCTTTGTATATTTTTAAGAACAGACTTAAATGTTAGTTCACTTGTTTGGTTTTTTTTCACCCTGATTGATGTTCTAAAGACCTTGATAGTGGTCAAACCTTATTTAACTGGCTAATATTTTTCCTTGAGAAGCCATTCTCAAGGAAATGTAATACCCATTCAGAGCCTGTTTATCAATCCAGTGACTGTAGAGGTTTATTTCAAGCAAACTAAAGGAAAATCAACTGGTCATTGTGAAGCACTGAGGGTGTGTTTGTACTGAGCAAAATTAAGACAATCCCTTTAGTATAAGAAGGGAATTCAAGAACACACAAATCTAAGATATGTTGCAATCGACAACCTGATTTCTTGGCGAATGACAAAATTTCACAGCAGAAATGCGGCACCAGCAAAATTGAGCCTTTACTGCCCTTTAGGATGGGAAAAAGGCATCCAGTAGGAAACAATTTAAGTGTCTGTGTGCAACAGATACAAATAGTAGGTCAAAGTCCCATGTTGGTGAGGAAAGAGAAAAAACTCTTGTTCTATCTGCTGAGTAGTCAAAGACCAGTGAGTGCTCAGATCATCTGGCCACTAATTTCTTGTCGTTTTTCACTGAAATGTAGCAGTCTGAAAAGAGAAACCCCACTGGAGTCCTAGGAAATTTTCACCCAGATTCTCATTTTCTGCAGTTTCAGAGACTTCCAAATCAGAAAGGCTCCAACAGCACTAACAGTGAATATCTGCATAGTAAGGGAGCAGACAACCTGGGGTCCAAGTCAATCCCACCATGCAACACAATTGCACTGGTTCAGACCAAAGAACCACATAAGCCATGGTTTTCCCTAATAGTAGACAATGAGAAGTCAAGGGAAGGGAATTGATGAGTGTAAGTATAGAGTAGTATTTGCCTCATGTCTGTAGATCAGAGGTTTCCTGAGCCAGATAAGTCTTTGAATTGCATTTTTAGTTACTTTTTCAGCTGCCTTACCTTTAAAGATAAATGCTGCTGTCCTGCAAGAAAGGAGCTTAGGAAATCATGGGGCCAGGCAGATAAATGCAATATGTTCTGAAAGGATGTTGTCCAAAAATTTACTCTTGGAGAGATATCAGATAACACTTGACAATATTTTTCTGTTGGAAGTAAATGGGGAGCTTTAATCAGACTCAAAAAAGCCCAGGCCCTCATTAAATGGACAAAGTGAAAGAAGAAAGAAGAGATTAACTGTGTGCAGTAATAAGCACTATGAGTAAAGATAAAATCCCTCTTTATAAGACAGCAAAGAAAGTTTGGGGGTTAGCAGGCTGTGTATGAAGAGGTATAGGTGTTACTGTTGGCCAGCAAAGGGCACACAATGCCAGGAACATGCAGGTCCTGCAGCTGGCTGGGAGCTTAGAACTGGCAGGGAAAGACCTGTTTCCAAACAGGACAGACAGCCTACGGAGAGCATTACTCAGCTGATCAGCAGGAAAAGTGCCAGTGGAAAGAGAAACTTTCCTTTTCCCAGCAAGAGAAGGAAGAAATCTGTGGGCATTTCAGAGAACTGCTGATGGAAACAGATGGAGATGTTGGCCCAGAAGTAGGAAGGCCTCAGCTGAGAGAACATCCCCCATGTGAGGAGATGTCACAGAGGTTTATGAGGTCAGTCTGCCCTAGAGAATCAGCTGTGATCCTTGTTCTGGGAAACTCAACATGTACTTATACTTTCCATTTTCCTTCTTTTTTGATTCTATCTCATGTCTTCTCTACTCTCTTCCATCTTAGGTGGAATCAGAAAAAAATACCAAACAAAAATAGAACATAACTGAGCTGCAATTAATATAAAGCTGCAATTATACCATTAATATAAAGAAGCAACACAAGCAGTAAGAAATTATTGAAATTCGTTGCCACATAGATACAGAGCCCTTCAAGCCTTTGTTGTGACCTGTTACATCTTTTGGAAAGTTACCAGTGTGATGTTCTGTTCTCTGTTATGAAGACTCTGAAGAACAAGTAATTTATGAAGACAACCTTAAAGTCCTTCAAATACTTGTGGAGATTGTTTGGACAGTAAGAAATGTGTTATAGAATCATAGACTAGTTTGGGTTAGAAGGGACCCTAAAGATCATAGAGTTCCAAGCCCTCTGCCATACGCAGGGACACCTCCCACTAGATCAGGCTGCTCAGTGCCTTTTTCAGCCTGGCCTTAAACACCTCCAGAGAGGGGACATCTCTGGGCAGCCTGTTCCAGTGTTTCACTAACCTCACCGTAAAGAACTTCTCTTTTTCTTTTTAACAATTTCAAACACAAAGCTATCTTAGAAGAAAAAATACAAATCTTGTCTGTAGTCCATCCAAACTTTTAAAGAAAGTTCAAGTTGCCAGCACACGTGAAAGACAAACGGGTATCACACACAGAATGGCTGTTTCCTCAACAAACTGTTCTATTTCTCTTTTATTTAGTTTAGCTGGGTACAATTTTACAATGGTGTTGACGAGCAGGTACTTTATGCTACCAAATACAGGAAATTCAGGTTGGTCAGAAGCTTGCAGGAAAAAGACCTTTCCTAATTCATCCATTAGGTGGTGCTCCAAGAGTACCAACGGAGAAGGCTTTTCTGCTTTCCGGTAGCTCCAGGAGCAGAAATACATTTAACTTGATAGTCTTCAAACCATGGCAGCAAAAGTTGAACCATAGCAGCAGACACATTCAGGAAAAAAATTAACATAAGTCTTTTCCTTCTTGAATGTGTAAAGTGACTGCAAAACACAGTTGTTTTACATTACTTCTATTTGGCAGTTCTATTGTTCACTGTATATCAGATTAGATCATCTCTATTCTTCTGTCATCCTCAACGAGACAAGTAAAAAGTAAATACATGCAATTATCGAGTGCCCATGGTAACTGAACTCACAAAAAATAGCTTATTCAGCAAACTGTCATTTCGCATTCAGAGGATTTGCAAAGCCTTCTTATGGCAGCAGTTTGTAAACATTTTTCAGTCTCTCCATCACTATAAATGTAAGCAGATCAGGAATACAAAGTACTGTTTATGCTGTCATCTGGCTCTGCACTCTTCAAGATCCCAGCAAAACACACTGGGAAATTATAAACTATGAGTGCATTATAATAAAAAAGGCAATTCAACAATTCACCCAGATAAAAAATAAGGTTATTATTTCCTCTCGTAAACACCCAAACTGCTATATAATAAGTAGATTCTGGCCTTCCAACTCAGCTTATGCAGAAGTGGTTACTGGAGATGGCCAAAGGCGGGGGTTAAGCATTCCATCTTCAGACACAAATGGACAGCACCCTGCAAGATGAAGGCTTGATTCCTTCGGATACTTTCAAGTCTTCTGCATCTGCCCATGTCAGTGGAAAACGAAGATACTCAACTCACATAGAATCATAGAATAGTTTGGTTTGGAAGGGATCTTAAAGATCTTCTAGTTCCAACCCCCCTGCCATGGCCAGGGACACCTCCCACTACACCAGGTTGCTCAGTGCCTTGTCCAGCCTGGCCTTAAACACTTTTCCAGGGAGGGGGCATCCGTAACCTCTCTGGGCACCCTGTTCCAGTGTCTCACTGCCCTCACAGTAAACAACATCTTTCTTACATCCAGCCTAAATCTACCCTCTTCCAATTTGCCTCCATTACTCCTAGTCCTGCCACCACGTGCCCTATTAAAAATTCCTACCCCAGCCTTTCTGTAAGTCCCCTTCAGGTATTGAGAAGCTACTATGAGGTCCCCTCTGAGCCATCTCTTCTCCAGGCTCAACTAGCTCAACTCCTTCAGCCTGCCCTCAGAAGGGAGGTGCTCTAGCCCTATGATCGTCTTCATGGCCCTCCTCTGGACTCACTCCAACAGCTCAATGTCCTTATGTTGAGGGCTCCAGCACTGGACACAGTACTCCAGGTGGAGCCTCGCCAGAGCTGAGCAGAGTGGCAAAATCTCCTCTCTTGATCTGCTGGTCACACGTTAGAGACCTCCTAAGCTCAGGGAGGTCCCATCAATATATAAACACCTACTGGGAGGGGAGCGAAGACAACTGAGGCAGATTCTTCTCAGTAGTATCCAGAGAAAGACCAAAAGGGAATGAGCACAAACTGAAATACAAGACTTTCAACTTTAATGCAAAAAATTACTTGCAAGACTGTTACTGTAGTTTTACTTTGATTGTGGCCAACCACTGGGAAAGGTTACCCAGAGACATTGTGGATTCTCTGTCTTCAGAGGATTTCAAAATCCATCTGGACAAAGTCCAATCAACCCACTCTAGAAGACCATGAAAGCATAGGACTAGACTGATGCCCTGAGGTCACAATTATGTGACCCTGGTATACAACCAACAACCCCTTGCCATTGCCAGGCACAGCTACTCTCAGCCAAAGACTTCATCTCTTCCCAGGAAAAGCAGAGATGAGAGGAGCAGTCATCCCTTTCTCTCCAACTAAGATCAAAATGTCAAGAACAGAAATCAGGTTTAGGGGATAAACCTGACTTGTCCTTGCATCTGAGCTGTGTCATCTGTGCCACCCTCTGGGAAACACTGGGAAGAATCTGGCTCAGACCAAACTACCACTTTCCATCCTGGCTGAACCAAGAACAACTATCCTGCTTGCATCAGGCTTAGACATGAAAAGGTCAGATGGCAGAGACAAAGAGAGCACCATTTTATGAAAAGATCAAAGGTAAAACCTTGTCCCAAGTGAAGACATCAGGAACTTTGCCAACATCTCAGACATACACAGCTGAAAAATCCTGTACTATGAAAATGAAGGTATACATCGCATTCTTCCTGAACTTAAAGCCATTTGGGGCTTCTTCCCACTCCTCATCGTTTTGAAACTCCCTCTGCACTGGAGGTCAGGTTCCTCTTCTGACATGACTGTTACACGGCCAGAGCACAATCACTTGTGATGGGTTCAACACTGGTTTGTTGACCAACATGCATTTTATCTCCCAACTGGTTACCATCCCAGATGTGTACAGAGCATACACAGCATCCCTTTTTCTGTCCCACCCTACTCCAGTCTGAATGCATGTGACTTGTGCTATGCATAATGGATCACAATCACCTAGGTTGGAAGGGACCTTTTAGATCATAGAATCATTGAATGGTTTGGGTTGGAAGGGACCCTAAAGATCATCTAGTTCCAATCCCCCTGCCATGGACAGGGACACCTCCCACTAGACCAGGTTGCTCAATGCCTCATTCAGCCTGGCCTTAAACACCACACCTCCAGGGAAAAGATTATCAAGTCCTAACTCAACCTAACTCTGACAAGCCTGGACAGGGACTTGAATGCTTGATCCTCAGAATAGGAGTTTGATGCTCACCTAACTGAGCTACACACCCATCTTGCTCCAGACGACAATTCAGGGGTGTCCTGCACATCTACATTCACATTTCTCAGGAAATAACCCTCAGAAATTCTCAGGTGGTTACATTTCTTGGAACCCCTACAGTTCCTGAAGAAGTACTTTAGGCTTTTTTTTTTCATTAATAACTGTCTTCCTTACACTCAGCCCAGCTGATGTGTGTGCTTTTCTCTGCTGCTGTGCAAGGACAGTTCATCCACACACAGAGTCACCATTGTCATGGACAGAGTGTGGGGCTGGAGCCAGGAATTTATGAAGTCTTATCCCCAGCCTGCCAGTGGCCTTCCGTGTGGCCTTGGAAAATAACACTTAACATTTTTTTTAGCTGTGAAAGGGGAATAATAATCTTTATTCATCCACCTCAAAGAGGCGATGAGAGGATTTTATGCCGTGCTCAGTATTTAAAAGTTTCCAAACAAATTTTGTAACAACAAGTCAGGGTTTTAAAATCCATTCTCAGCTCATCTCTTGACACCTCCTCTGCACTTGGTGATAGTGGCAGCTCTGCTTATTCCCCTGAAGTAGCTAGATTTATGGAGCTGTTACAACCGAAACAGGTCTAAAATGCAATAATTTGCATCAATGCTGAATTGTGTTAATTGAAAAGGTATCCTCAGGTTACAAAATTTAGAACGAATTTTGCTTCTACTGAAAGTAAAAAGGCAGAAGCAGGCCAGCTCATCTTTATCCCATTTAAAGAAAAATGTACCACATGGACCCCATTTGCTGGATTATTTGAAGTATCCCATCACACAGAAAGTCTGACCTTAGGAGTCAACGCTGATTGCTTCTGGAGCCACCACAGATATGGAGCAACCTCTGTAGGATGCTTTTTTCCATCCTACTGATGGAATTGGCAAATGATTGGGAAGAAGCCAGGCATGGTCAAAGCCTGCACAACAGCTTCATTTAGCTCTTTTGTTTGATGGACTAGAAGAAAAGGAGGGAATCAGCACCTCCATCCTCATCCTGTCAAAGACATCCCCCAGCAACCAGTTCATAAGTGATGACTGACACTGTTAATTCAGTAAAACTATGTCTGATGTTTTAAATTTTCCTCTGAAGTAATTTCACCATGAGATCATCAAGAGACATCTTCCAGTTTTTCATCCTACCAGGGCAATTAGTACAATTATTAAAATTGAAACTTTGGGGTATACAGTTGCCTGTGTTTGAAAATATTAAAAAAAGAAGTACATTTCAAGGAATGAAGTAGCTTCAAGCAAGAATCACTGGAAAGCTGGTTGCTATGCAACTCAAGCATTGTCCATATTACTCTTATCAACAGATGACATATTTTATAAAATAATATAATCCTCTTTAAAAGAAACCCACAATATAGTAGAAGGCTATTCAGGGTAGGAGAACTGGCAATAGCTCAGAGTGCTGTCATAAACCTGACATTGATGGCACACACTTCATCTATTTCTAAACCATAATGTAATTATTATGACTATTTAAATGGCATCCTTGATAATATATACAAATTGCCTGCAGTGAAGCAAAGGACTCTGAAGAGATCAGCTACACATGCTCTCCAAAGAAATGCTTACTCAAACAAGACTTGCATGATGTTTTCGTACTGTGAAGCCATCCAGGCTGCTTCATTCATGAGCTGCCTTAACTTGTATATGTGCCCTTCCTCTTATTACGGACTTCAAATAAATATTCTGAAAAATTCTTAGTGCTGCTGTCTTCTAGTGGGATGGTAAAGTGTTGAAGGATTTGTTCCAATTTCCCAGAACAAGTTCAGAAAGGAAGAACTACACACTTCTCTCCGTTTTCCCACTACTAAATAATCCTCACTCTCTGAAGAAAAGCTTCCTCACCCTCTACTCCCCAGTACTAGTCCCTCTGTCAGGGGCTTTAGAAACATGACCATATTTCTTCACAGGGATTCCACAGCATCAGGTGGAAGAGCTCCTTTTGCAGTAATTTTACTTTTTTGCTATCAAGAATTCACCAAAGAAAGTGAAGGTTCTTTTGTCTACCATCAGAAAGTCATAGAATGGTTTGGGTTAGAAGGGAACTCAAAGATCATCTAGTTCCAATCTCCTGCCACGGGCAGGGACACCTCCCTCTACACCAGGTTGCTCAATGCCTCATCCAGTCTGGCCTTAAACACTTCCAGAGAAGGGGCATCCACAACCCCTCTGGGCAACCTGTTCCAGTGTCTCACCATCCTCACAGGAAAGAACTTCCAGCCTAAATCTACCCTCTTCCAGTTTACATCCACTACTCCTAGAAAAGCATCAGAAGTTATCAGAGTTCAGACTGGTGCAGATCTATAGAGCTGAAGATGACACAGACAATTACAAAATACTTATGAAATAAGGACAGCAAAGAAGTGACAACCCCATGTGCTAATTCTGCTGGCCTCGTCCACTACTGCAAGGTCAGATTTTTATGAGAATTATTAGTCATCTTCAATCCCTCAAAGTATCCCTACAGCAATCACCAAGATACATAATTTGTTTTGTAATGGAATGCTAACTCCACACACCATGCACATTTGGCCACAAAAAGGCAAGTGTGACCTGATATCTTTTATGTTAGGACACACATGGGATTAAGTTTATGCAAAACATGTAACCATATCATCATCTACATCACTGCAGGAGTGGAGATGAATCAGTGTGTTCAATTCTCAGATGGAAAAACTTCAATAGAATGATTTATCCCAAATGCAGGTAACGGGTCTTCAGTAGAGCCCAAAGTAAAACTCAGAACTCCCTCATTAGCACCAGGGAGGAAAGTTCTGAGCTTGTGCTGAGTTAAGGAAACTAGTGAACATCAGAGGAGCTTCTCCACCATCTGTGCTGACTTATCATTGGCAGCATTTCAGCAACTTGCCTGAATAAATGTGGAGTCCTCCAGAACCCAGATTTCTTGCATGAACACAAAAATGCCAGCAGGCCAAATCACAGAAAAAGGGACATTAGGTTTTGACATATTGCTTTGAGCATCTGGGCTGTACTGGAGAGCAATGAAACTACATGTCATTAATCAAAGCACTGTTCAACATACATAAAATACCCCGTTTCTCTTTCCACAGAATTTGATGTTGATTTGGCAAGAATGAGACACAGTACTCAGCAGTTCAGTACTTTTGAAAACCACCTAGCACCTTGTTCCTCGTTATCCACATCTTGCCTGTAGTTGTAGTTTTGCCTTCACATAGAAGCAGCAAGTCAACATGTGGTTTTCTTCATTACAGATCTGATCTGCACAGCTCTTGCCTTTCAGCCTCAATTCCAAACAATTCACATTTAACATTAACATATATAGTCCCTATAAAGGTAAGCAATTTCTTAGAACAAGGCAGGAACCCTCCAGCATCTTGAAGAACTGTGTTCATCATTCCTTACACATAATTCTGCCACAACACCTCATGTTTTCTTTAGGAACTAAAATGTTCTCCATGTTTCCTGGATTGTGGCAAACAAATCTGAAAAGAAAGACTGCCAGAGCTAACCAGCAACTTAACATGACAAAGGGAAAACCCTGGAAAAAAAGTAATTCTTTCATAGAACCATAGAAAGTTTTGGGTTGGAATGGACCTTAAAGATCATCTACATCCAACCCCCTACCATGGGCAGGGACACCTCCCACTACATCAGGTTGCTCAGTGCCTCATCCAGTCTGGCCTTAAATATAACTAGGAAGGGGGCATCCACAGCCTCTCTGGGCAACCTGTTCCAGTGTCTCACCCCTCAATATTCCAGACCCTACTAAAAAGTCTACCCCAGCCTTTCTGTAGGCCCCCTTCAGGTACTGAGAAGCTACTATGATGCCCCCCGAGCCTTCTCTTTTCAGGCTCAACAATCCCAACTCCTTCAGCCTGTCCTCATAACGGAGGTGCTCTAGCACTATGATCATCTTAGTGGCCCTCCTCTGGACCCGCTTCAACAGCTCAATGTCCTTCTAATGTTGAGGGCTCCAGAACTGGACACATTAACTCCAGTTGGGGTCTCACTTGAGCCAAGTTGAGGGGTAAAATCAACTTCCTTGACCCGCTGGCCATGTTTCTCTTGACATGTATTTGAAATTCTTTCAAATTCATACAAACATTTGTAGTCTGGTAAAAATAATATATGAATTAAACTGATATACATCACCAGTAACTATGTCGTCCATGAAAGAAGTAAGTTTCAGAACATCAATATTCTCCCTTTCAATTAACCTTTACTTACCTTGCTGTAGCTCAGCAGGATTATCCTCACCAAGACAACGTTAATGTGAGCACCCAGGGACTCATCATGATAGATTTCATTAACCTGCAATAGAGTTCAGCACTTTAACCATGGAGCTGGGAACAAGTAACTACAAAAGCAGTGATACATCTGTACCTTTTATGCACTGTCATCAAGCCAAATATCCCTTTGTATAATCATGTATAAAATGGGGGAGGGAGGAAATCCACTAATATGAGAGGGAATGTTTTTTTTTCTAAACTCTGTTGTAACTTCCCAAGAGGCCATAATTCAGGAAATTACTTGAAATCATAGAATGGTTTGGGTTGGAAGGGACCCTAAAGTTCATCTAGTTCCAACACCCCTGACATGGGCAGGAACACCTCCCACTAGACCAGGTTGCTCAATGCCTCATCCAGCCTGGCCTTAAACACCTCCAGGGAGAGGGCATCCACAACCTCACTGGGCAACCTTTTTCCAGCGTCTCACCACCCTCACAGAAAAGAACTTACTTCTTCTATCCAGAATAATCAAGACATCATATTACCAGGTATTTAAGTGCCAGTCAAAAGGGATTTATGCCATACCATGGTGCACCTACATGATACAGCTGAGCAGGTCTAAATGCTACTGCTGCTTAGATGGAAGATTTCCACTCCTCCCCACCTCATTCCAGCTGTGTGTGCCCACTAGAGCACAGAAATCCAAGGAAAATCCTGTTTGGCAAGGCCACACATGGGGAAGGGTCAAGTAAAAAGAGGAAGAGGACCTCTCTCCCAGGAGCCATTAGCTAGATCAGCTCATCTGCACCTGGTACTCTCCCATCTGGGACCCATTACATCACAATCCAACAAAGGGATACACCTCCCAGCAAAGCACGGTCAGCCACATGGGCTGGCCTTATTGTCTGTCAGAACTAATCACTGTTAAACTTTGCCAGCAGAACAAAAGCTACAAAATGCCACCAAGTGAAAAACACTTCAACTACAAGGGAAATCACCCTAGGAATGCCAAAAATAAAACTGTAAATATTTAGAATAGATAATGAAATGTGGATGCATAAAGATACTTTAAAAACACCGCTACAAGCAAACTAGTTTAATACTAATTGTTGCAGAGGCTGATTTAGCTATTTGGTGATGAAGACTGCATGAGACTCAGCCAAATGGCAGGGGTTTTGCTTCACAAATTAGAAGAGGCAGATGAGATTCCCTGCAAGGCAAGTGTCTTTCCTAAAACCCCCTTCCCTTGGAAAAGGCTGCACCAAACCAGACTGGCTTTACTGCCTGGACCTAAATTTAATTTAATCCTACAAAACAGATTCATTACTATGAGATAATAAAGAACTTTCAGAAAATCCTTCACAGTAAATAATGGCCTTTTTCATCAGTCAGGTTCAGTTTTAATGGCCCGTCATTGAAACTAAATACATCAGTGTAGGTTTTGATAAGCAATTCCCATTAATACTTTAAAGTGAATTTTTATTAATTTTATCAGTAATTTTGGAAAGAGCCTTGTTTTATACCTAGTTAGAGTCCAATTTTCAAAAGTCTTGAGTGTCCTGTGCTGATTTTAAGGAGACAGTGAAGATGAACCATGGTGCCAGGAGCAGACTCACATCCTGCAAGGGAAAGTGGTGGGGGATACTCAGGATCCAGGTCATTACCAGTTGACAAGCAGATCCTTGACTGGATGATGGTGGGAGAGGAGACCATGGTTATGAATGGCTTCAGGGGCTGCTGTGTAAAGCAGCAGATGTGTTCAGATCTGCTTTGTAAGCAATACTTCTGGAAATCAGATCATAATATCATAGAATGGTTTGGGTTGGAAGGGACCCTAAAGATCATCTAGTTCCAACACCATGTGGGGGGACACCTCCCACTAGACCAGGTTGCTCAATGCCTCATCCAGCCTGGCCTTAAACACCTCCAGGGAGGGGACATCCACAACCTCTCTGGGCAACCTCTTCCAGTCTTTCACCACCTACACCATAAAGAATTTCATTCTTATCTTCAGCCTGAACCTCCCCTCTTCCAATTTGCCTCCATTACTACTAGTGCTGCACATGTAAATAAGACTTTCAAAGAGTAACTTCATGTTCACGTATTGTAAAAAATCTACTTCAAAGACTGTCAATGAAATCAGATGACAAATGGGTATGACATAAACGTACATTTTACTGTACAAAAATACTTCAAGTAAAGAAAAACACCCATGTATGTTGTCAAGGGAGGCAAGGATGTTAATGTGCCTCATCCTGTGCAGTGGGGAGAGAGCAAACATATCAAGGGTACAAGTCTGAAATAAGCTGTAAATTACCTATACATGAAACGAGTACTGAACAAAACCTCCCGTGTATAGAGGAGAGTAAAAAATGGCATGTAAATAAGTATTTAATTAGTTCATAAAGCATATTCCAAATTGCTGCACACTGCTCTCTCATTAACTTCCAGAATTTAACCTAAGCCTCCCTCTAACAATAGCTGAGTGGCAGAACAACTGTATCACTCTTGTGTGCCGAAGTGAAACTTGGCTCCCAATGGCTGATGGAATAGAACTGAAATACTGTTTGACTGTTCATGCAATGACATCTAACAAGCAAACTGTGAATGAACAGAAGAGCACAAGAGCTGCACAGAGCTGCTGGGTTCCCTTGGGATACCAGATTTGCTGCGAGACAGTGGGTCAATTCAAAGCTCCGGGTCTTGGTTTCATTAATAAGGATGAGCCCAACCCCTCCTCACATAGGAGATGAATTAAACTCTCAAAGCTAAACTGTGGCTTTACCAGTAGTGTCTCACCACACATAGATAATGAGCTGAAATAGATGCCTTTGTTCAGCATGGTCTGAATTATACCTGTTTGTTTCAGGAAGTTATTGAATAAATTATATCCAAGGGACTGAATGCTGCTCTCTCAAATGTTCATGAAAAGTGAACACATCACTATCTCCACAGCCTCCACAATCCCTATCTCAGAGCCTCCAGACTTCCACCTGCCATTTCAACAGGAAAACTGAAAGTTGAACTACTGTGGTTCATACAGGGCACAAAATGACCTGTGGAATTGGAAAGCTCCAGGCTCCGACCCAACACAACTGATTCATTTGGTGCTGAAACATTTGTTTCAAAGCACAGAATCAGACAATGAATATCAAATCGCAAAAGGAAGGCACCTTCAAAGGCCATCTAGTCCAACCTCTCTGAAGTGAGAAGGGGCACCCTGCACTAGATCAGGCTGCCCAGAGCCTCAGTAAGCCTGGCCTTGGATGCTCTCAGCTATGGGGCCTCCACCACCTCTCTAGGAAACCCACTCGACACTCTCATGAAGAACATCTTCCCAATGTCTGATCTAACCCTGCCCTGCTCTTGTTTAAAACCATTGCACCTCATCCTATTGCTTCATGCTCTGACAAACAGGCCCTCCCCAGCTTTCCTGTAGCACCTTCAGGTCCTGGGAGGCCACTGTGAAGTTGAGAAAATACATGCATTCAGATGTCTATGTAAGAAATACACAGAGAAGTGAGAATGATTATACAGTACTTTCCCAACACCGCATCTCCATCTACTTCAGTAGGACATGCTGGTTCATACAAAAACAATTAAAAATGAGAGTGGATCTCTTGTTTGTTCCTTGTTCAGCAAATCTAAATTTATGTTGCTGCATAGGAAAAAGATAGTACACACAGACCATCCCAAAATCACTGAAGGCAGGTAAAATTTTGCATTAAAGCTGGTCACATGTCCTACAGTGATTCAGCATTCATAGAGGGTGATGAAGGAGGCTGGGTAAAATCTCAAGGAATTCAAAGCCTGGTGAAATACTCTAAATAATTTCATCAAGCTATTGTAGTTCATGAACTATTTTGGGATAACTTTGGTTTATTCTTTCTGGGATATTTCAATCAAAACAAAACATGCACTTCTATTTAATGTTGCTGTTTAGAAACAGATTTAGCACAGATTGGTGCTACATCAGAAAAACAAAGACTCGTCTGCTTTCTTTCTTCTGTCCCTCTCTGCTTATTTTGTAATTCTGTCCTGAGTGAGTTTGAAGTCAGCAAAACAAGAAGGTAGAATACTTCAAAAAAACTCCAATTAAAGACAAGCAAAGCATCTGCTTTGTAAAAGAAGTGATGCAAAAATTTTATTGTTGAGCAAAGTGGGGCCCAATCCTAAAAGGGAATTTTGAAGAGTGCTGCAATATAAACAGCAATAAACAGCCTGCAGCTTTGCCAGCCTTGGTGCAGAGCAGCTCCCCTGCTGATTGGAGCTGGTAGGATTTATAGGGAAAGTCAAGTTGCTTCCTGAGTCAAAAAAACCCCAGTGTGCAATAGGAGAAAGAAAGAATAATCTGAATATTTTGGCAAATCGTTGGCAAACTCATTTTGCAGTTTGAAGGAGTTCCCAGCTTACAAAGTCTGTTAGCATCTGCTATGCAAAAGGCAGCCCACTTCATCTCTGCACAGCTGAACCATAAAACAGCCCAGCTCATCCCAAGGCAAATCCTCTGCAGTGCTGGGCACAACACTGTCCACTTGGGTAAGCATTGCTTCCTCGGGCTCCCTGAGCCACACATCTGACAGGTATCTCAGAGCTTCAACCCTTGGCTACAATCAACCTCAAACAGAGCTGACTCAGCTACAGGCAGTCATCAGAGGGCTCAGCTAACCATTTAGAGAGGGCACAAAGCAAGATTCAGTCTACACATCTAGCTTTTCAGCCACCACAAACTGCTGATCCATCCAACCCAATTAGACTCCCCAACATCCCTAACTGCTGTTATGGAAACTATTCGTAGGTACATGCCCTGGGGCAGAGTGGGGCAGACCTCTGCCAGAGAGATAGTGGAGGAGCTAGAGAGCATCAGTGCCTTCCCCAGGGGATGGCAGAGCTTCTGGCAAGCCATTTTTTGATCCCAGCCCGAGACGCAGCTCATTCATCAAATCATAATTATCTGCAGCAAAGCCACGGTGCCTGTTGGGCATCCAGTGATTGTCTATTTCTTTAAGAAGCAGCTGGTTTGAATTAGAGAATGAAAACCAGAAATGTCATGGTGGATCCTGAGCACAAACTTCTGTAATCTGACCCTCCCCAAAGCACTCCCCTCTAATTTTATTTTTCTGTGTTCCCACTTCAAAAGGTCCTATCCTCTTCCATTTTCATCACCTCCTTGATGCTTTTGAAGATCACAAACTAACATTTCTCACATTCCCAAAGCTCCATCCTAATCTCACAGGAAAAACATTGTATCGATTCCTCGGGTGGATAAACTATGGTCACACAGTAAGTCATCACGCAAAATCCAAAGTTCCCAGCCTCCCTTTCTAGTCCTTACAAGAGATCTCCTCATTTCCTCAGAGAGAAACTCTTTTTTTCTCGGATCTTTGTTGGGCATCACATGGAGAAAAGAATAATGAAAGCACACAACACACATGAAGCTTAAAGGTCAAACTGTGATTTCAGATTTGGAAAACATTCTGCTCAAAAACACAGGCAACAGGCAGTTTTAGAAGAGCTTGGCAATGTATGCCATGAAATGGAGATAACAATCTGGCATTTTGTGTGCAAACACAAGTCCTGATTTACCTTCCCCGGTGTGAGAGTTTGTAGATGTTACCAAGTCCAAGTTAGCAGCTTCTGATCAAAATGAAAAACATTCCACAGAGCAGATGTGTTGGCAAGGCACTAGGTAGCTTCATGTTATGGGTCTCTATCTCATCTTTGACTGTAACATTGGCTTTAGAAAGGTCATAGACTTTGTTCTCTGACTTCATGACTAATTTATTTTCCTTGTTTCCTCCCTCAGGTTCTTGGAAAGCCTCATTCTTGCCCACAAACCACTGCTCTGAGAAGTTTCCCTAAACACTATAAATTACCTTCGCACCAAAAGACTTGGTATTTGCTTGAATTACTCTCTCAAGATTGCTTTAATAAAATCCACTGTGTTATCACAAATCAATTAAGCCAACTAGTATCATAAAATAATTAAGCAGATTAATTTATTATGATGGCTATCCATGAGGCAGGGGTGTGGTGTCTATTCAATAAGTACAGTGACCTCTTTGAATCTATGTGGTTTGATTAAGAAAAGTATCCAATGTTTCAAAGCTGAGACTAATTATCCATGCTCCATCATACAAACCACACTGTCACAGCTTAGCAGTCCCTGACGGCAACCAGTATGGCTAAGGTTCACCTTGGAATTTGGAGTAAAGGGAGGAAAAAAACCCAGTCTTTTAATTACATTCTACCCTGAGGAGGGTACAAATATCTGCATTATACTCTGTGCCATGTCCAAGAGGGCAGCAAGGCACATCCCATTAAGTACTAATGATGCTCATCCAACTGACAATGGAACAATACCCCTGTAAAAATGAGCAAACACTGTGATAATTTAGAGAGGGCACTTCTCATGGGATGTCCTAAATGCTAAACCACAAGTACAACTTCCTCTGTTGTGTGGCTATCAAAATAACAACTAAAAACAATCTCGTCAGGCCTGGTCAGAAATTGTTATTCTCATCTGTCACAGCTACTGGTTTATAATGAACAGTCTGAACATGGATTTAGCTCACATACAAAGATAGAATCATAGAATTGTTTGGGTTGGAAGGGACCTTAAAGAGCATCTAGTTCCAACCCCCCTGCTATGGGCAGGGAAATCTCCCACTATACCAAGCTGCTCAGTGCCTTGTCCAGTCTGCCCTTAAACACCTCCAGAAAGAGACATCCACAACTTCTCTGGGCAACCTCTTCCAGTGTCTCACCAACCTCATCATAAAGAATTTCTTTTTTATATCTAGCCTGAATCTCCCCTCTTCCAATCTACATCCCTTATTCCTAGTCCTTCCATGACATATCCTATTAAAAAGTCCTACCCCAACCTTTCTGTAGCCCCCTTCAGATAGTGATAAGCTACTATGAGGTCCCCTGAGCTTTCTTTTCTCCAGTCGGAACAACCCCAACCCCTTCAGCCTGTCCTCGGAAGGAAGATGCTCCAGCCCTATGATCATCTGTGTGGCCCTCCTCTGGACCCACTTCAAGAGCTCAATGTCCTTCTTATGTTGAGGGCTCCAGAGACAGTAACTCCAGTTAGGGTCTCAACCAAAACTGAGTAGAGGGGTGAAATCACCTCTCTTGATCTGCTGGACACTTCTCTTGATGGAGCCCAGGATTCAGTTGCCCTTCTGGGCTGGAAGCACACACTGGAGGCTCATGTTAAGTTTTTCATCCACTGACCAATTTTCTAAATTTTCAAACGAGTTGTAAATCAACTTCTGACTGCTGAAGAGCCTCAGATGAATAGATCTGGACTGGCATTTGTTATTTGCAGAACTTCTTAGGTTTAGCTGAGAGCTGAAGAGCACATATTGAAATAAACAGATTCGATATAATGAGTATTGGTGCTCATGAATTATTTAATTTTGTAAGTCCAGTTAATTCTATATTACTGAAATACCCTCCCTGGTTGACAAAAATGCTTTTTAGTTTAAAAAGCATGATTTGGAATGCAGTGAGCATTGTTATTTCAAAGTATTCAATCATCACTTTCTTTTTAATAGTGTGTTTCAGACACAATTTAAGGTTTTCATCCAACTGACATAAACCAATGGAGTTTCTGCCCTTTCCTCTCATTAGGGACTCACTCTTCTGTACCTGCAAATCTTCATCCCCCATCAGTCAGGGATACAAAAGCAGAAATCTCATCTGTAATAGTAGAGTCATGTACATCCTATTAAAGAGGACAGGTAGCATATTCAAAAGTGCCTGAGGGCCACAATTTCAAAGACATGTAGTGCTGAAAAATGCAGGTGAAAGAATTTAGGGACTTTCCAAAATCCCCAGCTGCATAACTCCCATTGATTTCAGCAATTTAAAAGAAAAGTTGTTTAATGTATTTGTTCTGGAGCTGAAGTTTCACTTAAAGTCTGGGAGAGACATAATCCCATGGGCTCATTTTTAAAACTGGTTCTTACTGATTTCAAAGGCAGGTAAATGACTAAATACTCAGATAAATCTACCACAGAGTAAGGTATAAATCCTATTGTGGTTCTATTTCCCTTAGAAATAATGACAATTAGGCACTTATCTGCTTTGAGGAGACGGATTTTGTCAGTCCCAGCATTTTGGCCATAAATCCATTACACAGATGTAACAGAGGCTAACCCTTAAAAATTGCAATATCACATCTGTTAGTGTAAAGAAATGGAAAGAAAATTAAAGACTTTTGCCCCTTAAAATTGTCCAAAAATCAAAAAAATGTGCATACTAAATAAGCAAATTATTTCCAGCAAGTATAGAAGATGACAATTGCCAGCATTAGAAGATGAGGAAGTTGAATTGAGGAGTAACATAGTGGAAGTAAAACAAGAGATACATAAAAAGGCGAAATGGAGCCTTCACTGTCAGAAAAAAACCCACAATTTGATGAGCAGTGTGAAAGTTGAAGAATTAAAGGCAAGACAGATGGGACAAACAGATTCAAAACCATTTGCAGTTGAGCTTATTGCATGAGACTTTGCTATCTGGAATGGCTAAAACATTCTAAGTTCACATGTTCTACCTCTGCCTGTTTAGGAAAGTCTGATTTGAAGATTTCCATTCTGGATGCCACCCTAAACACTGGACTGTAGAGGCTGAAACATTCACTCCCATCAATCCTTCAGGCAGGTAAAGGTCCTGGTGAGTCCCAGGTATGCTGCTGTCCGACAGCAGGAGGCAAATGTCCTGAATACTGGCTGAAACTATCAGAGAATTTCAGTCCCAGGGCTGGCTACCACCAACATACTTGAGCTTGCTAACACCCTGCTTCTCTTCCCAAGGTACAGTGCAGTGAAATCCTTTTGTTTCTCAAGGAACAAGATACTTCTCCAACATCTCGTGTTTTTCTAATATTCCCCAAACACTTGTAGGAGCAAATAAAATCCCTAGGTTTTTTAGCCATCTTCCTTTTGAAATTAAATTACTTTCAACATTTTTGCATAAACTACAGAGCTGCAGTATACTGCCCAAATATCTCTCCTCTGTTGCAATGCTATAAATACAAAGTTAATTTGTGCAATGTGTGGGCTCACGCTTGGAAATGCAGAGGGTTGAGCGAGCTCCTATCCTTCCCAGGAAAAAAAACACAGCATGATGTACAAAAGAAAATGGTGCAGGCAAGAGGCAGCCCATGGTTTCAAAAGCCAAAACAATGGCAGAGAAAAAGAAGGGATGTCAAGATTTTTTTCTCTGAGGAAATAACTGGAGGATGAAATGGGGGTGGCAGGGGGCCGAGATCACTGCGGTAAAATGGCTGGCAGGCAGTCAGGCGATACGTGGCTGCAGCCCAAAGTGTTAAAAATCCTCTGGCGTCTATCACCATTTGTTTGGGACTGACTTAATTTCCAAATTTTGGGATAAAAACAAGCACAGCCCTTCAAGATAGCCAGGACAGCCATCCCCTGTTCTTTTTCTCTCTTTATGGCTTTTAGGTGTGGACTGTAACGCATTGCCCAAGCAACACAAAACAGATTTACTGGGTAAGTCATTGGGTTGGCCTTGAAAATATAGATTGTTTGTTTTGGTTTGGTGGTAGGGTTCCACCCAAGATCCCCAGGAAAAGTTAATTAGGGACAAGCGCTCAGACCATCCAACATGGTGAAGCCAAGTAAAGTAGGGAGAAGCAGCTATGCTGGAAGCTATGCCTGGGAAAGTGATTTCATGCCTCCAGGACATGGGGCATAAGTGAGGGATCACCTGGGACTGATAAAATTTTTGAACCTCAGAAATTCAACTATTTGATCACCCTCTTATCTTTCCACTGTTATATTTACTTACTGTGCATTCTTTGATTTTATGCTTACTGGCTTGTTACTGTACCAAGCTAATTAATTTTATGCTTACTACCTTGTTACTAAATGATGCTAATTGATTTCATCCATAAAAGCAGCATGATCTGATGGTTAACTTAGGATCTTATACCAGATTTTAAAAGATGGCTGGAATTTTTCTGTCTCTTCTTTTTCATGTGCCCTTGAACTCACACATCATTAGAATTGTACTGTCTACATACGATCCATAACAGCTACAGACCCCAAGGCCTTTTGTATTTTCTACCAAAAATCCCCATTTAAAAAGATCGAAGAGAGGACAATAGAGGAGCCATCCTGTGCATTTCAGCAAAGGAGATCAAAGCAATGGTCTACACAACAATTCAGTTCACATCGCACAGAATTACACAATGTCAGGAACAGGAAGAGACCTGTAGAGATCATCTAGTCCAATCTCCCTGCTGAAGCTGGAACACCCTTCTAGCAATGAGGGCAAGAACTGGAGGAGCTGCCAGTTGGCAAGGGCAAGGAAAAGTTCTGCATAGGGATGTCTCTCCACACCATATAGGTCTATAGCATCACCTTGTATCTGCTGCAGCAAACCCCTCTTGACTCTCTATACTGGAGCAATTCTTGGACACCATGAAACTGCACTGATGGGCAGCAGCCAATCCTCTGCTCAAACTCTAGCAATCAGCTGCATTTTGAAAAAGGAAAGAATGAGACAACAATGATGACTGGAAGAGACTACCCAGAGCCTCCTCAAGATGCCCTGTGGATTTCAAACAGCTCATCACATCTTGGGCACAAGGCAAGGGACGCATCCTCAGTGTACAAAGAGATGTTTCCAGCACAGATGTCCCAACAGAACAATTGGTGCCTATGTCAAGAGCTGCCCCAGCCCTGTGGGGATCATTACACAGGCTGAACTTTCTAAACCACTTGAAGAGACAGCCTGCTGAAGAGCTGTTATTTGTTACAGTTTGCATTTTGGATGGTTTGCTAAAATTAGGAAAAAGTATATTTCAGAGCTGGAACATTTCTGGCTTCTTTACCATTACTGTATATTTTAATTCTTAAAAATAGCTTTAAGTGACATGATAAGTAAAGAGTCCATTTCAGCCTGTTTGCCACATTCCTGGTTTGGCCTGTTTGATTTGGTAATTTAGAGATGTATAAAACCATCTGTTTCACTGTAGACTTTGTTTTAAGCCTCAGAGGACGCAAACCACACAAATAAATGAAATTCACTGTGTAATTTCTGTTAGAATACATGTATTTACAGCCATCAGAGCAGACACTAAGTACCCCATAACTATAACCTGAGTGCAGATTTTTAACTATTTACAATGCTGCTATAGTGAGTGATGTGGTGCTAAA
>VZTY01031019.1:3717-25430 GCA_013400935.1 Turnix velox
GGTTTTTTTTGGTTGGTTTTTTGGTTTGTTTTTTTTTTTTTTTTAATTTCTACTTGATTGTATCTTTTCCACAGCTCTCTGAGCTGGTACACTCCTGATGCCAGCTGTCTGAGCTGCAGAGTGAGGATGACACAAGTGTCACTTGCAGATTTCTTTGATAAAGCATGAGAAAACGATGAAAAAGGTGTTGGGTTGGGCTTGTGGGGGGTGTTTCTTGGGTTTTTTTTTCCTTCCTCTGTAGCTTTCTGTTCCAGCAGGACAGAATGGGAGCTTTCAGGCTCTCTGCTCTCCGCATTTCTTGCTGGTGAGTAACACACTGACAGCCCAGACGTGGCTCCTGCCAGCTCCAGTTTCCTCCTCTCTTCCCTAATATTTTCCTGCCTTTATTATGAGGTTGCTGGTGCAACGTCATCTGAATTTGTCGAGTTCTTGGTGACTCTGTAAATGTTCTGCGTTTTATATTTCTCTCTTCAAGAATGAGCTAATAGGGGGAGGTTTTGGCATCCCGTGCAGCAGAGCTGCAGTCTTCATCAGCAAATTTCCACACCTAGCCTTAAAGTAGCTTGGGAAAGGCTCTCTTGATGGGAACAGATGCTAATGAAGAGTATAAGTTACTAATTAAGGAGCATTAACAAAGATTAACACCAAGACTATTAGTGCATGCTGTGCCTAGAGAAGTTTCCTGCCTACTTCTGTTGTTAGATCACAACTAAAAATTGAGGTAGCTGGAAGGTTTGTAAAAACATCTAACACTTTAATTACTTTTTTTTTCCAGGATATACTTCTAATTGAGAGGCATTCCCATCTCTCTGTTTGCAAACTCAGTTTAGCAGAGGGTAAATGAGTCCATCTTAATCTTAGCATCAGTCACTGCAGAGCAGCTCAACTCTCATCTCCTGGTCAGATTTATCATGTGTTTTCCCTGTCCTATGTTCCATTTGACTTTTCATTTCTGTGGGACTTTTGATGGATCAAGGTTTTTTTTTCCCCATAAAATTTGACTTTCTCTTAATTTAAAAGGTCCTTTTCTGTTATTTGAATGTTATCATTTGTTTCCTTTAAGTTTATTTCATGGATGCATCCTCCTTTTAGATAGAAAGTTAGTTTAGACTTTTAATAGGGGCTTGATACTGAGTTTTTCTTTATTTATTCATCCAACAATGCTTTTCATACTATGAAAAAACCCTGAAACACTGCATTTTCTTGAGGGGTGTCTGTCTCTGCGTGTCATTGTGTGTCTGTTTCATGCCATGTGTTTTTTAGCAGCAGCACTTCCAGAAGATCTCTGGCTGATCTTGTTAGAGTTCTGCTGAACTGAATAATATATCCATGATGAATAATAATGATTTAGTGCATCTTGTGAATAGTTAATTAGGCCTCAGGCCTTCTTCATCCTATGGAAGAGGTTGTTCTTGCTTCAGCTGAGAGTAGTTTAAGCAGAACCTGCAGCAGAAATAGCAAATGTTAAACTTCCAAAACTGCTGTAACTTAGGTTGTTTGTGTATTTAGTGTCAGCTACCTCCATGTCACATTTGGTGTCACACATCATGATGTGTGTTTTCCTTTTGAGGTCTGTGGGGGACCAGGCTGATGGAAGAGAGCAACACCAGCAGGGAGAGGTACCTGAAGAGTGTCCTGAGGGAGCTGGTGACCTACCTGGTTTTTCTCCTGGTCCTGTGTGTCTGTAAGTACCCACCAGCTCTGATGTGTCCCATTCCCTATTTTCACCTCGCTGTCCCTGATTCCAGAAGGAAGGTTGTTTCAGTCGTGTGGGAGAAGAATTAATCCTAGAATGATCCAGGTTAGAAGGGATCTTTCACCTCATAGACTACAACCATCAACCCAGCTCTGACAAGAATCAGCCCTAAACCATATTTAATGCCATGGATGTTTCTTGGAATCTTGTATTTTTGAGATCATGTATTTAGAGAAGATCCAGGTATTGCAGATTCCTGTGATTCATTCCGTGTGCCACTGCAGATGCCTGTTAAAAATAATTCTTCTCCTCCTGTTGCTAGAGAAAACTACATTTTATAGAATCATAGAGTTGGGACAGAATTTCAAAGCTCATCAAGTCCAAATTCCCTTTCTTCCCTGTTTATAAAATTGTCAGATCTGATGGAGATTGTTCAGACTGAATTTTTTTAGCTTCTCTGAATTTTAGCCATAAAATGATATTATTTTAAGTATTTAGTAACAGCTAGTAACAGCTCCCTAGGGATGTCTTGGGTGACATGGGCCGTCTGAAAAGGCTCTGGCTGCCTCTCTTCAGCCTGCTGTGTCGTGCATTTGTTCTTTTTGGAGTTGTCTTCTGGAGGAACATTTATAATTTAGAAGGAAGTGTGGGAAAGAGAACTGAATATTTTAAGCCCATTGATTCATCTCTTCTTCACTGCTCTTTGTGTTTTAGTCACAACTGACAGGCAGGTGCCACTTGGCTTGGGTTTTGTTTTGCACTGAAGCTTCAGCTTCTCAGTGCAAAATCTTTGCAAACAGAACCTGGTGGATTTGAGGCAAAACAAGCAAAGCACTCTCTTCTCTTCTTTTTCTTTCTTCTTTTTCCCCCACACCAATACCTCTCACTCCTTGCCACATCTTCTGCAGTGACTTACGGGACGGTGAGTTCCAGCATGTACTACCACACCAGGGTTATGTCCCAGTTCTTCCTGGAAACACCTCTCTCTAAATTGGAGAAAACTGATTTCAAGACTTTGGCCACAATGGAAGACTTCTGGAAGGTAAGGATGGAGATTTTCTTGTCCTCTCCTGGCCTGTGAATTTAACTCTTTTTCATTTGTGCAGTGTCAAAGCTATGGAACAAAGTAAGCCTTTAGTCATAGAATCATAGTCTGGGTTGGAAGGGACCTTAAAAATCATCAAGTTCCAACCCCCCTGCCATAGGCAGGGACACCTCCCACTAGATCAGGCTTCTCAGTGCCTTGTCCAGCCTGGCCTTAAACACCTCATAGGTGTTGGCTTGGAAATGACCTTCCAAGGCCATGGAGTGCCGTCCCTTGCTGTGATAGGGACATCCTGCACTAGATGAGGGATGCTCAGAACCTCATCAAGCCTCACCTTGGATGTCTCCAGGCACTGATGGGGTCTCCACCATCTCTCTGGACAGCCTGTTGCAGTGTCTCACCACCCTCCTGGGGAAGAACTTCTCAGACATGATAGTCTGTGAAATTTTAGGAAGACCCAGGCAGTGCTGGTGGGTCAAGGTCAGAAGATCTTCCTTTGTAAGGCCTGAAGTCCAAAAGAGCTTCAGCTTCAATTCTAACCCATCCAGGGCATTAATATCTACAGGACTACTCCTGTCAACAGGCAGACTAAAATTCTCTCCTCCTCCTCATCC
The DNA here is from genome assembly GCA_013400935.1 of Turnix velox. Lineage (NCBI taxonomy): Eukaryota > Metazoa > Chordata > Aves > Charadriiformes > Turnicidae > Turnix > Turnix velox. The sequence goes on from VZTY01031019.1 coordinate 7,073, forward strand.
TCCTCCCAGTTCACAGAAGGCCCTTTGCTGGATGGTCTTTACTGGGAGATGTGGTACAACAACAGGAGTGTGGCAGAGAACAAGAGCCTCATTTATTATGAGAACCTGCTCCTGGGAGTGCCCCGCATCCGCCAGCTCAAAGTGAGAAACGGCTCCTGCTCCATCCCTGAGGATCTGAGGGATGAAATCAAGGACTGCTATGATGTCTACTCTGTGGCTAATGAAGATACTGCTCCTTTTGGCCTCCGCAATGGGACAGCGTATGTACAATTCATACTGACACTGGGGTTTTTTTCACCTTCTCACCTGAGTTGTGCTGAATGAAGCAACAATAGAAGCAGCTTTGCTCTTGATGGATGTTCTCTCTATATGGCGGTGAGAGGATGGTGCCCTTAATTCCCCTGGATTAGTTTAGGAGCTGCTGCTGGAAGTTTTGAGGCTTAGGGGAGACACACCGTGGTGTGATGCAGCACTGCAGCTTGTCAGCACCGCCCTGTCATTCCACATGTATTACTGCAATTGGTTTCAGTGGATTGTCTTCACTGGCTAAAAAAACTCCTCTCTTGGAGAACAACGTGCAAAATGAACTGTAAATGGATTTGGAGATGGAACAAAACCACATAAATGCCAGTTTTCCTTCTTTCCCTCTTCTTCTTTCCCTCTTCTTCTTTCCCTCTTCTTCTTTCCCTCTTCTTCTTTCCCTCTTCTTCTTTCCCTCTTCTTCTTTCCCTCTTCTTCTTTCCCTCTTCTTCTTTTCCTCTTCTTCTTTCCCTCTTCTTCTTTCCCTCTTCTTTCTTTCCTTCCTGGAGGACAGAAATTGTGTTCTCTTCTTGCAATTTTCTCATCTTTCTGTCTTAATTCTCTTATTCGAGTTGAAGGAACTTTGTAAGCTTTTTCTCCATCAAAACTTTCTACAAGGAATTCTTAAATGAAAGAAGCTGTAGGTAACTGACGGGGGGGTTGTGGTCAGGGCTTGTTAGTGTCAGTTTTGTTCATGGTAAGTTGAAAGACTAATGAGCTCTGTTTGTACTTCTCATCTAGGTGGACGTACACCAACGAGAAGGATTTAAATGGGAGCAGCCACTGGGGCTTGATTGCCACCTACAGTGGGGCTGGTTACTACCAGGACCTCTCGAGGAGCCGGGAGGTGACAGCCCTGCAGATTGCCAGCCTGAAGCAGAACCTGTGGCTGGACAGAGGGACCAGAGCTGCCTTCATTGACTTCTCAGTGTACAATGCAAACATCAATCTCTTCTGTGTGGTCAGGTAGGAGGGGAGCTGTGATGGTGCTCACACTGCACAGCACGGGCTGTGGGCTAGGACTTTGCTTCTGGTTCCTGTGTTTTGAGGACAAGAGCAGGCTTTTCATCAGTGCTGTGTAAATTAAATTTGTTTCCATAGAATTATACAGTCAGAAGGGCCCTTCCAAGGCCATCTAGTGCCACCCTGTGCAGTGACAGGGACATCCTGTGCTAGACCAGGTTGCTCAGAGCCTCAGCAATCAATACCTGAAAGAGGCTACAGAAAGGCTGGGGTAGGACTTTTTGATAGTATATGTGATGGCAGGACTAGGAGTAATGGGTGCAAATTGGAAGAGGGGAGATTTAGGCTGGAGAGAAGAAAGAAGTTCGTTGCTTTGAGGGTGGTGAAACACTGAGAGAGGTTGTGGATGCCCCCTCAATCCCTGGAGGTGTTTAAGACCAAGCTGGATGAGGCACTGAGCAACCTGGTGTAGAGGGAGGTGTCCTTGCCCATGNAACCACTGCCCCTCTTCCTGTGTCTCCATGCCCTGCCAAACAGCCCCTTCCCAGCTTTCCTTCAGGTACTGGGAGGCTGCTGTGAGGTCTCCTTGGGACCCTCCTCTTCTCCAGCTTCAACAGCCCCAGCTTTCACAGCAGAGGTGGCTCCAGCCCTCACATCATACTTGTGACCTCCTCTGGTCCTTCCCCAACAGCTCCATGTCCTTCTATTGCTGAGGGTACCAGAGCTGGACACAGTTTTCTTGTGGCTGCTTTCTTCTGAGGACAGGAGCTGGCTTTTCCCTGAAGCTGAGGAAATTAAATTTGTTTTCTTTGCCTTTTTTTAACTGCAGGTTGTTGGTGGAGTTCCCAGCAACCGGGGGCCTCTTGACATCCTGGCAGTTCCAGCCCGTGAGGCTGATTCACTACATCTCCACTTTCGACTTCTTCCTGGCTGCCTGTGAGGTGGCTTTTTGCCTCTTTGTCCTCTATTACGTGGTGGAAGAGATCTTGGAAATCCACATTCACAGGCTGCATTACTTCAGAAGCCTCTGGAATTGCCTAGATATCCTCATCATTGTGGTAAGGGATATTTATGCCAACCTTTCTGAAATGCACTTCATTGGGTGACGTTGATGTCTGGGTCTATCTGCTGGGGGTTTAAGGGGCAGCTCCATCATTAGGAAGGGTGCCCACAGACTGCTGGGCAATTCAGTCTAAGTTAATATGTTGTAATGTATTTATGAGCTGGACAGACGCAGAGCTTAGAGACATGGGTTAGGGATGCTTCCTGTCAGAGCTGGGTAGATGGACTCTATGAGTTGAAAGGTCCTTTCCAACCTGGGCCAATGTATCATCCTGTATGATATGGGACAGCATCAAATGCTTTGCAGGTGGATGTCTGTGGCCTTTCCCTCATTCCCCACCACTGTCACATCCTCACAGAAGGCCACCAAATCTGTCACACAGGACTTGCCCTTGGTGAAACCATTTTGTTGTCACACATCATCTCCTTATTTCGTATATGCTCCAGCAGAATTCCCGAAGGATCCGAGACTGACCTGAAGTTTCCCAGCTCTTCCTTTTTTTTCCCCTTTTTGAAAGCGGGGATTATCTTTGCCCTTTTCCAGTCAGCAGGAGCTTCACTAGCAGAAACATCCGAGTTGTGTGATCTAAAGCCCTGATCACCTTCAGTGAATTTGTCTCTCTCTTGTGTCCCTTTCCCAGCTCTCAGTGGTGGCTGTAGCAATTGGCATCTACAAGACATCAGCTGTGGATTCCCTCCTGAAGAAGCTGCTGGAAGATCAGAACTCATTCCCCAATTTTGAGCCTCTGGCCTATTGGCAGATGCAATTCAACAATATTGCAGCACTCACCCTCTTCTTTGTCTGGATTAAGGTAAATCCCAGACCCACCTCCTTCTTCAACACTGTCACCTCAGCAGCATTCTGAGCTTCTCTATATATTATTTGAGGTTTAGTCAAGTTTGTCCTGAAGGTCAGAGTACAAGGGTGACTCCTCATGGATTAAAATCCAGGCTGTGATTTGCCCTCGCTCCAGTCCAGAAGATGGAGCTGCTGATGCCGGTGCTTTGTCAAAGCAGACACATGAGAAAATGCTTTTATTAGTCCTGAATAGAGAAGTCAGTGAATCTTACAATGTCCTGCTCTTCCTCAGCCTGATTTAACCATTCCCATTCCATCTATGAATCTTCAGAACAGTTAGAAGGATTGGTAAAGCCTAATTTGAAAATCATAGAATGGTTTGGGTTGGAAGGGACCTTCAAGATCATGTAGTTCCAACCCACTGCCATGTGCAGGGACACGTCCCACTACACCAGGTTGCTCAGTGCCTCATCCAGCCTGGCCTTAAACATCTCCAGAGATTGAGGGGGCATTCACAACCTCTCTGGGCAACCTCTTCCAGGGTCTCACCACCCTCACAGTAAACAACTTTTTTCTTCTCTCCAGCCTGCATTTGCATCCATTTAGTGAATAAACTGTCAGGGGAAAAATATCAGATGGATGATGGCAAGTGAATTTTCAAGCTGCTGCTTAGACCTGTCAAGCAAGTTATCTCAACTCTGCCTGTTTTAGAAAACATCTTTTTTTTACATATAAAGATAAATAAAGAAGCTTTTGGAAGCATTTCAGTAACACTGCTTTGAAGGCAGGGGGTCAAAGAGAGGGGTGAAAAAGCTGCCAACCAACCCCACACCACCCACACAAGAAATCCTCATGGTATTTTCTTCACATTTCAAGCCTCAGAAGGGATAGATTTCTTTGTGTAAATTGACAGACTTTGTCTCCAGCCAAATAGCGTAAGGCTGATACTTCAAAGGTTGGAGAATATATTTATTAAGAAACCATCTACCCTTTTTTTTTCTGGTTGTTGATTTGTTTTTTTCTTTTTGTCCCCCCCAGCTTTTCAAATTCGTGAACTTCAACCGGACGATGAGCCAGTTATCCACCACCATGTCCCGCTGCGTCAAGGATGTCATTGGCTTTGCCATCATGTTCTTCATCATCTTCCTGGCCTATGCTCAGCTGGCCTACCTTGTCTTTGGCACTCAGGTGGATGACTTTAGCACCTTCCAGGACTGCATGTGAGTAGAGGAGTGAGAGATATAGAGAGTTTCCCAGCACACAGGTAAATGGAGTCAGTTCCTTCATCACTCACCCAACAAATCCCGGGGTGTCCATCTGAAGGGCTCCCCTGCAGACGCATCACTATGGATGGAGCTCAGTAGCTTTTCAGTCCAAACCCCTTGTTAGTAACTATCTACAACTTCAGTTAGAACCTTTTCAGTTCAAAACCTGTCTTTGCTGTGAGGTTAAAAATGGGCTTTAGTTTGATTAGTGAGTTAAAAATGAATCAATGGAAGTGCCATGGGTTTTATAAGCAGTTGCAAGATAAGCAATAACTTTAGCAGCTGAGTGTTAAATGTTTAATTAGGTTTGTAATGAGGTGTTGTATGCAGAATAATGCTGTGTTGCTGATAGTACCTGCAGCTGGTTGACAAACAGGGTCCCTCTTAGATAGCCATTGAGTGGTTTTGTGTGTGTATGCTGGAATGCAGCAGAGAGAGGTTGTTCATCAGTTTTTCCTGGTACACATGACCTGGTTCTGCCTGAGATGATTCCCAAATTACCCATTTCCTCATTTTACATCAGGACAAGGTTGTAAAACACCTGGAGGAACCACCCTGGAGTTGTTCTACATGGGCCTGTGGGTTGACTTGAGGCACAGGCTGTTGCAGAGCTTGATACACTCAGTGTCTGACCCCTCAGGCAGCCATTAGCTTGACAGCTTTCACAGCCCCAAAAAGAAGTGTTTGGTGTCAACTCCTGGATGTGTTTTGTTTTATTTCCTTTTTTTTTCAAGATTTACTCAGTTCCGCATCATTCTGGGAGACTTCAACTTCACAGAGGTTGAAGAAGCCAATCGCATTTTGGGACCAATTTATTTCACTACATTTGTGTTCTTTATGTTCTTCATCCTTTTGGTATGTACCCCCTGCTCATGCTGGGCTTTTGTCCTCTTCTTCTTTGATTTCTGCTACTTCTTGGGGCTTTTTCTTTGGCAGTGGTGAGTGGGCAGCCCACGTGGGGGCCTGACTGCCACAGCCACTCATCACACTCATTTTTCTTTCATTTAAATTTATATCTTTGTTGCCATTCCCACCTCGTGCTCCACATTGTGGAGGTTTATTTATTTATTTTTTATAAAGAGTTCTTTGCTTTTAAAAGCTGTGGTTGGAGTACACAGTAGGCCCCAAGAGTGTTGATCAGAAGGAGCCAAATGGGGCACCTGGTTTATAAAACCCAGAGTTTATTTTCCTACAGATAAAAAGACAGGATGTTGTGAGGGAGTATTTCTCTTTTGTACACCCTCTGTTTATACTGGCACTGAATTCAAATTGCAGTCTTAATAATAATTTATAGAACAGAACAGATGGAGGAGTCTTCCATTTTAGAAGCAAGGGAACCCAATAAATTAATTTTATACATCAATAAAAGTGAAAACCCCCTGAATCTTCTACCTGGATTTGTCATTCTCTTAGTTTGACACCTACATTAATTAATTGTTTCTGATAATACCACTTGATGGAGCAAGAAATGCTCAGGTTGTTCCCCAGACTGTCTTTTGGGGGGTATTAAAGCAGGGTTTTATTCACCTTAAAATACTCCAGCAGCCCTGTATCATCATAACTTCTGGTTATGGAGCCTTGTCCTTAATGAGACTTCTTCTAGTTATTTGATATGAGGAGAAGTGCTGTATGTCTGTTATTTGTAGGAGAAGTCTTCACCTGGGCTGTTCCTTAGTGAGAAAGTGGAGAATGTGGAATGTTCAATGAATGGGGGAGTCAGCAGGGAATAAAATAGGGGCCACTGGCTGGAGAAGCTGATGGGGTGGCTTTTGTGTTTGTTTTGAAATCCAGACAAGCAGAGACTGGTGTCCAGGAAGGGAAAGGAATCTTTTTTTCCTAAGGTTTAGCAGAAGAGCACTGGAGGGTGAGGACACAACATGTTTTAAACTGTGTTGTTAAGTCCATGAGGAACTTTGACTTCAGCAAGAGGTTCTTGCCAATGGGGGTGGTGAGAATCTGACCCAGGTTGCCCAGAGAAGTTACGGAGGCCCCATCTATCCCTGGAGACATTGCTCCCTGGAGGCTTGCTGGGACTCTGAGCAACCTCATCTAGTGCAGGGTGTCCCTGTCACTGCAGAGGGTGGCACTGGGTGGCCCTTGGAGGTCCCTTCTGATTCTATAATTCCATGAGCTAGAGACTGATGCTTCCTTTCTATGTGAGTGATGTACAGAACTTGCCAGTAAATAGAGTGATCCTTTTTGGACCAGGGTGAGCAGCTTGCAGTTCAGGTCTGTTCTCTACACCTTCTCCTTTCAGCTGTAACAATAAAAGATAGTGAGACTATTTTTTTTCTCTCCTTTCCTGAACAAGTGACCAAAGCCTTGTCAGAGATGGTGACCTGCAGGCCAAGTGCCTGACTTTAAGCTTATTTCATTTTTTTTTCTCTAGTCTGAAATGCAAGCAGAGCTGTAAGTGTGTAAGAACCTGTATAAAAATGTTCTGCCTTGCAGACAGAAAGGTGAACTTAGACAATATTGGACAGCCATGGTTTATTGCCAGTGCTGTGTGCAGCCATGGACCTTCTCTGGGAAGTAATTACACAATCATGTTCATTAACACTAGTCTTGATTAAAAGTCATACATCCAATTTCAGCATCTCAGGGTCCTAATGTTAGTTCTTTGTCAGCAGCCACTGTTTTCTCCTGGCCCTTCATGCTTTGGTCTGCACACAGACTTCAGAGAAGTAGCAGGGCTCAGACTTTTTCAAGTTTTTAAGCAGAAGCAGAATTTTTCCTTTCTCCCATGAACAGAACATGTTTCTGGCCATTATCAACGACACCTACTCGGAAGTCAAGTCAGACATGGCACAGCAGAAGGCAGAAATGGAGCTCTCTGACCTTATCAGAAAGGTACAAACCATCTTTTATTCCTCTGGCTTCTCATTCCTCCCACTTGAGGGAGGATGGTAAATAAACCTGAGGGTAAGATGCTAAATAAACCACCCATAGAAAGGCTGATGGAAACAGAATTCTCAATTAAAATTAATTAATCTCAGCTGGGGGTAAGTTACATGGATGAAAATCTTTCTGTCACAACGTATTTTAGTCCTCTGAGACTTGGTATTGCCAGGTGAACCCTCTGAGTGTGACAGAGAGTCGTTCTCCCTTGGTACTGCAGAACCAGGGGATGGAGAAAGCAGAAGTGCTGTTTGCTTTGGTTTCAACGTTCAGAGTTCAGGCTATAAGGTGAGTCGAGGCTTTGAGCAGCCAGAAAATTGTACCTGCTTTGTCAGTGTTGTTAAAAATTGTCACTTAACTCTCAGTAAATAGGACAAAACACTCCATTCCCACCAAGCTGCTGTGCAAACAAAGCCTTGCCTCCAGCTGCAGATGGGTTTGGGTGCTGCTTATTCAAAAGCTGAGATAAAAGACAGGTAAACCCTCCCTGGAGGTGTTTAAGGCCAGGCTGGATGAGGCATTGAGCAACCTGATCTAGGGGGAGGTGTCCCTACCCATGGCAGGGGGCTGGAACTAGATGATCTTGAATGTCACTTCCAACACAAACCATTCTATGGTTCTATAAAGTGAAGCAAGAGGGAGGCTCTTGCCTGGCTTCTGGCATGCACTGGCTGACTTTTGTCATCAAAAAAAGCTACTGGAAGCCAAGTGTGAGCATTTCATGAAGGGGGAAAACACAGAAATTTCACTTTTCCCTTCAGGGCTACAACAAAGCCCTGGTGAAACTCAGGCTGAAGAAGATGACCGTGGATGACATTTCGGAGAGCCTGAGGCAAGGAGGGGGGAAACTGAATTTTGATGAACTGCGTCAGGATCTCAAAGGGTAAGGGAGGCTCTAAACTTCTCTGGGCTGGTATCCACAGGGAGAAGGGATGTGGGGTCTCTGATGCAGAGAATTGTGTGATTAACTTGAGCCTTTGCAGTGGGGACAGGCTGAGAGAGCTGGGGATGTTGAGGCTGGAGAAGAGAAGGCTGAGGGGAGACCTTACAGTGGCCTCCCAGTGCCTGAAGGGGTGAGAGGGTGGAGGAAGAGTCTTGTATGGGGTCTGTGTGATAGGACAGGGAACAATGGGTTGAAACTAGAGCAGGGCAGGGTTAGATGAGACATGAGGAAGTTCCTTCCCATGAATATGGTGAGACACAGGTTGCCCAGAGAAGTGGTGGAGACCCCACCTCCTCAAGCCTGGAGACATCCAAGACCAGGTTTGCTGAGGCTTTGAGCAACCTCATCTAGTGCAGGGGGTGACACTAAGTGGCCTCTGAAGAGCCCTCCCAACTCTTGGGAGTTCCATCGGATTCCAGCCGATGAAAGGTGAGCTGTTTGTTCTCACTGCTGTGAACTGACAGGGCAGAACTGGGTCCTGGTTGAGTCTTTTGCTTGGTCATCAAAGTCCTGAGGTGTTTCTCTAATAGTTGAAGTTCATTCAGGCTTTATAAAAGGGAAACTAAAGGAAGTGCTTTGACTGCCTTTTCAGGAAGGGGCACACAGACGCAGAGATAGAAGCCATCTTTACCAAATACGACCAGGATGGGGACCAGGAGCTGACAGAGCATGAGCACCAGCAGATGAGAGATGACCTGGAGAAGGAAAGGGTGAGCTCAGCTGCAGGAGGAGGGTGCTACCAGCCTTCTCCCCATGAGAACCTCCTCCTTTCCCTTCACCGTCTCATCCCTGGCTGTCAGAGAGCTGTGTGAAGGCAAAGGGGAAGCTGATGGAGGGCAGGGGGTCTGAGAGCTCAGCCCCCCCATCGACTGTGCAGACTTTACATCATCTCTCTCTTTGGGGTGGTGTTTCCCCCAAGGAGGACCTGGATCTGGAGAGGAGCTCCCTGCCACGTCCCCTCAGCAGCCGCAGCTTCCCCCGCAGCTTGGATGACTCAGAGGAGGACGAGGATGAGGACAGTGGCCACAGCTCCAGGAGGAGGGGCAGCAGCTCCAGTGGTGTCTCCTACGAGGAGTTCCAGGTGTAAGTTCATCCTTCTGGGGGGGATGAAGCTGAAAGGTTGGAGTGTCTTTTATCCCCCAACCCCTCATAGAATCATAGAATACCACCCTCACTGTAAAGAATTTCTTTCTTATGTCTAGTCTAAATCTATCCCCCTCTAATTTATATCCATTGTTTCTAGTCCTCCCATCCGATATTATGTTAAAAATTCCTTCCCCTGCCTTTCTGTAGGACCCCCTCAGGTACTGATAAGTTACTATGAGGTCCCCTCTGAGCCTTCTCTTCTCCAGGCTGAACAACCCCAACTCCTTCAGCCTGTCCTCATAGGGCAGTTGCTCCAACCCTTTGATCATCTTCGTGGCCCTTCTCTGGACCCTCTCCAACAGCTCAATATTGGAGCAGTCTCTCTTAGAACCCAAATCATTAGCCTTCAGCAAACTATTCATAAAGAGGAATCATTATGTCTTTGAGGTGTTTCAGGATCTTTCAAGTAATATGTGAACGGGAAATGCTTTAGAGGCATCAATGGGACTCAGAAAAAATAATACAAAGACACCTCATGTCTTCAAGATGCTTCAGAATCTTTCGAGTAATATGTGAACTGGAAATGCTTTAGAGGCATTGATGAGAATTAGAAAAAATAGCACAAAAAAAACCACTGAAAACAATTTAAAAGAACAAATCTCCAAAAAATACCCATCCCAAACCCTCTGTCCTTTAAACCTGATCATTGAAAAGATGAGGAAAACTGTCATCCTGCCAATAAATCCAGGAGATTCTTCTATTTGGATTGGGTTTTGGAAATTTTTTTTTTGTAGGAATAAACTTTTACAGTTGTTTTAAGTTCAGAGATAACTTCATCTGGGTTTTTTTGCTAAGATGAAGATACTTGGAAGTTTTGTCTGAAATAATTTGGTCTCCACATGAATGAATTTACAGGCACGTGAGCTGAAGGGTTTGAATCACCAGAATTGGCCTCCTTAATGTTTATAAACATGGAAAGGGTGAGTGTCAGGAGGATGGAGCCAGGCTCTTAGTGAACAGATAGGACACGGGGTAATGAGTACAAGCTGGTACACAGGAGGTTCCACAGAAATAGGAGAAAAAACTTTTTCAGGGTGAGGATGAGAGAAGAGTGTCCCAGGCTACCCAGAGAGGGTGTGGGGTCTCCTTCTCTGGGGACATTCAAACCCCACCTGGACACCTCCCTGTGGGACCTGGTCTGGGTGTTGCTGCTCCAGCAGGGGGATGGGACTAGATGATCTCTCCAGGTCTCTTCCAATTCCCTTATACTCTGTGAATTTTACTAAGAATGCCTTAAAAGTGGAGCCAAGAGAGCAGTATATGTGTGTGCCCACAGGCTGATGCGTCGTGTGGACCGCATGGAGCACTCCATCGGCAGCATCGTCTCCAAGATCGACGCGGTGATAGTGAAGCTGGAAGCCATGGAGAGGGCCAAGCTCAAACGTAGGGATGTTCTGGGGAGGCTGCTGGATGGGGTGACAGAGGTAAGAAACCCCCACTCTCCCCCTCCAACCAGGTGTGGTGACAGATGTCCCTGCCCATGGCAGCGGGGTTGGATCTGGATGATCTTGAAGGTCCCTTCCAACCCAAACTATTCTATGTTGCCCAATTCCTGTATGTCCTTATGGACAAAGGCTTTGGTGTCATCACCAAAGATCACAACACTTATGAAAGAAACAAGGCAGGGTTGGATGAGATATTGGGAAGAGGTTCTTCCCTGTGAGGGTGGGGGAGAGACACTGGAGTGAGTTTTATGTTTTGAAATCAAGAACAGAGACTGGTGTCCAGTAATGGGGAGCATTTTTTTTTCCTAATTGTTATTAGATGAGCTCTGGAGAATGAGTGCACAGCAGGTCATCCTAGATCCTAAAATATTTTTGTAAGTCCATGATGAACTTAAACATCAGGAACAAGTTCTTCCTCACGTGGTGAGACACTGGAACTAGAGAGGTGATGGAGGCTCCATGAATACCTGGAGTCATCTAAAGCCAGGTTTGCTGAGGCTCTGAGCAACCTCATCTAGTACAGGATGTCCCTGTCCCTGCAGGGAGTTGGACTCAATGGTCTTGGAAGGTCCCTTCCAACCCAGCTGATCCTATTCTGTGTAGCAGAAATGGTTCTTTGGTACCTGGAGATGATGACCTGGATGTTCCATCTGGAAGAACTCACTTCACCTCAGTTGTGATGTCTCCTCATGAGCCCTTGGAAACCCTGCTGATTTCCCATGTTTGTGTGGGGGTTTTTGGTCAGGTGGGGGAACCTGCCCTTCCATCTTTTCTCTTTTCATCTCCCCAGGATGAAAGACTGGGCCGTGACAACGAGATCCACCGTGAACAGATGGAGCGGCTGGTGCGGGAGGAGCTGGAGCGCTGGGAGTCGGACGAGGTGGGCTCCCAGGCCAGTCGTGGGCTGGGGACACCACTGGGACTCAGTGGACAACCCCGTGCCAGGAGCTCCAGACCCTCCTCCTCCCAGTCAGACGGTACAGATGGGGCTGGGAGCAACGGTGCCCATGCCTAGGGGCGGGCTCTGGGGCTTTCAAGGTGGTGTCAAGCCAGAAGATCCCCTACTCCATGGTTTCCCAGTGTGAGGTGTGACTGTGACCACACCAGGACAGTGTTGACTGGTGGGTAGAAGGAAAGATTTCCCTCCGTGAGGTGTTTGCAGAGCTGTGGAGGCTGAATCCAGGTGAGGTGAGACCTCCCTGGGCAGGGTTTGTGCCATGGGGGTGCGATGGGAAGACGCGGGCTGCGGGGCCAGCGCCCGAGGAAAGGAATGCTAATTTCTGCTTCCTCTTGGAAAAAAAAAACACTTTTAAACACTTTTTACAGCCATTTCATAAAATGAGGCAGCTTCAGCTGCTCCCATCTATCATTTTCCAAAGAAAACAGCGCTTTGATGGGATTTTTTTAAACTTTTTTTTTTCTTGTGGAACGAATGTTTTTTACCAGCTCCAAGTGTTTTTCTTTCTCCTCTTTTGTTTTTTTTTCCACAAGTGCTGTTTCTTTCTCCTTCAGGCAGCGCACTTTTGTACAGCTCTAATTCAATTTATCGCACCCTAAAACACTCTTACAAACCTTATTTTGCAATAGAATACTATTATCCTTCTGCCTTGGGTTTGTATTTATTTCCTCGGCGTTTCTGAGCTCCGGGGAGGGCTCGGAACAGGGAGGGAGTCCCGGCGGCTGCGGCAAAGCCCGAGTGCGGGGCGGGGGCTGACCGAGAGCTCTCCGTTAAACCGAGAACCTCCGGCTTTTGGCTGAATCCGGCGCAGGTTTTGGAGTCTTTTTTGGGGTCCTCTTTGGGGTAACATCCCCCGGCAGCTGGGTGCCGAGGGACCGATACCTCCCCGAGGAGAGGGACAAGGATAGGGATCGCGGAGCTCAGACGAGCAAAAGAGCTTTATTTCAACAAGGAAATCACGGAACGGGCTCTCGGGGCTGTTTCCCCCCAGCACCGGGCAGGTTTGGGGTCGCAAAGGGGGAATTCAGCCCTGGAAGGGGGGGAGGGGAGAGGATGAAACTGGGCTAATTTTGGGGCTGGGAGACACCGAGCCCTGTATTTTGGGGGCATACACATGAATCTGAGCCCGTTTAGAGCTGGCAGGGACCAAGTTTTGGGGCCCGGAAACAAAGATAAGGGCTGAAAGTGATTAAATGGGGCCGGTCCCTGTGTTGTTTGAGCTCAAGTCCTGCATTTATTTTGATGGAGGGCACAACCCGAACCCATTCATGGCTCATGGAGGCTAAAGTCCTCCGTTCTGTGTGAGTGGGCCATAAAACAGCCCGTTGAAGGCTGGATTTCGGGGATGGGGTGGGGGGTCAAAACCAGGCCCATGTTTAGAGCTGAGACATAGAGATGAGACTTTACTGCTCTGCTTTGGGGCTGGAGAGTCCCAACCCGGTTCGAGTGGGCAGGGCTGAGACTAATGGAGCCCAAGGGGTATCAGGTTAGACTTTTGGCTTCCGAGAGCTGTGTTTTGTGGGGAGGGATTCACCGCGACCGGCCCCTAACACCGCTCGGCTCCGCTCGGCACTAAGGCCGCGCCTACTTGTCAGGCCCTTCTTATATCCTCGGGGGGGTTTCCGCGTGCACCTGTCGTCCAATCAGCGCCGCCCACTTGCGGCGGATCCACCAATGGGGAGGCAGGCGGGAGTATTTAAGGGGAGGTGGCTGAGGCCGCTGTTTCTTTGCGGTTTCCATCAGCTGAGCGGCGGTTCCGGGTGCTTTCCTGTGGTGAGGAAGTGGGGTTTTTATTTCGCTTTTTTTTTTGAGTAAGTTGTACTTGTGTCCTTGTTAAAACGAGCTGTGTCTTCAGTAGAATGGTCCCCAGGTGGGGCTGGGAGGACAGGTTTGCTCTCTGGGGAATGATTTGTCCCTTTGGTCCTGAAGGCCTTCTGCGTCCTGTGTCTAGGCCCACAGAGGTAAAAAGCATTATTCTTTGTGTAACTTTTTGGGAGGCTTAATTGAAGTTTTTCCCTTACTTAAGTAAGTCTTTTCTTACACGTTAATTTTGGTCCTAGCTGGTGTTCTGCTTTGGGCAGCACAGAATTTCTATTCTATTGAGAAAATTTCTCTTCTGTTTAGGAAAATTTCTCTCACAGGATCCTTTGGGGCCTGAATTCAAGTAGGTATTTACTGTCCAGTTGTCTATTTTTTAGTGTTTTTAGCAGGGAGGAGGAGGAACAGGTGGTGTCGAGCAGGAGAACAGGGTTTTCATCCCAGCAGCATTGCAGTAAATATTAGAAATAAATATAAAAAAATAAAGTTTTGAGGAGTTTTCTCCTTTGTGCAAGCCCTGGCACCCCAAGAACTTCTTGCCCCTGTGCTCCCAGTGTCTGTGCTCTGTTGTCTACTGGTGGGAGTGCACATCTCTGCTGCTGGGAAGGGCTGAGTATGGTCTCTGTGTATCTTATTTTGGTGCTATAAATACCTAAAACAATGTATTACTGTGTAGTTCAGGCATTTACACTCTTTCTGTTTAAATAAAGCACCTGCCACCACATCCATAAACATCCTTTAGAAGTGGAGTGTTTGTAAAACACTTCATTAAACTATTACAATTTCTTACTTGTGTGGGATATCTGGTATGGAGGGTGCAGCACCCATGAGGTGCAATGTAAAATCATGAGGGTTTTGGCTATTGGAGTTAGTAGCTGGTGGTGAGCTGGCCCTACATAGTGGATTTTTGGCTACTGAAGTTAGTACCTGGTGGTGACCTGGCCCTATATGGTGGATTTTTGGCTACTGAAGTTAATAGCTGGTGATGAGCTGGCCCTATATGTTGTGGTTTTGGCTACTGAAGTTAGTACCTGGTGGTGAGCTGGCCCTATATGGCCCTGTATGTTGTGTTTTTGGCTACTGAAGTGAATAGCTGGTGGTGAGCTGCCCCTGTATGGTGGATTTTTAGCTATTGAAGTTAATAGCTGGTGGTGAGCTGGCCCTATATAGTGGGGTTTTAGCTATTGAAGTTAGTAGCTAATGGTGAACTGGCCCTTTCTGATGGGGGAGGATCTGCTGTGCCAAGGTAGGACAGAGCTGTGACTCCTGCTTTTTTTGAGCTGCCCTGCCTTTGAGAAGCTCAGATGTCTCACCATTGGTTTGTGTGAGATATCCAGCAGCAGATGCTGTGAAGGAATGTTTTCTGAATGTTTTCTCCACTTTTTCTCAAATAGAATGAGAAACTTCTCTCAAGGGAGCCCTTTGAGAGGGCACTTGACAGCCTGGTGTTGATGTCTTGCTGTGAAGGGATTGGGTTGCTGCTTTCCCTGGAGGTTTTTAAAGCCACGCTGGATGAGGAACTGAGCAACCTGGTCTAGTGGGAGGTGTCCCTGCCCATGGCAGGGGGGTTGGAACTGGATGATCTTTATGGTCTCCTCCAACCCAAACCATTCTATGATTCTATGAAGGTCCCTTCTGACCTAAGCCATTGTATTGTTCTATGATTCACGTTCTGGGTGTCTTCTCGGGAGGCAGCAAAGGTTGCGAATGGTTGTCTTTTCAGATGCAGTGTAAAGATGTCCAAATTTCTACTGGCACAAGGTAGCTAAAACACCTAAAATATGTTACAGGTGACACACATTCTACAACCTCACGCTGTGGCAGCAGATGGCAGCATCTCCCCTCTCTCGGTCTGTGACCTCCTCTTGGAGTCACTCCTGCGATCAGCGAGCTTAGAGGCTGCACAAGTCACAACCTCCTCGGCCGACCCTGACCTGCTCTTTTTCCTACTTGCCTCGAGTGTGTGGGGTCACACCTGGGGATCGTCGTTTGCCTTTTTCCTCTGCAGGTGTGGGTCTGTAAGAATACAGGCAGAAAAAAATTTAGACCAAATTGATATATCTCCAAGCTCTAAATTCTCCTTATCCTCCAAATGTAAGGTAGCTTGCGGTTCTTTTGGCTTCCCTTTTTAACTCCTTAATTCCCAGGCACATGTGGGCACAATGCAATTCTTGTTTCCCAGCAGTTTGTGTGTGTGTGTTCTTTTCCATCAGGGCTTTATTCCTTGAAATCTTTATGAATATTTCATTGTTCCCCAGCTCTGTGTGGCCAGTGGTGTGCCACTGGGCTTGTGGTCTCTGCAGCAACATCTCTCTTCTGCATCAACAATCCAAGGCGTGGAAAATTACCCTGATTGAGAACTTTACTTGGAAAATTAAGGTTTCTTCTCTTCCAGTTAAAGGTGACACCAAGCTGTGTGGTACAGGTGACACATCAGAGGGAAGGGATGGCATCCATAGGGACCTTGACAGGCTTGAGGGGTGGGCCCATGCCAACCTCATGAAGTCCAACAAGGCCAAGTACAAGGTCCTACACCTGGGTCAGGGCAATCCCAAGCACAGATACAGGCTGGGTGGAGAGTGGCTTGAGTACAGCTCTGAAGAGAAGGATTTTGGAGTGTCAGTGAATGAAAAACTGGATGTTCAGTTCCTTTGCCAAGTGGAAGACAAATGAACTGTAAATACTTTCTTTTGTCTAATTATAGCACCGTAATTACTAACTAGTGCCTTCTGAGAAAGATAAGCAGGTACCTGAGAGAAGCTTTATGAGAGGAGATCATAGAATCATAGAGCTGGAAGGAACTTTCAAGGGTCATCCAGTGTCATGCAGTGACAGGGACATCCTGCACTAGATTAGGGTGCTCAGAGCTTCAGCAAGTGGGGCCTTGGATGTCTCCAGGGGTAGATGTTGCCTCCACCACCTCTCTGTGTGACTTGGGCTAGTGTATCACCACCTTCATGGAGAAGAACTTCTTCCTGATCTCATCTAACCCTGCTCTGCTCTAGTTTCCAAGCACTGCCCCTTGTCCTGTGGCTCCATGCCCTGGCAAACAGCCCCTCCCTCTCAGTGCAACCTGTTTCTAAAAAGGTACCACCCAATTGGGTTGTTTAATCTTGCCAGTCCTTTTTTTTGGAGCTGTGGCCAAAGCCTGAGACACAGAATGTGAAGAGCATTAGCTGCCTGTGAAGAAAAAAAAAACCCATTCCCACTTGGCACACAGCAAAACTTGTCTGGTATACAGCTGTCTCTGCAGCTCCCACCATCCTCCTGCAGCATTTCTGGGCTTTCTCACTAAATTTACTTCTACCAGTAAAGAATTAGGAGCAACCACATCTCTGTGAGCTTTGGGTCTCTCTTGGTAGAGCTGGCAGAGACAGATCTTGGTCTTCTACATATGAAAGATGCAAATATCCTCCCACACAAACACTGGAGAGAAGATGTGTTTGTTCTGCGGGGTGTAACTGCCATGTGCCAGTCATGGAGGGTGAGGGAGAGCTGGAGGAACAGCCTGATGAAGCTGGTGCTCCTCCTTCCTGTAGTCTGCCATCAAAATCATAAAATGGTTTGGGCTGAAAGAGACCTTAAAGATCATCTAGTTCCAACCCCCCTGCCATGGGCAGGGACAACTCCCACTACACCAGGTTGCTCAGTGCCTCATTCAGCCTGGCCTTAAACACCTCCAGGGATTGAGGGGGCATCCACAACCTTTTCCAGTGTCTCACCACCCTCACAGCAAAGAATTCCTTCTTCTCTCCAGCCTGAATCTCCCCTCTTCCAATTTACATCCATTATTCCTAGTCCTTCCATCCCATATCCTATTAAGAAGTCCTACCCCAGCCTTTCTGTAGCCCCCCGAAGGGGGTATTGAGAAGCTCCTCTGAGGTGCCCCATGAGCCTTCTCTTCTCCAGGCTGAACAACCCCAACTCCTTCAGCCTGTTCTCAGAAGGGAGCTGCTCCAGCCCTCTCGGCACCTTCGAGGCCTTCCTCTGGACCTGCTCCAACAGCTCAATATCCTTCTTCTGTTGAGGGCTCCAGAACCGGACACAGTAACTGGGCCAGTGTTTCATCACTCTCCTGGGGAAGAACTTCTTCCTGATGGCTCGCCTAGCCCTGCTCTAGTTTTAAACCATCATCCCTCATCTTATTACTATGTAGCTTGACGTGCACTTGATGAAAAGCCAAGGAGAGATTATCCAACCCCATGGTGACTTCTCTCCTTTTCATCTTCCTTCTCTGGGATGCTTTCTCCTGGCAAATGGTGAGACACTGGCCCAGGTTGCCCAGAGAGGTTGTGGAGCCACATCTGTCCCTGGAGACATCCAAGGGCAGGCTTTCTGAGGCTGTCAGAAACCTCATCTACTGCAGGATGCCCCTGTCACTGCAGGGGGTGGCACTCAATGGCCTTTGGAGGTCCCTTCTGTCTCTGTGATTGTGTGTATAAGTGAGGCTATACCTATACTTGGTTGCCTTGGAAGGTCCGTTCCATCCCAACTGTGCTGCTGGGGCCACCACACTACCCTTTGACGCTGACGAAGCGGGGTTTCCATCAGAGACAAACCCAGCGATTGGGTGGTTGAAATCCACCGCTCGGGTCTGTGTGTGTGTGGTTGTGTCTGTGGAGCCGACCCCCTCTGAGAGGGGCCGGGCAGCACCTGAGAGCCCGCCATTAGCCACCCCTTCTCCTCAGGCGGCCGCGGCGGCCAGCGGGGGCAGCCGGGAAGAAAGAGGAGGAGGAGCGGAGGGAGGAGGCAGCGGCGGGC
>VZTY01031019.1:25713-122613 GCA_013400935.1 Turnix velox
GCCGCCGCCGCACCGAGGGATACCCCCGGCGCCTCCCGGTGAGTGCCCGGCGGCCGTGCCCCGCGTTCCCCGGGCCTCGCTGCCTTGTTGCACCGGTGGGGCGGGCGGACGGGCTGGAACCTCAGCCTCGGCGAGCTGCCGGTGCCGCTCGGCCCGGCTTCAGGCCTGGGGCGGCCGCCCCGCTCCCTGGGGATGCCGTGCGGCGGCCTCCGCTCCCCGCCGGGCTGCCGCAGGTGCCTCGGCTGACAGATCGGTGGCACCGTGGGGCCGAT
The DNA here is from genome assembly GCA_013400935.1 of Turnix velox. Taxonomy (NCBI): domain Eukaryota; kingdom Metazoa; phylum Chordata; class Aves; order Charadriiformes; family Turnicidae; genus Turnix; species Turnix velox. Next base: position 25,986 of record VZTY01031019.1, read on the forward strand.
CTTCCCCCATGCCCTCCTCCCCTTCTCCATCGCCTTTTTTTTAATGTTTTCTTTCCAGCGGCCGAGCCCCGGCCTCGGCTCGAGGAGGGGGCGGCGGAGCCCCGGGGCCGCTCCCCGGGCCTTTGTTGTGGGCCGGCAGGGCGCTTCTCCCGCAGCAAGCCTGGCAGAGGCCCCGGCCCGTCTGAGCCTCGGAAAGGAGGAGTGAGCCCGGTTCACAGCCAGGGAGATGGTTGTTTTTATTTATTTTTCCCTTTAATTTTATTTATTTCTTCACGTAGTTGTTTATTTTGGTGGCGGCCTCCCAGCTGTGGGCCCCGTGATGCTGCAGGGGCGGCTCAAGTTCAAGTACCTCGTAGTGCAGCCCCAGGATGGAGGGGTTTTGGGGCTCTCGGGGTGTTTTGAGGGTGCTTTTTGACCCCCTCCAGCTCCAGGTGTTTGTCTCCCAGCTCTTAGACGTGTTTGATCCTCATTGAGAAAGGGTTCAGTAGCTGAGACCTCTCTAGTGCTCACCTTGAAAGGCTGAGACCATGATTTTTTTGGGGCTGTGCTTAGGTATGGTTCCGTATTGATGGAAGAAATGGCACAGAGGTCTAAATGTATGTGTTTTGTCTCGTAGCTTTACAAATAAACTAAAAGTTCATGGCTGATTAGGGTTAACTCTCAAGATTTTGATGCAGATGGATGTGTTTTGGCTAGTACCTTTACAAATAAACTAAAAGTTCTTGCCTGATTAGGGTTAATTCTCAAGGTTTTGGTGCAGACCTGTGAGTCCTGGCCTTGTTTTGAGGATGGAGTTTTGGTTGCTTGGCGCTGTGGGTTTGTTACAAAGTCCATGTATGTGTTATGTGTGCTGGACCCTGAAATTTTGCTGCAGAAAGCAAACGCTTGGTTTCCTCGTAAGAGAAGTAAATTTTGCGTGTTGTAGCAAACTAAAATTGTCAGCCAAGTGGTCAACTGGCTGGTCATGAATGTACAGCTGTGTGGTCTTCCTTAGGTCACACACTTCCATGGATCCAGGCTGCTTCTGCAGAGAGCCAACTTGACTGGGAAACTGGTGTGACAAATTGATGCTATGCAAGCTCACCCTGTCCTTCACTGTGCTTTTAAGGTACATGCAGGCATGTTTATGAGGCAGAATTTAGGCATTCCTAGCTTGGGTGCTGGAAATGTGCCTTTGCACCATGATCCTGGTCAATAAGTGGTGATAATCCCAACTTCAGCTGCACGTTTGGACTGTAACTTCACATTGTGTAGGTCTGTTGAGCCCTGGAGTACTAGACCTGTTGATAACAGTGAATTTTGGATAGAAAAATGTCTCAGGTGTCAGCAGTGGTAGACTAGAAACCAGTGGATGCTGTTCTTCGATGTGTTTTTGCTGTGAACAGGAGATAGTTGTTTGCTTTTCCATTTTACTGGTCACTTTTAGGCTGCTGATAAAAATATAGAATGTTTTGGGTTGTATGGTTGTAATTATACTGCAGCTCCTTGCTTAGTGATTATCTGACTGCAAAAGGCTGCTGTGAGCTTTTTTCATGTCTTCAGCACTCATTTAAAAACGCATTAAACATTTCTACATCAAGGTTTAAGTAGGGATCATCAGCATGTCCAGTTGCTTGTTTCTTTATTTGCAGTTTGGTGCACTGACAACCAGTTGTGTGGTGTCAGCATTATGGGAAAGAATCACAGAATATCAGGCATTGGAAGGGACTTCAAGAGATCATCTAGTCCAATCCCCCTGCTGGAGCAGGAACACCTAGACCAGGTCACACAGGAACTCATCCAGATGGGTTTTGAATGTCTCCGGAGGAGACTCCACACCCTCTCTGGGCAGTCTGTTCCAGTGTTCTGTTACCCTCACTGGGGAAAAGTTTTTTTTCCTTACATATATCTGGAACCTTCTATGTTCCAGCTTGTACCCATTTCCCCTTGTCCTGTCACTGGACAAGAAACTCTCCTTTCTTTCAAAAGGTGCTACTTAACAAAATTATTGCAATTTGTTTCACATCTGCCAGTTTTAAATTTGTTCATATTTTTTTGCAAGTGTTCAGTTCATAGAATGATGGATTCATAGGCTTGGAAGGGCCCTTCCAAGGCAATCAAGTGGCACCCCCTGCCCTTGGATGTCTCCAGGGATTGATGGAGCCTCCACCACCTCTCTGGGCAGCCTGGGCCAGTGTCTCACCACCTTCCGGGGGAAGAACTTCTTCCTCATGTCTCATCACCCCTGCTCTGCTCTAGTTTTACACCACCGCTTCTCGTCCTGTGTCTCCATGCCTTGTCAAACAGCCCCTGTGTTTATATGGGGGGATTTTTCCTGTGCAGAGGATATGGTGAAGGTGGCCATATGTCCTGCTGACCCCATGAAATGCTCAGGACTGTCATGAGGTTCTTTGGAAGCTACTGTTGGAACATGGTGTTTCACTTCCCAGCTGCTGGTGTGACTGTGCTGGAGCATTGGGTCACGGGGATTCACTGGGGTTTCCGAAGATGTGCTGAGCTGAGCTGTGCAGAGAAGAGGCAGTAGTTCCCTCTCCAGCAGTGAGGGGGAATCTGGGGTTGTGGATCAGCACTTTTGTTGCTGTTTATAAGTGATTTTTAGGTTCCTGTTGCAAAATCGTGGAAACACAGCTTCAGCAGTGGCCTCTGAGCTGCAGGGCTTCCTGCTAGAAGGAAGTCTTGTGTCATTTGTCCAAAGTAAACAGATTTTGGAGAGGCCGGATGTGGTGTGCTGTGAGAAACCATAAATCTTAGTCATAATTTACCCCTCAGTGCTTGCCTTTATGATAATCAGAAGTGTGGAAGTCCATTCTTATGACATGTTGCTGCAGTGAAGCCTCTGTCTTGAAGTGGGAAGTGGAATCTTGAGTTGGTCCACTGGACAATTTTTGGGTCTGTGTGGAGGGAGCAAGCAAATGGGAACTAGATGATCTTTAAGGTCCCTTCCAACACAAACCATTCTACAATACTTAAGCTTTTAACTTCACCTTTTTCCTCCTTGATTCAGGCTAGATATAAGAAAGAAGTTCTTTACAGTGAGGGTAGTGAGACTCTGGAAGAGGTTGCCCAGAGAGGTTGTGGATGTCTCCTCACTGGAGATGTGTTTAAGGACAAGGCAATGAGCAACTTGATCTTGTGGGAGATGTCCCTGCCTGTGGCAGGGGTCTTGGACCTAGATGGTCTTTAAGGTCCCTTCCAACCAAAACTGCTCTATGATTCTACAATTCCATAATTCTACATTGTTACAGATTGTAGTTTTGTAGCATTTCAAGTGCCCACATTGTGACAAATCTTCATGCAGTTTGTTTCTTTGGGTAGTTGGCCACAGCCAGTGTTTTTAAAAATACTTGTTGGGTTACTTAAACATCCTGAGGGACCTGCAGCATGAGTTGTAGCTGAAAGCCTTCATCCAGCCTGCTCTGATGGAGGGAGCAAGAGGGGTGCTGATGTAAGGTTGGCACGTCTCCTGGAACAGCTCAATTCTCTGACTTCATGCTTTGCTTTAGTGGTTTTCATCTTGGAAGGAACAATTTCAGCTCTTGTGTAGCTCCTCGTCTTCTGTAGGCCTTACATCCTGCTGGTGGTTGGTGGGGATGGTGGCTTGAGCACAAGCTGCTGTGTAGCGCAGTTGTTGCATGTCTTTCTTAATACTGCCTTCATCATGGAAAGAAGGGCAATGGTGTGTGGAAAAAAAGAAGTATGTAAGAAGTAAATATATAAAAAAGAAGTTCTTCACTGTGAGGGTGGTGAGACACTGGAAGAGGTTGCCCAGAGAGGCTGTGGATGCCCCCTCAATACCTAGAGGTGTTTAAGGCCAGGCTGGATGAGACACTGAGCAACCTGGTGTGGTGGGAGGTGTCCCTGCCCATGGCAGGGGGGTTGGAACTAGATGATCTTGAAGGTCCCTTCCAACCCAAACCATTCTATGATTCTATGAAAGGGCTGGGCTGGTGTTCTGCAGCATTTTGGAGAGGGCAGATGTGGTGTGCTGTAAGAAATCAGGAATCTTAGTCATTCTTTACCCCCCAGAACTTGCCTTTCTGCTAACTGGGAGTGTGTAAATCCATTCTGTTGTCATCTTACTGCGAAGAAACGTGTCTTGAAGTGGGATTTCCATTTTTTTTGTTGGTCCATTGCACATTGCACATTGTTGGTCTGTGTGTTTAAATAAACCCCCCCTGTGCTGATTTAATACTTATCAAAAGGAGTTCTATGAACAGTGAAAGGGGGAACAGCTTTAATCTAGGTTTCATTGAAGAATTTAAGTATTCCCACAGCCCTTACAGTTCCACTTGGCTTTTCTGCTTGGTCTGTAAGGTAGAAAAAGGGTTTTTGGCAGGTTGGTTTCTTGTTGTGCCTCTTGCCCAGCTTAACAAACCTCCTTCGAGAGGGAGTCGAGCTAGTCAGAGTGTACCAAAGGCTGCTGGTTACTCAGCTAGAGCACCTTTCTCTCTCAGTCTTTTGTCCCTGACAATCACACACTTATTTTGGTTTTTTTTTTTCCCTGTGAACAACTCTGGGGCAAAATTTTCTGAGTTCTTTTCTGCGTGGAAACATGCAATTGTGCTGACATTTTTGGAATTCTGAATTAACAGCAGGGAATTCTTGGGGCTTTTTTTTCTTTTCTTCCCTATGGCGTGTATTCTTTTCCTTTTCCTTCTTCCTTTCCCCACCTGTTGAGCAAAGAAGAACTGACTGTGTTGAGATGTGAGGGGAAAAATAATCTATCTTTGGAATTGGCTTGTTCTGGTGAAAGGTACTTATCTTTTGGGGTTGTTGGCTCTTGAGGGAGAAGAGTTTTGATTGCTTTTGCTGCTTCTGTTGTTTCATACATGTCCTAGGATAGATTTTTGCCTGTGTTAGATGTGTGACTTCTAATCCTTCTGTCCTATTGCAGAATGGGAACAGAACTCTAACACATCAATCTTAAACATCTCTATCTGCAGATGTTTAAGGCCAGGCTGTATGAGGCACTGAGCAACCTGGTCTAGTGGATGGTGTCCCTGCCCATGGCAGGGGGTTGGAACTAGATGCTCTTTAAGGTCCCTTCCAACCCAAACCATTCACTGATCATTCTATGATTGCTATCCTGAGAGCTGAGATGTCAGGGTACGGGCCCTCACTTGTGAGACTGACTCAAGTTATGGCCTTTAAAGCATCCAAAGTATGAGATTAATAGGTTTCCTTTCCGATTTTTCGAACCTTGAGCACGTCCTTGTTAAATTCTTCCCTCCCAAGTGTGAGAGGGCTGTGATGCTTTTGGAGCCTTCACATGGCAAAATGCTGGGATGCCACAAGCATGATGAGATGAAGGAGGATGCTGAGCTTGCAGTGCTGGTTTCCTGTCTGAGAAAGCCACTGAAAGGGAGTGAAATGAATTGATTTCACTAATTAATTAATTTAGGAGTCTCTTTCCCCTTGTGGAACAAAGGACGAATCTCTGAACTGGCTGAAGTAAACATTCTTGATGAGCAGTCACTTGGAATGGGCAGAGGAACACTTGGGGTGTTGCATCAGGAGGGGAGTGCTGCTCCCTGAGTCAGTGGCAGTTGAGCCCTGAGCCACAACAGAGACGGTAGGAACAGAGTCTCCGTGGAGATGATGTGAGAGGACGCTAATTTGCTTATTAATTAGCTTTGCAAAAGTTTCCCTTTCACAGCTCTGAGCAGTGAGGGCGAGCTAGTGAGGAATATTTAATTTAGGTTTCCATTGGGTCCTAAAGTAACTAGGAGCATCTCTTCAAACTTCTTATTGATGGAGAGTGTGAAGGCACAGCAGCAGCAGCACTCCTGGCTTTGGCTGTAGGAGCTTCTAGAGATTGAAATGTTTAGTTTCCTGTCAGAGACATCACTGTGTTGGATTGGGTTGGAAAGGGTGGTTTCTTTGTTCTCTCTTAGAAATCCTTTGCAATTCACTGCTGCCATCCTTGTAGTTAGGAAGAGAGAAGTCTGGATATGATAAATTAGTAGCTGGGTTTTTTTTGTGTGTGGTTTTTTTGGTGTGTTTTTTTTTGTGTTTGTTTGTTTTTTGGGTTGGTTTTTTTTTTTTGTCCTGATTAGTGGTACAATGTCTCGGTGTGACTTGGAACAGCCTAACATTGGGTAAACCACCCGAAGCTTCAACCTGTTCTGATTTCACATATTCACAAATACTTGTACATCTGCTTTTGCTTCAAATACACACAGTGATCTCAATGTTTGATTTTTGGTTGGTTTGTGGGAATTGTTGCTGTGATTTTTACTTTTATTTTTAAATACATGGAAGCAGAGAGAGTGGCAAATAGTGTACTTGGGGAAGATTTTTTCTTCTAACCCTACATGTCTTTACTATTGGGTGAACCACCTAGAGCTCCAACCTGTTGTGATTTCAGTGAAACTCACAAATATATGTACGTGTATATTTGTTTCAAATACATTCAGTGATCGCAGTGTATAGTTTTTGGTTGGTTTGTGGGAATTGTTACTGTGGTTTTTATTTTTAAATAAATGGAAACGGGGAAAATGGCAAATAGTGTACTTGGGAAAAATGTTTTTCATCCAGCCCTAAGTGTCTTTAAATTGTGATTTGTCATTATTGTAAGAAATCAGTATAGTTGCTAGCTCAGCCTATGTAAAGGCAAGGGATTGCAGAATTCAGGCAGAATAAATCTGAAAGGTGAAAACAGGGTAGATTTGAGAGATGAAAACTATTTTCCTCTCTCCTGCTCGTCTTCTTTTCCATCCTCTCTTGGGGAGTGAAGCTGAACTTGAAACCTGAGAAGCTGTCCAGAAGCCAACAGTCTCTTTGCTTTCTATCATTTATAAGAGGATGAAGGTTATTTCTNAACATTGGGTAAACCACCCGAAGCTTCAACCTGTTCTGATTTCACATATTCACAAATACTTGTACATCTGCTTTTGCTTCAAATACACACAGTGATCTCAATGTTTGATTTTTGGTTGGTTTGTGGGAATTGTTGCTGTGATTTTTACTTTTATTTTTAAATACATGGAAGCAGAGAGAGTGGCAAATAGTGTACTTGGGAAAAATGTTTTTCATCCAGCCCTAAGTGTCTTTAAATTGTGATTTGTCATTATTGTAAGAAATCAGTATAGTTGCTAGCTCAGCCTATGTAAAGGCAAGGGATTGCAGAATTCAGGCAGAATAAATCTGAAAGGTGAAAACAGGGTAGATTTGAGAGATGAAAACTATTTTCCTCTCTCCTGCTCGTCTTCTTTTCCATCCTCTCTTGGGGAGTGAAGCTGAACTTGAAACCTGAGAAGCTGTCCAGAAGCCAACAGTCTCTTTGCTTTCTATCATTTATAAGAGGATGAAGGTTATTTCTTGCAGCTTTTTTGAAATGTAATGTGTTTGTAAGTATTTCAGTGAATAATTGGGCTGAGTTGCAGGGGATTCAGCCATGGCTCAGGGCTGTTCTGTGGGTGCTTCCTGTATGGAGAGTGGGTGAGGGATCTTTGTATGTCAGTGTTTCCTTACTTTCACTGCCTGCTTCTGCAAACCTACCCTTAAAAACTTGCCTGAAGAGACAGTGAGCTTCTTGCCACTTCCAAAAATGCATTTAAAGATTACTTTATACCTTGGGCCCTGTCCAAAAAGCCCAAATATAACAGATACTTTCAGCAATCCTATTTCATTGTGTGTTCTAAAATACATTTCTTTGATGGTCTGGGACAGGCTTTCTGCTATCTTTGGTTATCTGGACCCTGCTGAAGAGTTTATTCTGGTGTTTATGGTGAGTTAGTGGGTAGTGTAAAACGTCCTTGAGAATTTATCACAGCATGTGTAAGGCTCTGACCTCTGCTTAGGAGAAAGCAGGCCGCTTTGGTGAATTTAAACAATTTAATTATAAACACTAAGTGTCCTTTGACCCTTTTACTTTGCTCAAGGTGTATGCTCTAGGACACAATTGAGGTGGGGGGGGAGGAGAAAGGAACTCTCTCTGGAACATCCTGACTTGACTGAAAGTTTTGTATTAACTTGCAACATGGCAAGAACATTGGTCAGAAGTCATGGTTTCTCCTTAAATCATTAAATAACACTCTTGAGGCTCAGTTCCTCTAAGAAGAGTTGCCTTTAGGTGTCTCAGCATAGTGTGGTGGCATTCATGGGTAGGACTTTTGTCTCTCCTCCTTCTCTACCCATCTCCCCTAACTCAGAGGGTGGTGTGATTGTGTTGCTGTGGGCTTCTTGGTTGCCCTTTCTGAATCTGGGCTCCACCAGTTCCACTCTTTCCCACCTACTCTGGTTCCTTGTACATAACTGGACACTTGTACTAAAATGGGTGATGTTAGAAGGTGCCTTGTCTACAAAGAAGTCCAAATAAAGTTGTCAGTTGGTGGTTAGCCCCTCCATGTCCATTCAGCTGCAAGCCTTCAGTGAACATATGGGTTGTGTTAGCTGGTGTATCTTTAATGTGATTAAAGGGAAGTTGCTGAGCTGAAGGTGTGAGTTTAAGGATCCTGAGCAGCATGTGCCAACTCTGGGAACGACTGTTGGTGTGAGGAGATGGTGTTTATCTCCAAAGCATCAATTTAATAACAGGGGTGAGACAGCAAGTATGAAATGTCTTCAGGAAAGGCATGGGGAAAATCTGAAATAAAATTGCATTCTTTTGTGCCACTTGCACATAGAGCTTTTGCCCTTGCTCTGAAAATGGAGGAAACTATTTGGGGATTTAAGGATGTTTTCACAGAATATCAGGGATTGGAAGGGATCTGGAGAGATCATCTAGTCCCATCCCCCTGCTGGAGCAGGAAAACCCAGACGAGGTCACACAGGAAGGTGTCCAGGTGGGGGTTGAATGTCTCCAGAGAAGAAGACTCCCACACCCTCTCTGGGCAGCCTGGGACACTCTTCTCTCACCCTCACCCTGACAAAGTTCCTTCTCCTATTACTATGGAACCTCCTGCGTTCCAGCTCGAGCCCACTACTACTTGTCCTATCATTGGATGTCACTGAGAAGAGCCTGACTCCATCCTCCTTGCTCTCCCCCTTTCCATATTTATAAACATGAATGAGGTCCACCCTCAGTCTCCTCCATGCTAAGGAGACTCAGCTCTCTCAGCCTTTCCTCAGAAGGGAGATGCTCCAACCCCTTCATAATCTCTGTAGCTCTGCACTGGACTCTCTGAAATGGTTCCTTGTCCTTCAGGGAAGAGGGTTTTCTACTTCTAGTTTTTATTCTTCTACTTTGTGTCCTTCTTTCCTTCCTTAGTGATGCCCCTCTCCCTCTTTACCAGTCCCTTTTAGGCACCTCTTGCTGGAGGTGTCATCATTATTTTCTAGAGGATCCTAAGCTCAGGCAGCATCTTGTCTACATTATCAACATGGTTATGAGTTCCTCATCTGCTTCCCAGTGATAGCACTGATGGGTTTGGGCAGGCGGAGGGAAGGAATGTGTGAGGACCAAGCTTAGTGTCACCCTTAGTGTTTCTCTTGCAGTGCCTGCTCCTCTAAGTCTGCCACATGAGCTGCTCTTGCTCCTGGGAGTGCTTCAATTCAACAAAGGCATGATTTTGCTTTCCTTTCTTTAAAGTTTGCTTTGATACTTCACTCTTCCTAACTCTTTGCTCATGAGAGAAGCAAAGGCGAGTATGTGTGCAATTGTCTGCTCTGCCAGAGCATTCATTTTATCCTTTCTGCTGGTTTGAGGGCATCTTTTTTGTTTTGGTTTGGTTTTTATCATCATCTTGACTGCACATCCCTTCCTGATCCGTCTTTCAAAGAGAATTCTCCTTTCAAAACTGCTTTGTGGGACTTTCTGCGGGTCTGCTGCTGATGCACACAGTCTGCTGGGCATCTGTTTTAAAGCAAATCCTTTTGCATTCATGCCAAAATATGGCTTGGAAAAAAGATTGCTGCAGATAATTCCTCCCCTGGAAATGCTTCAGAGTGGGCTTATACACTCAGACTCTTCTCAGCACTTGCCCTGCCCTTGCCATTGTATTGTTTTGGCACTAAATGATCTTTAAGGTCCCTTCCAACCCAAACTATTCTATGATTTTAATTGTCAGTAGAAACAAAGAGAATACACTGAAGACTAAAAAGATAATATTCCTTCCCCCCTTTAATAGCTTGTGATAATTTCAGTTCATCTAAATTCAGTATGGCATTGACGTTCCAAATATTACTACTGCTTTTTTTAGGCTTGCATCTTTTGCTCTTCCCCCTTCAGCTTGTACTTGCACAGGTAATTTGCAATCAGCGGTAATTGGTTCTGACTCAGAGAATTTGGATCCCTTTTGTCCATAGCATCAGGGAGTGAAAGAACTTCAGTTTTGTGCCAGATAAATAAATCCTGGGTTTGTGTATTCGTGATAATTTCTTTAAATCCTCTTGACTGGGGTGATGGAAGGGAGCAAGTTCTGTGTTTCGTTTCTTTCCCTGGGCAGGGGAGTAGCTGTTGGGACTTGGTGAGTTTAGGAAATGATTTGCTTGTGATCTTTTTAGGCCAAAACACAGTGAGCTTTGGGATTTCCTGCAGTTATGCTACTGGCAAAGCAGGGAAAAACCCTTTAATGGCTTAAAGTGGAAACCTGTTCTTTTCATTGCTTGATGTTATTGCTGCTTTAATTTTTTTGACCTCTTCTCCAAACTTTAGCTTTAGGGTTATAAAAAGCAGGAACAATCAGATTTGGACACGTGTATTTGGGCTTCTAGTGGTTTAAGTAAATTTGTTTTCAGGACTTGTGCATCCTCTCTTCTATCTTGCATCTCTCTTTTTCTCCTACAGCCAAAAGTTGCTCAAATTTGTAATTTTTAGCACATCGCTGATCACTTTGTCTATCATTTCTTTCCCTTCCCTCTTTCTTTCCTTTCTCTTTTACCCCTTTGGAGAAATAAATATTTTTTAATTCAACTGGGAAGCTTTTTGGGCCCTAGAATGAATCTCAATGATATTTTCAAAGCCTAAAGACAGATTTTTCTGGATGTAAAAAGCCTGGTGGCATAGGAAGGGTTTTGCAGTGAGTTTGAGTTAGTAGTTTATCCATTCTTCATTTTAAAAAATGGTGAAAAAAAGGTTATTATGGACTCGAAAGTGTTTCATATCTGATGTTAAGTGATGAAGTTAAAATAACTGCTCAGTGGAGTTCACCTCTCCTAAGTGTGTGGACCTGGCTGTCCAAAATCAGGCAGGTTTGTAGGATGCCCTTAGAGCCTTGGGAGGAAAGAATGATCTATTACCTTTTACAAGTGCTTGAATCTCATCACCTTTGATGCTGGTTTGAAGACCATACTTCTTCTTTAGAGCTGTTTAATTGGAAATCAGTGACTGTAGAGCAATCCTAGACTATTAGAAAGTCAGACTTTAAGTTGATTGCCTTTTAGATTTGTGAATTTACTAATAAGACATATTTTTTCTGTGCAAACCAGGTCTCTACACTAGAAAGTGTGCAACAGGGTCAGCAGCACTAGATGCTCAGTTTGTGAGCATCCTGTCTTTTAGGTTTCTATCTCATATGTGAATTTTTTACCAGCACTAGATGTTCGTAGAATCATAGAATGGCTTGAGTTGGAAGGAACCTTCAAGATCATCTAGTTCCACCCCCCCTGCCATGGACAGGGACACCTCCCACTACACCAGGTTGCTCAGTAACTCATCCAGCCTGGCCTTAAACACCTCCAGGGACTGAGCAAGTGTGGTCTTGGGTGTCTTCAGGGATTAATGGGGCCTCCACCACCTCTCTGGGCAACCTGGCCAGTGTCTCACCATCCTCATGGGGAAGAACTTTTTCCTCATGTCTCACCTAATCCTGCCCTGCACTAGTTTCAATCCACTCCCTCTTGTGCTATCACACAGACCCCATCACTGTGTCTTCCTCTATCTTTAAGCCCTTTCAGGCCCCTTTGAGGCCACTGTGAGGTCTCCCTTCTGTTCTCCAGTCTCAGCAGCTCCAGCTCTCTCAGCCTGTCCCCACAGTAGAGGTGCTCCAGCCCTCTCATCATCCTTGTGGTCTTCCTCTGGACCTTCTCCATCAGCTCCATGTCCTTTTACTGAGGGCTCTGGAGCAGGATGCAGTAATCCAGAGTTGGAAGGGACCTTAAAGATCATCTGGGCAGAGACATCTCCCACTAGACCAGGTTACTCAAAGCGTCATCCATCCTGATCTTAAGTAGAAATGGTTCTGTTCTTATCTGCCTTCTTACCCTGTGTCTGACAGGCTGGAGTGGTGAGTGACCTATGGGGAATAGACACTAGGACTCCACTTTTCTTCTTTGAGTGGTCCTTGCTTCCCCTGCAATGTGGATCCTTCAACTTCCATCCACTTCTCTTGTAGGAGAGCTGCCAGTTCCTGCAATTGCTGCTGGAAGCAGTTTGTGCTCAGCACAGGGGGGAGTGCTTGGAGTTGTAGGGGTGAGCAAGAGAGAGTATTTTTTATGTCTTTTAAAATTGAACTTGGCCATATTCTGGACACTAGGTAAAAAATAACAACAGGGCATAAAATGGGCAAGATGGCCATCTGAGTCTCATTGTCACAGGTTTTGTTTGTTTGTTTGGGTTTCTTTTGTTTGGTTGGTTTTGTTGGTTTTTTTTTTTCCTTAAGTGCTGCAGGCCCTCTGAGTTTTCTCTGGCTGGCTGTCAGGGTTTGGCAGCAGTGACATGTAGTGCCACATCCCAAGAAATTGGGGGAATATTGCTGCATCATGGCTTTGCTGACTCTGCAATGCAGCAGCACCGGGCTGCCAGCCCAAAATCATGGGGGGGGAGATACAAACCTTCTGACCCAGAGGTAGGAAGAACCCAATAGAGGAAACTTTGAGAAAAAACAATCATAGAGAAATGTAAATTTTAGGTGAGGAGGTATAAATTTTACTCTCTTTGGTCCAAGCCCTTAATGAGGGGGCTGTAATTAGGCTAGAAGTATCTCTTTATGGGTTCTGCCTTGAGGAGTTGAGTTTCAGTTGCCTCATAATCAGTGTGTGATATCTATGTGGTCTTTCACACTTGAGTGAAACTTCACTTTCACTCCTTGGGTGATGTGTTGTCACAGGTTGATTTGTCTTTGTTTCCCTTACCAATATTTTGCCAGTTCTGCCCTGAGTTTCTACAAAAATACACAACTGCAGAATGAGAGTGGTGTCAGTGTTTGGGATTTTTTGGTAGTTTATGATTCTGGTTCAAGGGTCACGACAGCCTCAGAGTTCACATGGTTCTGGAGCAGCAGGAGAAACCACTACTGCAGTTACTGTGTCCAGTTCTGGAATCCTCAACATAAGAAGGACATTGAGCTGGTCCAGAGGAGGCCATGAAGATGATGAGAGGGCTGGAGCACCTCCCTTCTGAGGAAAGGCTGAAGGAGTTGGGTTTGTTCAGCCTGGAGAAGAGAAGGCTCAGGGGGAACCTCAGGGTAGCTTCTCAATCCCTGAAGGGGGCTACCGAAAGGCTGGGGTAGGACTTTTTAATAGAATATGTGATGGCAGGACTAGGAGTGATGAATGCAAATTGGAAGAGGGGAGGTTTAGGCAGGAGAGAAGGAAGAAGTTGTTTGCTGTGAGGGTGGTGAGACACTGGAAGAGGTTGCCCAGAGAGGTTGTGGATGTCCCCTCAATCGCTGGAGGTGTTTAAGGCCAGGCTGGATGAGACATTGAGCAACCTGGTGTGGTGGGAGATGTCCCTGCCCGTGGCAGTGGGTTGGAACTGGATGATCTTGAAGGTCCCTTCCATCCCAAACCATTCTATGATTCTAGCCTTCAGAGTCAGATTTTCTTCTGTGTCCATGTGTCTTCTTAGAGCAAGGCTGGAGAAGCCAGGTGGTGAATTCCTGTGGCTTGGCACTGGTCTTAGGGCATGTTGCTTTTTAGGGGAAATGAGATGTTTTGAGCAAGGGTTAACATAGAATGTAATGCTTGGTCTTCCATTAAGCTAAATGTAATGTCTGAAGCTGCGGGGGGGGCTTCTCTTTGGCAGGATTTAACTGGAGGTAGTTCATTTATGAGCTGCTCTGCACTAAATGGACTTCTTTTGTTGCTTGTTTGTTTTGCTGACGAGGAGAAGGGTGGACACTGAATAACTTCTCAGCCAGCAGGGATTGTGCAACCAGGTCCTGTTAATGTGCAGTCCTTCCCATTCCCTCAGCACCAGATGCTTGTCCTCTGCTGCTTTCTTTAATTTTTTTCCTTAACTTTTCTTTTGTGAGCAAGTTATTTTCTTTCCTGTGCTGCTTTTTCCTTCTCTGTCTGCTGCCAGTGGCTCGTTTGTGTTTATTCCTCAAATCCAAGTGCCCCTGTGCAGCACATGAAGCAGGAGACATGAGTTTGTTCATGAGAAGGACATTTGGTTGGTGCTACACAAAAATGCATTTCCTTTGATCAAAAATGAAATTTCAATGCAAACAGCCTCTGCTGGATCTTAAGGTCAAAAGTTTGCCTCATTTTCTCATGGTATTAGAAGCATGTAAACAGCCGGGGTTGTTTTTTTTTCTCCTTCCTTCAAAAGATGTGCCTAAGAGAAATTTGAATTCTCTTCCATCCTTCACCCCTCCCAGAGATGTGAAGATAAAATGCAGTTCTCCTGTGGGTGAGATGAGAGGTAGTTGTAAATCTCTAGCTTTTACAGCCAAATGATCTTACTGCAGCCTAATCAAGGCAATTGCTGTGTTAGAAAAGTGCTGTGGGTTTTGGCCTTTTCACTTCATTTTCAACTGGGTTTTGTGCCATGCTGTTTCTCCTGAAAGTGACTTGGCTTCCCCTGAGCTTCAGTGGCTGGGTCCATTGAGAAACCTGCCTCTGCAACACTTCCTTCGCTTGCAAACCTCATCCCAAACAATTAGAGGGGATGCAAAGGATGCATTTCCTTGTTTGTGGTGTCTCTGTGCTGTGGCTCAAGTGTTTGGGGTGATGGCAGGCTCTCAGCCTTTGTAGACCCACTGTCATTCACAAGCACAGCAGCTATTTTAATTGGAATTTCTTTTCCTTCAATGCCAGCATTTCTCAGTCTGCTTTAAAGAGACCGCCTGGCATACAGAGACCTTTCTCTTTTGCAGCCAGAAGACTGGGCTTGTAACAAATGAACCTCAATCCTGTCTACTCACACCTCTACCATCCGAATTTCTCATGGCGGGAACAGGGAGTTTTGGCTTCCATGCTGTGTCTCTCAGGTATAGCCTCACCTATACACACAATCACAGAGACAGAAGGGACCTCCAAAGGCCGTTGAGTGCCACCCCCTGCAGTGACAGGGACATCCTGCACTAGATGAGGTTGCTCAGTGCCTCAGCAAGCCTGGCCTTGGGTGTCTTCAGGGATTAATGGGGCCTCCACCACCTCTCTGGGCAGCCTGGGCCAGTGTCTCACCTCCCTCACATGGAAGAACTTCTTCCTCATGTCTCATCTAACCCTGCCCTCCTCTAGTTTCAAACCATTAAAATCGAATGACTTGATTATTTCCCTTGTTGTTGAAGACCCTGCTAATATTCTTTGGCAGGGGAGTTGGAACTTGATGATCTTTAAGGTCCCTTTCAACCCAAACTATTCTATGGTTCATACCTCTGGCACTACAAGTGCAGTTGCCCCTGATGATCTTGAGGAATCACAAAAAGCAGTGATGAGGTAGGAAGGATTGCAGCATTTTTTTGTGGAAAAATACCCCCCAACCAACAAAAAAATCCATCTGCTCTTTCTCAGCAGGTTGGTGGGTCTTCTCAAAAGTGATGTTTGTTTAAGTCCCATGGCTTCAGCCAGAGTTTTGAAATCACATTTCAGCCTTCCTTGGATGAGCTTTTCTGTGCTTCTCATCCCAGAGTTCTCCTCGGTGACCTCAGGGCCTCTCCATGTTGGGTTTTTGTGGCTTTTGGGATCTGTCATATCTAGCCATAAAATGAACTGTTTAGTTTTGTTTTCTAAATAAAGTAATGGAAGGAATTTGGAAGTTAGTCTGTAACGTGCTAGCTCCTAAAGGTCAGAGAAAGGCTTCTTTCTGTGCTTGGACAGAAAGAAAACATTGAAAATGGTGAGTTATCTGCATTTTCCTGCTTTCAACTAATTAGGATTGCTGGGCTATTAATCTAGTTAATAATGGGCATTATTTAGTGGTCTAAATCTAATTGAAGTTAGTCATGATCAGGAGTGTGTGTATTGTACCATATCCTTGTTGGCCTGGGATCTGTCAGATCTAGAACCAGAGAAGGAAGGATAAAGCACTGAATGAGGTGAGGAATGAAGAGATTGTCTGCAGAGCCAGCTCTCCCAGGAGCAGGGCAAATGCTGTAGGACAATACTTAGAAGGTCTTTCTCCTGTCAGGGTGATGATGACAGTTGAGTGAATTTACTTGTTTAGAGACAGCTGCTGGAATAAGACATCATCTATTTTACCATCAGAAACTGATAGGCTGTGCAGCAAAATAGACTTATGGAAACTGTTGCCTTAATGTTCTTTTTTCTGACATGCCTTGTTACTGCAGCTACCTGTGATAGGATAAATTAGTAAATATTTCTTGTTAGGAACCATGGATGTCATCACCTTGTTCAGCTGCAGCATCAAACAGAGTCATTAGTATATCCATAAATATTTAAGTATATGCTGCTCTGTGCTTTCATTGGTCAGAGCGTTTTATTGCTTCAACTCCATCTGAGCTGACAAAAATCTCTAGCAGAGAGAGGTGTGACAGAGAGAGACCTTTGGAGAACAGTGATGTTAAATTTAGCAGTGAGGAAATAATTTCTTGGAATACATGAGCTTCAGCCCTTTAAGTCCAAGGTGGCTGGCCAGAAAGATGTTCCTGTAGAGCAGAAAAGTGAGCCAGCAGCCTAATAGATAAAAATTTCTCGGTCACTGTTTCTTCTGATCTTTGGGAGTATCTGGTTGCATGAAGCAGCAGAAAGTGTGCTGTGCCTAGAGCAGGAGGGTGGTCTGGCTGGCCACTGACCTGCAGGGCTTCTGTTTCTCTGCCTCCTGCCCTCATTTTCCTGTCATTCAGCACGCCCTGAGCTTGGTGCTGTGGGTGTTGTGAAGCCTTCTTCATACCATCACAGAGTTGGAAGGGCCCTTCCAAGGCCCAGCTGTGAGATAGGACCAAGTTTCACTGAGCTTCATCCTGAAATCTTGAAAACCCCAGAGTCTGGAGGCAGCAAATCTTCCCTGAGCTCCCTTCTGTCCTTGGAGAGGTGGAAATACTCCTCAGTGTGAAACTCTCTCTTATGTGTCATCAATATATGCCTCTCATCCTCCCAGCATGCAGTGCTGTGGACAGCCTGGCTTCAGCTTTGGTTTGCCAATAGCCCGTGGCACCTTTTAATATAGGTCAGCCTCCAGTCCTTGTTAGGAAATTGCAACTTTGTGATTAATTAAAGCAAATAAAAATGAATGTGAGCTCGGCATTAATGACTGGGCTGGCACAGTGATCTATTGATTACATTGTGCAATGCAACATCAGTTGAGTGCAGCTCTATTGAGCATGCTGGCATGTAGACACTAATTAAGAGGGGAAAAATCTTTATTTGCTTTTGATTGCATTATTTGGGACAACTTGCACACTTCTTTTAGTGAAAACCATAAACAACTCTGCCTCCTCCTCTGAGGCAATCGAACATGGTGCTTAATATTGTGTTGTGAGCCTCCAAATGCCATCAAGGTAGTTGATCTGTTCTTAGGGTTGCCAGAGCATCTGTCCTCTGGGGAGGTATCTGACCTTTGGATTTCACAATTTTAGATACCAGTGGTTTGGATAATCAGGGTTAGTCTCTGTATCCAGAGGGTTTTATTCCTTCCTGCAGAGAGTTAAAGGATTAGCAAGGCATTAGCTCCCTGAAATCTACAGAAAGCCTTTCTCTCTTTGTCTGCTTTTTGTTGCTGATTTGATGGAGCAAAATGTTACGTGTGTTGCTGGAGGTTTATTTTATTCTTTCAGGGGCAAAATAATTGCTTGTATAAACAATACAGCCTCACTATTTGAATATGAGTTTGACTGATCTGATTAAGGGCCCTGTCTTTTGATATTTCATCAAAGTATGTGCATGTTCACTGATCTTCATTTCGGAAGAGGTGGTTGCTATAGAAAGCTTGACTACCCTCATTCTCTTAATGCTGTGTGGAGAGAAGATGAGGGGCTCTAGGCACAAGCAGCAATGGGGTAAATTCTGCCTAATTTATACCATGAAGGTAGAGGCAGTTAAATAGAGGAGCTGGTAGCTCTAAAGAGATATTTCAGCACTTGGAGATGCTCAGAGCTCACCTTGAGCATCCTGATCTGAGCTGACCATGTGTTGAGCAAAGGTTTGACCATCACAGTTACCTTCCAGCCTGTATCAGTCTGTACTTAGATGTAAACACCACCCACTGTTGCCTCACTGCAGGATTAAGACCCAAATTCTTCATTTGACACCCCCTAAGTAAAAAGGTGTTGCTTATCAAGTAATTTTGATGAAATTCTGTGCCACAGGTGACCTGTGAGTCAATTCAGCCCATCTGTGTAGGGACCTTCTCGAGTTTAACCCTACCAGATCACAACCTGCTTCTCCAAGAAGCTCCTCTCTCTGTCGCTCAGAGCAGGAGAGTGTTTGTGGGAGACTGTGTATTAATGCACCCTTGACAAAGGCTTTTGTGAATTGGAGATTGAGTAAGTAGATAAGGATATTCTGAAGACAACCTGAAATAAATTTTACTAATCTATTTAAATGTACATGGTTTTGATGGCTCATTTGACTGGGGCATTACCATTTATTTCCATTTGGATCATCAACTCCTAACAGTAGATATTATCAAAGAATGCAAATCTAATTAGGAAGTAATTAAAGAGCGAGGTAACATCAAGCATGAACAACAATTTTCTTGTTCCTTTTTCAGTCTAATTTTGGCCTTGGTTTAACATAAATGTGCAGTTCATGGTGCACTTCTCTTTTCCAGTGTGTTGTGTTGGGTCTTCCTGAATTCTCCAAGTGACTGCAGGAACATCAAAGGAGGAGTTGGGTTCTTCAGCAGAGCTGGCTTGCATTCAGTGAGGCTGGATTTATTTCCTCTACTCATTTACTTTGAAAAATCTTGAGAAATTGGTGCTAAACTTCTTGCTTCTAAATCCTCCTGAGTGCCAAGTTGTTGAAGGTCTTTTTTGACAATTCTGCTTCTCTGTATAGGTGGCTTTTGGAATGCAGCTGCAGCTCCAGCAGCTTCTGTAGGGTGATATCTCCTTTTATTGTTGGCTCTTTGGTTCTTAGTGATTTGCTGAGAAGAACCTGGCTGAGATGCAGTTTATTGAAGCTTGACTACCCTCATCCTCTTATAGCTGCATGGAGAGAAGATGAAGGGTTCTGGGCACAAGCAGCAGTGGGGTAAATTCCACCTAATTTATACCAAGAAGGTGGAGGCAGTTAAACAGAGGAGCTGGTAGCTCCAAAGAGGTATTTCAGCACTTGGAGATGCTCAGAGCTCACCTTGAGCATCCTGATCTGAGCTGACCATGTGTTGAGCAAAGGTTTGACCATCACAGTTACCTTCCAGCCTGGATCAGGTAGAACAAGACTGTTTTCAGAAAGGCACAGGAGTGTGTAGTGCCTGAGATATCATCTACCAAGGGTTCTGTAGTTTGAATGCTTTTAGTGTTTGGATGACTTCAGTGGAGAGGAACAACATGTAAGAGTTGTCCCTAGTAAGGAAACTGTAATGATCTGTTGTGATGACCCCTTTCATGAGGGTCCTTCCCTTTGCTGTTGTGTTGAAAGTCTCTTTGTTTTGAGGTTGGTTTAGGACTTGGCACATGTTCTCACTGAGCACCCTATCTTCCATATTTCCATTTTGCTTTCTCTTTCTCTATTTGATGTTTGTTTTTCTTCCTCTGTAAGGATAGTTGTTGAGAATGTAAGCTAAAGCATTCACCTTGGTTTCACTCAGTATTACTGGGCTGAAGTGAGCTCAGGTGGGTGCCTCTTGTTGGCTTGTGTGTGGCCACTTGCAGATTCCAAGATTTTATAACTCTGCAAAAAAAGAGGCTCAAAAATTAAGGGAGAGGCTTGGAAAGGTGAGGTACGTTCAGCAGCTTCCCAGTTGCTCAACTGTGTTTGGGGTCAAGGCAGCTTAGTTCTTATTCCTCTGCTGTAATTAGGAGAAATCACTTAGTTCCTTGGAGGGAAACTCTTGCTGATCACAGGCTGCCAGTGCCTTAATTACTGGGCTTGCACTTTATACTAAGTCTTATAGCAGGTCATATGCTGGCAGTGAGCACCACTTGGTGGGGAAGATAATACTTGTTCAAGCTTAATGCTGTCTGTCACTTCCTACTTTGCCACAGTTCTTTTTTTTTTCCAGCAGCTTTACAAAAGATTTCTCAGGTTTGTAAAAGTCCGGTTGTCCCAGGGGTGACTGCTGTTTCATGTCAGAACAGCAAAGCTCTGCCATTTTATTGTCACAATCATGTTCTAACCTTCTTCCCCTCCTCCCTCCCCACCCCCTTTTTACTTTACCCAGTGAAAGAACTACTTTGCTGATGAAGAGGAACCTGGGGAAGGAAGGAATGGGCCCTGTTCTCTGGAAGCTTCCTGCCCTGATCCCTGGGATGCTGTAGAGGTCAGTGACATGGCTGCTTAAGAGCCTTTTGGTTTGTCATTGTCACCCTCTTCAGTAAATTCTGTGTTAAAATAGTTCATTGTCCTGTCACAGAAAGAGGGTGAGTGAAGGCAAGGTGGGAACATGGTCAGATTAAAAATACTCAGACAACATGTAGGTTTGTATTTATCCATGTAGATGTTGTAGAAGCACAAAGTTGGGTGGTCACAGGAAGTTGTGTGGTGCAATGTGTGCTTAGAGCCAACCTGTGTTAAATTGAAACATTTTAATCTATAAGATTTTTTTTTAAAAGAAGGTAAGAATGATCTGAATTACTTTTTGAGCTTTTTAAGTCTCACTTTTACTCTGGGAGAAGAACACTCCTGCTCTTCAGTAGAATAAGAGACCACAAGAGGTTCATTCTGCATCTACAGGAAGGTGGTATCATCTCTACTTTTGCCTTGAGTGACTTGTATTTTGGGTTTATATCCCAGTTTCTTTGGATTATGTACAAGCAGAGTAGACTGCTTGTTGTGTTTTCCCCAACAGCTACGTCCTGCTGCAAATCCCATGGTCTTCAAAAGACTTCCTCTTGCAAGTGCAGTGTTCAGTTGAGTTTACTTTAACAATTTTTTTCTAATGCTAAGGGGAATTAAGTGGATTTATCACCCCATGGATTTCTTCTTAACTAGTGGAGTCAGAAAAGCTGCTGTAACCATCAGATTCAGCAGTGCTTGGTTTTGCTGATGGAAAAAAAAGCCAAATGTGATGGGACAGGAAGGGAGAAAGAGAGGTATGTTCCACTGCTCCTGAGCAAAGTGAATTTCCACAGGAAATGTGGACTTAAAATCTATTGAACCTGGTTGTTGTAGATGATTTCTAACTGTTGTTGGCTTGCTTTAAGGAGGAAAAAATGCTGCAGTAGTATCACAGACACATGAAGTGGTGACCCAGTAGGAAGAGACCCATTAGCATGTAAAGATGTGAGCTGGCATTGCTCTTGGAGTTCTTTTAAATGGTGCCATTTTTCATGGAGAGCTTCACTTATTTGGGTGTTCTCCCCATCTTTATCTCATCTGAGATAATGCTGAGAAGTTTTCAAGGGAAGGTATCTCTTCTAGTTTAACAGAAGGACACAAAGAGACAAACCACCCCAATGCATAATTCCCTGTGAAATCCTGCTTTCCAGCATCATTCCTAGTATTCTAGCTCTGTGTTGCTGCTTTAGTCTTCAGATTTTTATTCATTAATCAAAAACAATCTATCCACTCGCAGATCTGATAGAAATATGCCTTTTTTAACTCATGTAGAAAATAGCAAGTGATTCTTGTTTAGATTATTAAAAAAATCTATTCTACTTTACAGTGAATAAGAAAAGATGAAAGGCTCATCTCTCTCCTTGGTCTCTCTCTTGAGGTAGTAAAAGCAGTTAGCTTAGAGCAGAGTGTGGAGTGCAGGCTGCTTTGGGGACCGTCTTGTTAGCCTCATGATCTGCTGTTGGTTGGGTTCTCCTGTAGGAAACACTTCCTTGGCTCTCATACATCCTGTTCTTCCAGTTCCCAGGACGTGCAGGAACTAGCAGAGCTCATTAGCTGGGCTTTAGCACTGCTTGCTGCCTCTCATTCCTTCCACAATGAAGTGAGCTGGATTTGATCTGCCCCAGGTCTCTGTGGGGCCACCTTGAGTTTCTTTCTGCCCCTGGCATGACTCGAGGTGGGTGACAGTCAAAGCCCTGCTGTGGTTTGTAAGCGCCGGTGAGAAAAGGCAGTGAGGGAAGAGGCAGGCAGCAGGAATTTGCCAGGGAGGAAACAATATCAAGCTGATTACTTTGCTTCCTTGACAATGCAGCCTCCAGGAGGGAAGATGTAGAAGTAATGCAACTTGAAGTGTGTGAGGTGAGGTTTTGAAGGATGTTTTTTTGGATGGAATACACCTAGTATCTGGGTGTGTTTGGTTTTCATGTTTGTTTTTTTTTTTTGATCTTCCTCAAATCACTATATTCAAAGATAGAATCATAGAATGGTTTGGGTTGGAAGGGACCTTAAAGATCATCTAGTTCCAGTGAATAGGGATTCAAGATCACCTTGGGAAGGATTTGAAGCAGGCTTCCTTCCTCGTTTGCTATGCCTGGGTTTGTCAGTAATGGTACCCGTTGGATAGAGTCTATGTGCAGGTGATGTCAGTTTGGGAGTAGATGGTATGAGCACCACAAAAGGTCTATATGATGGGGTTTAACTTTAGTGCTTGCACATGTGGATTTGACCTCACTTACTCAAAGAACTCAGTCAGTGCCTATAACCTGAGTGTATTGAGCTTGCTGACTTGGTTGGCCTCTTCCAACTCTCTGCTGCTGGTGGTAGGGTAACTGTATCAAGTGCAGGAAGGATGCTTCGTGGTTCTGGGTGACAAAATCCATCTTGGTGTTAGGGATGTGTGTCTTACCACACCTTCTACTTAGTCCTTTGCTATGGAGGCCTTGCAAAAGGATGTGGATGTTCAGGCTCTTCTCTGGGGTAAGTTTAGTTAAAAAGCAGCCATTTCAATTTAAGTTTAGTTAAAAAGCAGTCATTTCAGCATCCTTCTTTGCACTGGGAGGTTTTTTTTTTCCCCAGAGCTGCAGCGTCCTTAATTTGCTTTCTGTAGTTTTGGTAATTAGTGGAGAAAGGGGCTAGTGTAGTAGACACAGGCAACCTTAACCCTAAACCCTAACTTACTCTACAGGCAAATAACTGTAGTTATTGATGATGGATTTCCTACAGAAATCCCATCGCTTCTGTTGTTGTTTTTAACATGAGACTCCTGGCAGTCTTGATCTGAACCACTGATGTTGTGCATGAAATTAACATTGCAAGTTAGAGCAGTAAAACTGGAAATAAAAGAAAAAAAGAGCAGAGAAATTTAAACTTAAGAAAACCCACATTGCATTTGATCTAGGTTCTGGTGAGAAAAGTCTCGTACTCCTTTTATTTTTCCAGAGCCATTAATTCTCTTGCAACTGAAATATTAACAAATGGGGTTTTTTTTTGCTTTTCTTATATCACAGAAGGTGTTGCTTGTAAGCTGTGACACATCCTTCTGACTTGAAGTGATTCTGGTGCCTTTTCACCCCAGCCTCCACTTTTTCACCCAAACCTCCACTTTTTCACCTGGTGTGACTTTTTTCCATGTGTTTTTTATGAGGCAGCTGGAGCAGTTTCTGTGGCCTGGGCAGGGGGGAAGGCAGGAAGAGGGAGCTTTTCCCTTCAGTTTTGCTGCTCTTCTCTTCTCTGCATCCCAGCTCTCACTGGGAGGGACCAGGCTGGGCACTGGTACAACTAGTGACGCAGAGCTCAGGAGGATGTTTACTGAGGATGGGCTGGCAGTGCCTTGTGGGCAGAGGAACTCGCCATCTCTTGTCAGCAACCCTTTGCCAGAAAAGGCTTTGAAAACTAAGATGCTTGCCCTGGACTTGAAGAACTCGAGGTAGGGTGACAGCTCAATGAACACAAACCTCTCTCATTTCTCTGCATGATGCTTTTTTCCCTGCCCCCCGACTAACGTTTGGTGGCATGAGTGGCTTCTGTGAAGTTGTACTTGTTGTCAGGCTCTTCTGCTGTTAGGGAGAGAAACTGAACCAAGTGGCAGGCTGGGGTTTAGTCAAAATATGACATTATGTGAGGGGTTCTTCCCCAATTGGGTTACTTTTCCAAGAATACAGCCGAAGCTGGTCTCAGATGCTGTGAAGCAAGCTTGTTAACAGGCTGTATTTTGAAAGTTACATATATGGATACCTAAAATCCATCATTTTTCTCTCTAGGTGGAATGAGAAATGTATTCTACCTATTTTTCACTTCTTCCTGCAGAGCCAACATCATCCACACACACCCCTAAATCCTTCTCTTCTATCAAACATGAATTTTTGATTTTCAAATATACCAGCCTATTCCAGCTTCTTGTGTTTCTTTCTTTATTTTCTCCCCCAGCTTCTCCACCTGGAAAAGCAAACAGAGGAGTATTCTTCCCCCTTCCCGATAACAGCTCATTGTTTCATTGTTAATTTTAGCAGAATAACTTCTCTGGGCAGGTTTTTTCATTGTGCTGGTTGTTGCTAATCCAAGAAGAGCTTTGGGATTTTTCCGGTGCTTTTGTTGATGTCTGCAGTGCCAGCCAATCACACCTTTCCCTCTTTGCATCCCAGATGATTTTGATTTTTTTCTCTGTTTGGTTTGCCCCCCATACTTCTTGGTTTTTTGTGGGTTTTTTTGTGTTTGGTTTTGTTTTATTTTTTTAATTTTTCTATTATTCGCAGCAGCTTTTCCTCTCCTGAAGGAGGTGGTGTAGTCATTGCCATGCAGTGCAGGTTGGCAAAGTGAGGTTTCAGTTCTGCTCTATTCTCTCCAGGCTGTAACTGCCATTCTCTTTCTCCAATTAATGCAAATCAGTTTATTCGGGCATTTTTGAAAAGAAAACAAAAAAAGGAAAAAAAAAAAACGACTGAGAAAAACAGCTTTCAGACATACTCAAGATATTTTACCTTGGAGCATAAGAATTAGAATTAGCTCTCCAAAAATATTGAGGAAGAAAACAGCCCCTTCTATTTATGTTTGTGGTGTATTAACCAGTTGTTACCTATCTTTATAGAATCATAGAATGGTTTGGGTTGGAAGGGAGCTGGAAGATCATCTAGTTTCAACCCCCTGCATGAGCAGGGAAATCTCCCACCACACCAGGTTGCTCAGTGCCTCATCCAGCCTGGCCTTAAACATGTCCAGGGAGGGGACATGCAGGAGGTGTGTCCCCAGAAGTGGTGCAGTAGGGACCACATTTCCAATTTGAGGGAGACCACATCAGGATAGGTCAGAGGAGTAGGACGTTTGCACAAGAGTGAGCAGGTAGTTTTTTGGAGCCTGAATGTCTGTGGACAAACCACCTCAACATGCCAAAGCAGGATCCTCTAACATAATACCCATTTAGAGCCCCTACTTTGATCTTCACTGCAACCCATGATTGGGGTTAATGAAGCACAGTAAGATTTTAATTTTTCTTTATTTTTATTCTTTCCTCTGGAACTGCTCCTAAAGCAGAAAGGCTTCTTTTATCAATGAAGAGTTTTGTTGGTCTCCAATCCTGCAATGGCAGTATACTTGACCTTGGACAGATGATTTAAAACCTTTTTCTGGCAGAAATACTACATATTTTCTTTGTATCTTATACATATTTTCTTCTGTGTTTTGCTTCGTATTTTCTCCATATCTTCCGGCATAAATATTCACCCCCCAAACTGATGAAGGTGCCTTGGACATATTCCCCAGATGAGTCCGCTCTGCTTCAGTCCTCCAGGAGAGAGCCTGGTGGCTTCCTTTTTGGCAAGAGGACTTCTCTGTGTGCCAGTAGCTGGCTGGTGTTTGCTGCTGGTGGTGGTGGTGTGGGGAGGAAGCAGTCGTGTTCCTTGCTTTCCCTCCCACTGGTGTTTTTGCTTACAAAGAGAATTTATTCCTCATGGGTTCTGAGGACAAATGGATGTGTATCTGGGCTGTAACAAATCATTATTGTTCCTTCTGGAGGCCCCAAAAAAAGAGGTCCTTTTTCATCCTGCATGTGATTGTCTTTTTTTCAGTATTAACTGAAATAATACTGGGTGGAGAGTCTTAAAATGAGGAAGAGAAATAAGAGAGGGGGAAGTAGCAGGTGTGGAATTTACTGCTCAGATGGACTTGTGGGGTCTGTTGTAGCAGAGAGACTGATCTCCAGTTTCATTTTGCAGAGGTAATTGGGGTGGAGGTGCGTGCTGGTGTCCCATTAGGGTTTGCAAAGGAAGGGATTGATTCCTCTTTGACTGGGAAGCTGCTGATGTAACCCCAGTGGAGACAGCCTGGAGAAACACTTGTGCCTGTAATTACCAAGCAGATAATTACCTGCCTGCTTATGGAACTAGAAGCACAGCCTGGACTTACAATAGCTGTTGTGGAAATAATGGTGTCTCATGCAGCTCCTGCTTTTCTTCCTCCCCAGATGTTGTGATAGCTCTGGTGGTGTTACCCCAACATTATCTCAGTGCCCCTAAACTTGTCTTAATGGTTATCTGTGTTACCTGTTTCTCACAGTGTCTTTCAGCTTTCAAAGGTGTTGGTATTGTATTTAATGTAATTTATGATCCATTGTCCAACAGCTTCCACTAACAATAGAGGACACTTCAAAATATTATTTTAAAAAGTGGCACGAGCTCTGGTGCAACTTCATGAGAATCCTGTGGGTTCATCTGGCAGGATTCCCATTGAAAAAAAGTGAATGCTCTCATATCAGAGATGCTCAAATGGGTCAGCTCTACTTTAGCTCAACTGAAAGTGTGCAGCCACCTAGGGAAGAGACCAAAGGGGTGGTTACTGTCCTGGCTTTAGCACCCAACTTCTGCCCTTCCTCATAACTAAATCTCTGGGACTGATTTTTTTCCAGTGAGGAATATTTTCCCTCCATTGCTGTAGTAACAGCTCCTTTGGAATAATAACTTCTCCTTTTCATAATGGACCTTTTTTAGATCAATTTAAATAGATTACATTTGTAAAGTGAGGGATTTTATCCCCTGGGACAATTTCTATATCTGACCTTCCCCTTTCAGCAGCCAGGGGCAGACATGACAACCCTGCCCTGTGTTTCATTGCTGCTCTCCTCAACTTCACCTGTGGAGCTGGATTGGTTTCCCTCTTTCTCTTTTACACCTCCGGTTATATTTTACTCCTTGGTTGTGAGAATAATCACTTTAGCTGCAGTGGATTTATCTGCTCTCAGCCCTCATGCAAGGTCCTGCTTGATAAACTTCAGTCTCACCTTCAGAAGACTTGATCCATGTTGATTTGAAGACCAAGACAGGGCTAGAGGCAGATGCTGTGTCATACATCTGAGGTTTTCAAACACTTGGGCACCAGTGGGACAGCAGAAGCAGAACCTGGGCAGGACTGAGCAGGGATTTATTGTTGTGAGGAATATGAGTGAAGAGGATGAGTGTTCAAATGATCTTCTACTTCATCTTCTCAACCACAGGCAGTGATTCAGCAGAGTTTGACCCAGCATGCAGATTGACACCTGGCTTGTGGCTGGTGTCATCACCAGCTTCAGCTTCTGTGATCACAAGACATTCTTTGATGGATGTAGGTTGCTTTGGAGATATGGGGTCCACCTTTCCCAGAGGGAAGAGAGTCCCTGAGGGTAGATTGGCTGACTTGGTGAACTTTAAACTGATGAGTTTGGACAGTGAAGTTCAAAATGGGGACACTTGTGTGCTCACAAGCAGCAGAGTGGATGGGTGAGTGTACTAGAGTAGTGGTGAATGTGCCTCAGCCCTACACAAGGGTTCCAATAAAAGGGTTGAGAGAGTTGACAAACTGGTGTGCTTCCATACCAATGCATGCAGCAGGAGGAGCTTTTTTGGAAGGAAAGCTGTCATCTGACTACTCTCGCTGAACCTTGGTGTGGTGAATCACACAACTGGAGCACTGCACTTGATAGTTGGAAACTCTTCAGCGGAAGAAAAGGTGAAGGTATTACCTTCCACATTAAAAAATGGATTGATTGCCCTGTGCCATTTTTGAAGGCAGCAATAGATGGATTGTGAGATGATGAGTAAAAATTAGTGGTGAGGCCTCCAAAGGAGACCTTGTGGCTGGTGTTTGCTGTGGGCAAGGGGATGATGCTGATGAATAGTTATGTCATCAGCTGCAGGAGGAATCACGCTTGAAGGCCCTGATTCTTCTGGGGGACTTCAGCCATAATGACATGAGCTGGAAAAGGTGGTCCTAAAGGTCCCCTCTGTGACTCCAAAACAATTTCTTGTGCTTCAGGAGGGAGAAGACTGAGGTCTCCTGCAAACCCAGCAGCTGAGGTGTAAGATGAGTGACAGCTCCATTAGATGGCCTTCTCTATTTGTTGTAGGAAAGTCCAGGAAAAAATGAAGCACCGCTCTCTCTGATAGAGCTTGAAAGTATTATCTGATTAGATTTTTAAAGTACATAACTCCTACTGATTTTTTTTTCCCTAGAATTATTTTGAGAGTACATTGGGACATGCAGATAACGCTGCTGTGAATGTGCACCAGAGAATCATAAAAATCACCTTGTAAAAAGTACTAAAGAGTTTTGTGGTGCTTTGAAGCCTGGTCACTTGTGGTATTTGCTGATGTGTAGCACATCTTCTCCCCTTTCAAGCTGTTGTCTTCCAGTTCTCCAGGCAGTTCCTAATCAATGCCTAGCATAGAAAATTAGTTGATGCTTTTATCTGCGGCGTGGTTCTTCTTGTAAGGGAGGGTTCTAGACACTGAAAAGCTTTGATGGAGCAATGCCTTGACCTGTTGTACTCAGTGAGCCCCTTTTTCCTTTCAGGATACAAGGAAGCTTCCAGAAGTCAGCCAAGATGAATATGGTGAAGAGGATCATGGGCCGGCCTCGGCAGGAGGAGTGCAGCCCCCAGGACAACGCGCTGGGCTTGATGCACCTGCGGCGCCTCTTCACCGAGCTCTGTCACCCACCCAGGCACATGACACAGAAGGAACAAGAGGAAAAACTTTACATGATGCTGCCAGTGTTTAACAGGGTAAGAGAGACATTCTGCAGCTGAGGTTTTCTTCAGAGAGTCATAGAATGGTTTGGGTTGGAAGGGACCTTCAAGATCATGTAGTTCCAACCTCCACTGCCATGGGCAAGGACACCTCCCACCAGACCCACTCCCTTTTCTTTATTTGAGTTTGGTTCTGTCAAGACCTTTGGTTCTAGCACAAGAGAAGCCCTTCTTTCAAATGGTACAGTGAGGTGATACAGGCCTCATGTTGCACCAGGGGAGGGTTAAACTGGATATAAGGGAAAATTCTGACACTGAAAGAGTTATAAAACTCTGAAGAGGCTGCCCAGGCAGGTGGTTGAGGCACCATCCCTGGAGGGATTTAAGAGATGGACAGGTAGTGAGCTTAGGGATATGGCTTAGGGCTGGGTCTTGTCAGAGTTGGGTTGATGGTTGGACTCAATGATCTGAAAGGTTCCCTCCAACCAAGGCCATTTTATGATTCCTTTCAGGTTTCCCCTTCTCACCCGGTGCTGTGTGAGTGGATAAAACCTGCTGTAGAGACTTCCTTCTATGACTGCTTTGTCTGAAGCACACGGTGGTGTGGTGGCTGTCACAGACCTTTTCTGCAGGGCCTGCTATTACACAGCCACCTGATTTCCTCATCAATGAGACAGCACTGTCCTTGAGTCCTCTTCTTCTTCCCATTTATTGTGCTGATGCATATTTAGAGATAACAATCATAATATCTCCTGTCAGGCTAGGCTGGGAGCTTAGCAATGTTTTTCTCCTCTCCTGATTAACTCTCCATATTCTCCCTGCTCTTGTTGCCCTTTTCCTCTGCATTCATATATAATGCATTGACTTGGAAGGCACCTTCAAGGCCATCTAGTCCCACCCCCTGTAGTGACAGGGACATCCTGCACTAGATGAGGTTGCTCAGAGCCTCAGCAAGCCTGGATTTGGATGTCTCCAGGCATTGATGAGGCATTGCTCTGTGGGCAACCTGGGCCAGTTTCTCACCAGCCTCCTGGGGAAAAACTTCTTTCTGAGTATACCCACATGAATTACCAAGCAAAATGTAATATTAAAAACCCTGTGATTTTCACTGAGATGGTATGAAGTGTGCAAGATGCTTTAAAAAAGATGCTGAGCTCCTCTGGCTCTTCATTGTGAATTACAAATCTGATAATGGTTTTCAGCTCTTGAAAGAGCAGCAGGTGTAGATGTAGCTTTCCTTTTGTATCCTGCTGTGACCCAAACTCTTGCTCATGAAGCTCTTTTTGGGTGATGGATTTGTGCTTCTGCATGCTGCTGTGAGGAGCTGGAATCATCCATAAAATAAAATGCAAGAGCTCCATAAGAAAATAAACTCAGCTTTCTCTTTTTTTGGATTGTTTTTGTTGAAAGGGTGGCTTGTGGTGGTGCCAGACTTGCTTACATGCTGTGTAGAGAAAATTAATCCTAGTCACAGCGTAGTATTAATAGGATTTCCAGTCTACTGTGTGTCAAGCTGTAGCAGACTGATCCCCTGCATGGCATTTCCTCCCCTTGGGACTTAATCCTAGTTCTGCTGGCAACCTGTTGCGTGAGTCTGGGAGAAGTAAACTCAGTTCATCCTCTTTCATTTATCTATTTGGAATTGTATGCCCTTTAGTTATGTATTTTCTTAATTTGTTTTTACAAATGAGTGCGAGGGAATCTTAATCTTGGCTTGAGCCTGCAAAGGTTATTTTGATGCAGTTAATTGTGCTTAGAAATCTCCCTCTGCTGGCTACAGCTGCCTCATGCTTCTGAGAAGGGGAAGGTGCCTGCTCTGGCAGCTTCAGCACTTTGTCATAGAATGGTTTGGGTTGGAAGGGACCCTAAAGATCATCTAGTTCCAACCTCCCTGCCATGGGCAGGGACACCTCCCACTAGCCCAGGCAGATGATTCACGTGTTTTCACCATTTATTCCCTTTAACTGTTTTTTCTTCATTCACCTCACCTGCTCTGAAAATCACATCATTTTGTCAAAACCAGCTCTTGCTGAAATTAGATGGGATACAAAATAGAACAGGAGAAATACTGTGTTTTCCAAAGGTACTTTCAATGGGAGATATTGTAGATCTTCTAAGTTCTGATATGACTTTCCTCTGAGACCTCCTCCTGCTGACAGGAGACACTAAAACATCTCTAGAAGTTCCATTTTAAAAAAACTGTCTCCTTTCTTAAACCTAATCCTTAGCAGCAAATATTTTAAGTGAACAGCTAATAACTTGATTCAGTCCCTCCCTTGAACAGATTTAAGTGGAATTGAGTACTTTGGGGGTTTCTGAGCCCTCTTTGGAGGCATCTGAAGTTCTGTGTGACATGTTCTTCCATTTTCTTTCTGATATTTTGAAGATTATTAATCACTAAATCCAAAGGAGCTGAAGCATCCTTAACTTTGGCTGGTAGATCCAGTGGGTCTCAAACATGCTGTGGTGTGAACCATCTTGCTACTTGTGGTGACAGTTGGATCTGCAGACCATTTCTGCTTCCTCATTGCTCATCCTCGATGAATTGATGAATCACTTAGTAAGGAAAAGCTAAATTGGTGCATAATTAAGAAAAACTTGTCCCTCTGGAAGAGGCTCCTTTTGGAGTTGAGCTCATCTGTAGGAGCCTGGCTCTGGCAGCACGATACCTGTGCTCTTCAGGGTGTGAAAAGTGTGTGTGGAAAGATGAAGAGACTGGTTTTGAATGGATTATGCACTTGAAAGAGCTTTGCTTTTTCTTATTAAAAGGATGATATGCTGATAAAATGTTTCATATGCTCTTCCTGGCTTTTACTCCCATTTTTAGTCAGTGTATTCATATCCATGGCAGATGCTCATCCTGCACAGTGCAGACTTGGTTATGGGGCAACTAATTAAAGAAGAGTTGAGTCAGCTTTGGGCTCACTGTCTTCCCTGAGATCTGGCAGCTCAAGGCAAGCTCAGAACAGGACACAGAGCTATTAGTTTTTCCTCTTTCCCTTCAATGAGTCTTAAACAGTTCATGGAGGTGAACATCAGCATGCATTCTAGTCTAGGTAATCTTTGTTAGGTTCCACCAGCGAGCATAAAAGCCTTGGGGTCCTCTTCCCTTCTTGCAGTCACTCAGATGAACTGGGAGTCACTGCAGACTTGTGAAAGGCTGTGGGAACTTTAGATTGTCCTTGTTTGGGTATCATAGGATGGCCCAGGCTGGAAGGAACCTTTGATTGAGTCCAACCATCAACCCAACTCTGACAAGACCCAGCCCTAAACCATCTCTCTAAGCTTTCTGTCTGTCCAGCTCTTAAATCCCTCCAGGTTTGGTCCCTCAGCCACATGCCTCGGCAGCCTGTTCAGTGTTTAATAACCCTTTCAGTGTCAAAATTTTCCCTCCTATCCAGTTTAATCCTCCTCTAGTGCATCTTGAGGCTGTTTCCTCTTGTTATTTGGGAGAAGGGATGTTGCTCTGGACAACAGCCACCTGCCTGGGATGGCCAGGCTTCTGCTTGCATTCTTTGTGGTGGTTGAAGCTTCCTGTATGAGAAGCACTGAAATTTCTGGTGAAAAACATTTTCATCGTGAGTGTTCAGCCTCAATATTGTGTATTTCTGGCTGTTTCATCATGACTTTGCAACGTGAGTAGGCAGGAAACATATTTTTGGCTGTTCCCTGATGTGCCAGAGCAATTGATACTGAGGGCAACGAGAAGCCCAACTTATACAAAGGTTATTCTGTCTTTTGAGTTCTCTGCAGTGACTTTGGGCTTCCATGGGATGTGGTTTTCACCAGGTGTCCCTAGAGTTGAGGGTCATCTCAGTCAAATCGCAGTGCAATTTGCTTGAAAACCAGGTAGAATTAGCTTCTGCAAGCAGCTGATGTTGTGTGCTGTAGCATCTCTCTTAAAATGGGAGTCCATAATTTATTTCACGGCCAAATTAATTCTTAGTCTTGAAGAATGTTATTAGACTAAAGTGACAACTTATTTAAAAACAAATAAATTCCCTAGTAGCTACTGTTGTTAGGTTCAGCAGGATCCTGAGAGAAGACCACATCCAGTTCTTGAGCTCTCCCTTCAAGAGGGACAGGGAATTACTGGATGTGGGACAGCAAAGGGCCACGAAGGTGCTGAGGGGTCTGGAACATTTCTCTGATGAGGAAGGGCTGAGGGACTTGGGTCTGTTCAGCCTGGAAAAAAGGAGGCTGAGTGGGATCTTATAATGACCTTTGAGGGGGTGTCAGGAGGATGGGGACAGTCTGTTCTCTGTGGTGCCCAGTGACAGGACAAGAGGTGAGAGACACAAACTTCAACATAGGAAGTTCCATCTAGAAGTGAGGAGGAACTTCTTTAAGGGTGACAGAACCCTGGCACAGGGTGCCCAGAGGTGGTGGAGTCTCCATCTCTGGAGACATTCCCAAACTTCCTGGAGGTTTTCCTGTTTGACCTGCTCTGGCTGACCCTGCTCTGGCAGGAAGTGGGACTATATGATCTCCAGAGGCCCTAACATTCTGTGACTTGGGATGCTGACAGTGTGGGATGCTTCTTGCTACTGTCAGACTTAACAGGGCAGTTCTGCTTTTCTTAGTCCCTTCGAGAAGGTGTTGCACTTGTTCTTCAAGTGCCCCTGTGGGACATCTAGGTCCAGCACATGTAAGTTACTCTAAAAAACTTTTGAGGGTGTAGAGGATTGGCTGTAGTATCTGGTTTTTGTCTCATTCTGTGCAGTCTCAGATTTGTGGGGTTCTGGGAGGCTTTTTATCTTGCAAAACTTGAGGTTCCTTCCCATTTCCCCTTTCATCTATCAGATGTTGCCACCCTGAAAAGCCACGAAAGCCACTGCAGTGATGGATAGTGCAGCAGGGAAACAAAAGCTGGTGGTGGCCACAGTAATGGCAGTCCTTGTCAACTGAATGACTTCTTGATGCATCCATCTTTTCTCTTCTTCCTTCAGGTGTTTGGAAATGCTCCTCCAAGTACAATGACAGAGAAATTTTCTGACCTCCTGCAGTTTACTACTCAAGTGTCGCGACTGATGGTGACGGAAATTCGACGGAGAGCATCCAATAAGTCCACAGGTACCACAGGGTGTGGCAGCTTGGGCTCTGAGGTGTGCACTGAGAATTTTGGGTGAGCCAGAGTACCCTGAGCTGCCTTCCACATCACTCTGTGAGATCAGAAATTGAAGCTTTGGCTGCAAAAATGTGTTTCTTTTGTTTCTTTGGGCTCGGAGAGAGAGAGAAAGGAGACTGGAGTTTTCCACACAGGGTTGTGGAGAAAGCTGAAATCCACACTTAACAACTCATCAGAGAAAGGAGTAAGCTAAGTTCCTAGTGGAAGGAGACAAAAACCAGGCATAGAATCAGAATAGTTTGGGTTGGAAGGGACCTTCAAGATCATCTAGGATTTTGAATCAACCCCCCTGTCATGGGCAGAGGCACCTCCCACTAGACCAGGTTGCTCAGTGCCTCATCCAGCGTGGCCCTAAACACCTCCAGGGATTGAGGGGGCATCCACAACCTCTCTGGGCAACCTCTTCCAGTGTCTCACCACCCTCACTGTCAAGAACTTCTTTCTTCTCTCCAGCCTTAATCTCCCCTCTTCCAATTTACATCTGTTATTCCTAGTCCTGCCATCACATATCCCATGAAGAAATTGTACCCCGGCCTTTCTGTAGCCCCCTGAAGAGGGGTTATTAAGAAACTACTCTGAGGTCCCCCCTAATCCTTCCCTTCTCCAGGCTGAGCATGTGGACAGCTTGTGTGTCTTGCCCCAGGTGCCTGCTGGTGGTTTGTTTTGTTCCTCAAATATTTAACATTCTAAACCCACACGCTTTAAATTTAGCTGTCAGCCTGGAAGCTGGTGAGATGTCAAAGTCCAGCAAGTCCGATGTTAGGACAAACCCTGCCAACTGTAGAAGTAAGTTACTTGTTAGTTAGTTTGGGTTCTCTTATGCTCCAATTTCAGGGTAAAATTTGGTTCTGGTCAGAATATGCCCACGTGTTGGGAGTCACCAGCTAAGGACAGCACACCAAGAAGGTGTTTTGTCAACTTCCCCCTTGGATTTCCTGTGCTGAAGAGGAGCACTTCTGAGCAAGTTTTTTCCCAGATAATTTTTAGACCTGTGCTGGCTCCTCTGTTTGGGTCTGGTGGTAAATAAGGAAAGAGCAGCCTGGAAAAGGCCCTGAGAATGATTATTTGTGAAGTCAGGAGTCCCAGGCTGTGCCAAGTGCCATTTCTTTCCCTTGTAAGTCGAGTGAGTAAGAGGGAAACATTCCAGATGGCTGAACAGATAGAGTAGACAAAACCTGTTCTCTTTGGGTAAACAGCCACAAAATGCCTTTTCCTTGAGTGCTGAGTGTCCCTTTGGCAGAATGGCTGTGGTGTTCCTTTCACCTTCTCTCCTGGGGAACATCTGCTACACCTGCCAGCCACTTGGTGCTGCTAAGAATGGCCATTTTAGGGTGTTTGTTACTCAACACTTATCTCTGCTTGTTGCTCCAGCACAGTCCAGTTGTCATCTGTGAGACCCCATGAGTTAGGGATAGATAGATGATGCTGTTTCTGGAGGTTTTCATATTTTCTGCCTGACTTGGAAACTTCACATGACTTGATGGTTTGGTGCTTTCCTAGGCTTTAATGTTCATAGAGTTATAGGGTTGGAAAAGACCTTCCAAGGCCATTGAGTGCCATCCCCTGCAGTGACAGGGACATCCTGAACTAGATGGGGTTGCTCAGAGCCTCAGCAAACCTGTCCTTGGATGTCTCCAGGGATAGATGGAGCCTCCACCACCTCTCAGGGTAACCTCTTCCAGTGTCTTACCACAAAAGGCACATTGCATGAGCAGAACAGCCTGGGATCTTCTGGTTTGTCATCTCAATGAGTACGTGCACCTTGTACATGAGAAATCTCAACTCCTGAGCTGTCTTACCTTGAAAACTCAAAGAGAAAGGGGGAAAAGTGGTCGTGTTCCTGTGTGACCTGGTCTAGGTGTTCCAGCTGTGGCAGGATTGGACTAGATGGTCTCTTGAAGTCCCTTCCAATCCTTGATATTCTGTGATTCTGTAGTTAACTTTTCTTCTTTGAAGAGGAAAGTATACTTGATGTGATTTCACGTGCTGTGGCTACACTTGTTTTTTTCATCTTATCTCAATCCATGTATCTGTTTTTCCTGTACTTTGAGTGACACTGGGATTCTGGATTTAGTTTCCTTAAATTCCTCTGGAAGGGCAGTAGTGTCAGGTCAGCTGCTCAGCAGGAGTGGTTTCTGATCAAGGACTGCCCTTCCTTTTTCCTTTTGATTAAACTTTGAGTTGCTTTTGACTGGCTCTCCCAAATCTCCTGCAAAGCAAGTGTAGAGCAACACAATGCCCTTCCCAGAGATCCTCGAAAGCCCATTCTTTGGTTATTGGAGTTAATGTGAAGGCTGCCAGAGTGGAGTAGCTTATCTTTGGGCCAGCAGCCCTCCACTTCTGCATCAGCCACTTCTTATCTGTGGCTGTGACAACAGCACTGCTCTCTGTCTGCTGCCTGAAGGGAGACTTTTGACCATCCTTTCTCTGTTTGGGTTGTTCCTGCTCTTCTATAAATACGGAAAGGGTGAGTGTCAGGAGGATGGAGCCAGGCTCTTCTCAGTCACCTCCAATGATAGGGCAATGGGTGGAAGAATAAAAACTAGAAGTGGAGAACCCTCTTCCCTGAAGGACAAGGAATCATTTGAGAGAGTCCAGTGCAGAGCCACAGAGATGATGAAGGGGTTGGAGCATCTTCCTTCTGAGGAAAGGCTGAGAGAGCCGAGTCTCCTTAGCATGGAGAAGAGGAGACTGAGGGGGGACCTCATTCATGTTTATAAATATGGAAAGGGGGAGAGCCAGGCGCTTCTCAGTGACATCTAATGATAGGACAAGGGGCAGTGGGTGCAAGCTGGAACACAGGAGGTTCCATAGAAATAGGAGAAGGAACTTTGTCAGAGTGAGGGTGAGAGGAGAGTGTCCCAGGCTGCCCAGAGAGGGTGTGGGGTCTCCTTCTCTGCAGACATTCAAACCCCACCTGGATGCCTTCCTGTAGGACTTGATATGGGTGTTTCCTGCTCCTGCAGAGGGATTAGACTAGATGATCTCTCGAGGTCCTTTCCAATCCCTGATATTCTGTGATTCTGCTGTCTGGGCATTGGAAAGATTTGAAACCTGTAGGTAGCTACTTGGAAAGAGTGGAGTCTGTGTTTGCAGGCATTCTCTGGGAGGTTGTGGAGAAGTGAGTAGTCTCCAGTGGAGAAGCGGTTCCTCACTTCACTCCTACTTCCCACTCCACCTTTAGCACAGATATTTTCTCACTAGCATTCCACTCCAGGATAAGCTCTGCTCGAGGCTGATGACACTATTACATGCTGTTTATGGTACTAGAACATCTAAGTGAAACCCTCCTGTGCTAAATCCATCCTCAGTGCTGTTGCTGTAGTCACCAGCACTACTTGCAATGTGCTGCTGTTTTTTGCCAGCCACTTCAATGGGTTTCATCTCCCTTTGCTTTCCATCTGCTGCTTTTCTTCAAATACATAGATGGAGAACACCCCAGTTATCTCTTCCATTGGAAAAAAAATTATCTTTTACTCTCCCAAGCCTCTACCCCATCTGTACTGTATCCATGGTGAAAATGTCATCCATGATGAAGGGAAGGATCTAGGGGTGTCAGTGGATGAGAAACTCAACATGAGCCAACAGAGTGCATTTGCAGCCCAAAAGCCAACCCAGTCCTGGGCTGCATCAAGAGAAGTGTGACCAGCAGGTCACGGGAGGTGATTTTTTGCCTATACTGGGCTGTGGTGAGACCTCACCTGGAGTTACTGTGTCCAGTTCTGGAGCCCTCAAAGTAAGAAGGACATTGAGCTGTTGGAGCAGGTCTAGATGAGGCCAGAAAGGTGATGAGAGGGCTGGAGCACCTCCCTTCTGAGGACAGGCGGAAGGAGTTGTGGTTGTTGAGCCTGGAGAAGAGAAGGCTCAGGGGGGAGACCTCAGAGGAGCTCATTGTGGCCCTACTTGTGGCTACAGGCTGCAGAGCTGTCAGTGCTGCAATAGCTCTGCTGACATGGTCTTTTATGGGTATTTCCTCTATGCTCTCTTACTTTTTTTACTATCTGGGGTGTCCTAACTCTAAATTGAGAGGTTTGTTCTGTAGAAGTGGAAAAGCTGAGGACACATGGAGGATGTTAGATGGAAAAGGTGACTTGAGCCCTTCAAAAGCAGAGGAAAGGTACAAGGAGCAAATTGAGACTGGTGCTGATGGTAGAAATTAATCTGAAAGGATAGTGCTATCAAATTTGCTCAGAACAGATGACAGGAGAATTTCTTCCTGCACTTAAAATGATGTCTGTGTTTTAGGTAATGCTTAATTAAGAGTGACAGTTTTGTAACTGCTATTTATAGCGTTGAACTGCTACTCCCTGTAGGGTGACAGCTTGGTCTGGGCCTTATCCTTAACACATCAATCTCACTTTCAAAGAAAACTGGAAGAGCCCCCGTTCCACAGGTGGGTTTTGGAGGTTGTGCCCAAGAGTCTGTGCACACCCTGCTTGGGACCAGCCAGAGACTGATCCCCCCAAATCTGTGGTCATGTAGGAAGAAAACAAACCTTATAAATGGCACTGGTGGGACACTGGTGGTGTAGCTTTTGCCAGGAGTTCTGGCATTTTGTTTTTCATTCAGATGTTGACCATCATCTTTTCCAGCTGTGGACGCTAAGCCAGGTTGACTTCAAGTCTCTGGAAAGGACTGTGTTGTATTTGATGAAGCCAGAGTGCTCAAAAAGATGTTTAAAAGTCACTGCACGTGACTGAAATGTGTCTGCTGCTTTGAGGGATGGTGCAGGACCTCAAAGAGTGCTTCTTGAAGCCTTGCTGGTGTCAAAGCCAAGACTGGAAAGTGTCTGGAAAGTGTGGGCCTGAACCTGTGTTTTTTCAAGCAGGAGGGGGGGTGTGCTTGGCTGCTGAGGGAGACCCGTGTCCTTCTGCAGGCTGCTCACACCAAATCCTTACTGCTCCTTTGTTTTTGAACTTTCCCCCTGCAGAGGCTGCCAGTCGTGCTATAGTCCAGTTCCTGGAGGTCAATCAGAGTGAGGAGGCAAGTAGAGGCTGGATGCTGCTCACCACAATCAACCTGCTGGCTTCATCAGGACAGGTCAGTCTCAACAGTAGGGCTGGCAATCAGTTGTGGGGTGGGAGAGGCAAGCAGGCAAGTCATGAACACACATTAGAAGGTGTTACTATGTTCTGGTTCTGCTCTGGAGATGCTTTGCCTGTTGTGGAGCCACAGAACTTCTGCTTTGTCTCCAGCTTTCACATAATTACAGAATATCAGGGATTGGAAGGAACCTCAAGAGATCATTGAGTCCAATCGCCCTGCCAGAGCAGGAGCACCCAGACCAGGTCACACAGGAACTCATCCCAATAGGTTTTGAATGTCTCCAGAGAAGAAGACCCCCACACCCTCTCTGGGACACACTTCTCTCACCCTCACCCTGGGTGGATGACTTTTGGGATGCAGCGATGTGCTGAGCTGAGGGTTTTTTTATGCTCTTTTCTGTTTCCCCAGAAAACTGTGGACTGCATGACTACGATGTCGGTGCCTTCCACGCTGGTGAAATGTCTGTATCTGTTTTTTGACCTTCCACATGTGCCTGAGGTAGTTGGAGGAGCACAGAATGAGCTGCCTCTCGCTGAGCGCCGCGCGCTGCTACAGAAAGTCTTTGTCCAGGTAAGGAAGGGAAAAGAAATGAGCCCTGGAGTTTTACCAGAGGAATGGAAATACTTCATGGGAGAGAAGTTGGGAAACTCTTCACTTCAACCAGGTCTCTGCTTTTCCTTGGTTCTCTGCAAAGATTTTTTTGAAGGCAGAGCTGAGGTTAAATTTCCATGCTCCCCCTGTGGTTTTTGATCTTGGCAAATATCTCCTCCATAAAAATGTCTGCAGCTCTTCTGCACAGCTGCTGAAGAGGAGCAATGTGTTGCCTGTTGTGTTTTAATCTGGCTGCTCCTAGTCTTTGGTGTCCTTGGCCACTTCTGATGAAAATAGGCATAGTAAGAACCATTAGAGTTGGTAATAATTTCATGATTAATTTAACATACACTATTTTCCCTTCACTTGTGGAAATATGCAAATGCCCCCCTCTTGAGGTGTTTAAGGCCAGGCTGGATGAGACATTGAGCAACCTGGTCTAGTGGGGAGTCTCCCTGTCCATGGCAGGGGGGTTTGGAACTAGATGATCTTGGAGGTCCCTTCATCAGCAGCCTTCTTCCTGTATTAGGAAAGGACAGAAGAGTTTGGTTCACAGAAGCTCTGCCTCATGTCAGCACTTGGAATAATCTGGTATCCACACAAGTGTTAAATTCTGCTGCTAATCTTTTCCTAGGCATTTTAGGCTGAAATAGGACTGGAAACAGCCATGTGTTGAACAGCCTTGTCTTCAAATTACAGAAAGAAAGGCAAAGCAGCATATTAACCTTTTAAAAATGTTTCACCTTTTACTAAATGTGAGCAAAACCTAGCAATTCTTTGTGCATTAACACTACATTTGTCCTTTCAGATCTTAGTGAAATTGTGCAGTTTTGTGTCTCCGGCGGAAGAGCTGGCTCAGAAGGATGATCTCCAGCTTCTCTTCAGTGCAATAACCTCTTGGTGCCCTCCCTACAACCTGCCTTGGAGGAAGAGTGCAGGGGAAGTCCTAATGACCATATCACGTCACGGCCTTAGTGTCAACGTAGTGAAATACATTCATGGTAGGTCTCATTACTCATTATTTGCCCATTTCCCGGTCTTCTTACCTAGTTTTGCTTCTTAGGAAATAAGCATGAAAATAACAGCTTCCAGCCTTTTTGTTTGGGCCTTGTAGCTATTTGCACAGAGGTAAAAATTTCACTGCATTTGTTCAATGAGATGATTGAGGCTGAGTCTGTGTTATCCAACTTAACACTGGAGGATGGACTTTCCCCCTCCTGTTCTGGTGTAGACTTTGTGATGCCCAAAAGGAAAGGCTTCTGACAACTGCC
Source organism: Turnix velox (assembly GCA_013400935.1). Classification (NCBI taxonomy): domain Eukaryota; kingdom Metazoa; phylum Chordata; class Aves; order Charadriiformes; family Turnicidae; genus Turnix; species Turnix velox. Next base: position 67,018 of record VZTY01031019.1, read on the forward strand.
TGCATTAAAAAATACTGGGAAGAGACAGAAGTTTGTAATTCTGATTGTGATCATGAGGCACGGATGCCGGCTGGATGGGAATTGTTTCCAGTTGCCATGTTTGGCTTTTGAACCTGCTGAGTTATCTGGTCCCACTTTGAAAGTCAGTGTTTGTCTGTACAGTCTCCTCCTTGGGAGAGTAAACATTAGAAGAGGCGGGGAAGGGATTGGCAAAGAGAGGTTCAGATCCAAAGCCATTAGAGAATCACCTTCAAGTGCTCTGTGATATTCAAGTGATAGTTTATAGGAGTTACCTTATTGCCATGTTTCTTGTACTTAGGTGTGCTTTTTGCTGTGATTATTGTCAGTAAAACCCTGTGCTTCCCAACTGTGATTCTTTTCAGAGAAGGAATGTTTGTCCACGTGTGTTCAGAACATGCAGCAGTCAGATGACCTGTCTCCCCTGGAGATAGTGGAGATGTTTGCTGGGCTTTCTTGTTTCCTCAAAGACTCCAGTGATGTATCCCAAACCTTGCTGGACGATTTTAGGATATGGCAAGGATACAACTTCCTCTGTGACCTCCTCCTCAGGTAGGCAAAAGACTTTGAAGAATCCCTAGAGTTAGGTACAGGAAGACCAGAGGTTTTCACCTCTGTTTCTAAGGAAGATGCTTCGTTGAGAGCCTCTAAGTGTTTGGCTTCTACCAAGATACCATTTCATCAGCATCAAGTATTAATTCCCAGAGGCAGATGGAATCTAACAAGCTAATGATGGGTTTGTTTGATGACAGAGTGTCTAGGTGTGTTCCTATCCTAAAGCTTCCTGTCTGTGTGAGGGATTTTAAAGTGATTTTGATGTCTGTGCTGCTTTTAAGCTAGCTCTTTCTTGAGTTCAAGGAAAGATTAATGAATTTCTATGTCAACTAGTGTGTGCTCTGATAAATTTAGTATTTTGAATGACTCAGTGGCATGTAACGTGAGCAGAGAACACACAAAATGTTGCAGGAAAGCAGGAAAAGCCTGATCTCTGAACTAACAGAGTGAAATGGAAGAGGTGTCTTCTTAAAGAGATTTGAGTTGAAATAAAGCAGTGCTGCTAACTTCATCTCTTGTGTTTTCTTTAGGTTAGAACAGGCAAAGGAGGCTGAATCTAAGGATGCTTTGAAGGACTTGGTTAATTTGATAACTTCCTTAACAACATATGGGGTCAATGAGTTAAAGCCAGCAGGCGTCACCACAGGAGTTCCTTTCCTACTGCCTGGGTTTGCAGTCCCACAACCTACAGGCAAAGGTGAGTCTTTTTTCTTTTATCTCCTCTTTTTCTTTGCTTCAGCTTGTTTTTTAAATGTAAACTATGAAGTACAGAGAAGTTCTTCTCTGTACAAACCATGTGCCATTGTGCCTAAGTTCTTCTGTGAGGTTTGCACATCATTTGATGAGCTCTTTTGGTTTTTGGTGCCCAAAGTTCTGCTGTGGGTTGGTACCAAGAGAAGAAAGCACAGGGCTTTTCTCCTTGACATCTGCCACTGTGTGGACATTATGAAGAGAGAGATGCACTGTTTTGTCTAAGCTGTTCTTACTAAACTGATACAAAAGGCTGATGTGCTGCTTTGATGGATTTTTTTGGGGTGTTTGTGCCAGATTAGCTGTGAGTTATCTTCTGTCAGCTCAGAGCAGTGTGACTCGTCAGCTGGAACATGTTTCATCACTGGTGTTGAGGGTGGTGCAGGCTGTGGTGTGCCTGCAACCACAGTTGTTGATGATCTGGAGATAAGGCTGAGGGGAGAAAGGGTTTAATAAAAATAAACTCACTTTTTGCCGTCCTCTGGATGAACTTTAAATTTAGGTGAGTCAGGAATTCCATAGTGACCTTGGAGCTGGTTTGTTCCTTGGACCTTGAGTGGGATGCAGAAGCACCAGGGACACACGGACACTTTCAGAGGTGAAAGGTGCCCAGGGAAACACTTTCAGAGGTGAAGGGTGCCACTTCAATGAGGAGTAGATTGTAGGATTCACAATAGAAGACCCTCATGCAGAGGATCTTTTAGAAGAGTTGGTTTTATTATAAATATTATTAAGTGATTTATACCCTTTATTTTATTCACACTTTCAAAGACACAGATCGTTATTAAAAAGGGTCCTCACTGTTGTGGTGGTTAAAATCTTTCATCTCCCACCCCTCTGTTCCCCAATTTAGGTCACAGCGTGAGGAACATTCAAGCATTTTCAGTCCTCCAGAATGCCTTTTTGAGGGCAAAAAGCAGCTTTTTGACACAGATTATCCTGGATGCCATCACCAATATCTACATGGCAGACAATGCCAACTACTTCATCTTGGAATCCCAGCACACCCTGTCTCAGTTCGCCGAGAAAATCCCTAAACTTCCAGAAGTGCAGACCAAATACTTTGAGATGCTGGAGTTTGTCGTCTTCAGCTTGAATTACATCCCCTGCAAAGAGCTCATCAGTGTCAGCATCCTGCTCAAATCCAGTGCTTCTTTTCAGTGCAGCATCGTTGCCATGAAGACCCTCCTCAAGTTCACCCGTCATGACTACATCTTCAAGGATGTCTTCAGGGAAGTGGGGCTTCTGGAGGTGATGGTCAACCTTCTCCATAAATATGCAGCCCTCCTGAAGGATCCCACCCAAGCAGTGAATGAGCAAGGTAGGATGAGCTCTTCTGTGGTGCTCACATGTGTCACTTTGCCTGGGGATGAGGATGGGCAGCACTTCAGGGGAGGAATGAGAGAGCCTGAATGTATATAGAATGAATCATGGAATAGTTTGGGTTGGAAAGGGACCTTAAAGATCATCTAGGATCTTGAACCAACCCCCCTGGCATGGGCAGGGACACCTCCCACTACACCAGGTTGCTCAATGCCTCATTCAGCCGGGCCTTAAACACCTCCAGGGACTGAGGGGACATCCACAACCTCTCTGGGCAACCTGTCCCAATGTCACAACTCCCTCATAGCAAAGAACTTCTTTCTCCAGCCTTCCAGTTTACATCCATTACTCCTAGTCCTGCCATCATGTATCCTACAGCCTTTCTGTAGCCCCCTGAAGGGGGTAATGAGAAGCTCCTCTGAGGTGCCCCCTGAACCTTCTCTTCTCCAGGCTGAACAACCCCAACTCCTTCAGCCTGTCCTCACAAGGGAGGTGCTCCAGCCCTCTCATCATCTTCATGGCCTCCTCTGGACCTGCTCCAACAGCTCAATGTCTTTCTTCTGTTGAGGGCTCCAGAACTGGACACAATAACTCCAGTTGAGGGCTTGCCAGAGCTGAATAGAGGGGCAAAATCACCTCTCTTGACCTTCTCTTGATGCAGCCCAGGACTGGTTTGGGCTCAAGGGCTGAGTTCTGCTGATGGCTTCTGTGCAGTCTTGAAAGCTCACTGGCATTTCTTCTTTCTCAACATCCTCTGAGAAGCTCCAGGCAGTTAATGAGAGCTGATGGATGAATGCCCAGTAGTAGGAGTTTGTGTTTCCCTGTTTAAATGTTGGGTTTTTTTTTTTTTTTTGATGTATTGGTTTAATATTTGTTACTTAACATGAAAAGAGCAAGGGAAGGAGCAGTGTGTAGGATCTAAACTCTTCCTTGCAAGGAAGGACTCTTACTTATTCCTTTCATCCCGTCTAGTCCCAGCTTTGAAGATAATAGTGTTGCATCTCTAAGCTCTAAATAAGGAGCATTGGGTGTAAGTTGGCAGAGCTTTTTGTACATTGGGTCTATGTTTTTATAAGATTCTTTTTAATAAATAAAATGTGTTGGGTTCGAAGGGTCCTTCCAAGGCCACCAAGTGCCACCCCCCTGCAGTGACAGGGACATTCTGCACTAGATGAGGTTGCTCAGAGCCTCAGCAAGCCTGGCTTTGGGTGTCTTCAGGGATTGATGGGGCCTCCACCACCTCTCTGGGCAACCTGGCCCAGTGTCTCCTAAATGACTTCTTCCTAACTAATTAACTATCTCATCTCCAGAAGTGAACACTGCAGAATTCAGCTGCTTAAGCTGTGAAGCAAGCAGTGCCTGGAGCCATGTGTGTGCACACACATGCACTTGTATTTACATTCTTTATTCAAATTGCTATGGAATTAATGTGCAGCAGTTGTTTTATTTTTAATCATTGCTGTTGGGTGTCAGCAGTGTTTATTGTCTGAAGCTTTGTTATTGAACAGCAGCAGCTGATTAAAGTTAGAAAGCTTTTTTGCCAGCAACTCCATTGAAAAAAAAAAAAAAATTAGAGTCAACTCATAAAACTCTTTGTTTTCTGGACTGTTACTCTGTTTAAGATGCCCCTCATGGTTGTTTTTTATCTTGCCCCTGTTGAATCATCAGTATGTTCTCTGTAATGATGTGATTTTATTTTTGTGTGGAATTTCTCTTCTCAAGCCCTGAATGTTGAGCAGGAGCACTTCCTGTCAAGTCTTGAGCTGGGGTGAGCTTTTGTGGCTTTTGTGGCTTCAAGAACCACCAGTTTGGGATATGAAGAAGTCCATGCAGAGCTGTGTTATCAGCTCTGTGTTGTCTAAAGATCCCCTTTTACTTCTTGGTTTTATAAATTAACTTTTCAAATGATGCACGTGTGGACAGAACCTCCCTTTGCTCTGGGCTGTCGTTGGGCTTTATCTTCTTTGGGCAAGCAGAGAAAATAAAGACATTGGTGGAAAGTATTGAGAAGCATTTTGAGAAAGGATGATTTTTACTTTGGCTTCTGAAATCATCTCTTTTAGGGGATGCAAGAAACAGTTCATTTGAGGACCAAAAGCAACTGGCTTTGTTGGTTATGGAGACCTTGACAGTGCTGTTACAAGGATCAAACACAAATGCAGGTAAGGAAGAGAGCACTGCAAAAGTATTTATGAAAAGATAACTAAGAAAATGATGCCTGGAAGCTGTGTTTGACTTTTTGTCTTCTTTTGATGCAGCATTGATCCTTTTCCCCACTCTCTTCTTCAGCAACTCACACAGAGCTGACACTGTTCTAAACACATGCAGTACGTGCTATGTCTGGTCCAGCTTGCTTTCTATCATGTTTGTGCAGCCTAATTATGTTTTGACTAATTGATTCAATGTAACATAAACACTATCCTTAACAAAACTAGCATATATTCTTCACTAAAAATGGATAAGTTTGCTGTATTGGTTTTTATTTGTTTCATTCTGGGACTCTTTGAGCTCTAGCATGAAAAAAATAAGTACTTTTGGTCCTTTACTGAGGAATGTTGTTGAAGTTTGTGTTGGGAGAGAAGAAATGAGAAACCATTAAACATCCATAGTGCTAAATTCCTACCTTTCAGTCTGCAGAAATATGAAAATAAACCCCTTTTGTGTTTGGCTGTTGTCTCTGTTAGTGACTGATGGTCTTTTTCATGCTCCTTATGGGCTTAACTCCTTTTCCTCTCTTTTGAGCAGGTATTTTCAGGGAGTTTGGTGGTGCAAGATGTGTGCACAACATTGTCAAGTATCCCCAGTGCCGCCAGCACGCCCTCATGATCATCCAGCAGCTGGTCTTGTCCCCCAGTGGAGAAGATGACATGGGCACTTTACTGGGCTTGATGCACTCTGCTCCTCCCACTGAGCTGCAGCTGAAGTCTGACATCCTAAGGGTAAGTGAAGTGGAGGAGTGCTCGGGTTTCTGTACTGCTGAGCCACTCTTGCAAAGATGAAAGCCATGAGGGTGGTGAGACACTGGCCCAGGTTGCCCAGAGAGGTGGTGGAGGCCTCATCAGTGCCTGGAGACATCCAAAGCCAGGCTTGCTGAAGGTCTAAGCAGCCTGACCTAGTGCAGGATGTCCCTGTCACTGCAGGGGGTGGCACTAGATGGCCTTGGAAGGTCACTCCCACCCCTGTATTTCCATGAAAACCCTGGGAAGGGAGTTGGGTTGGTTGTGTGGTGCTCAACTCCCAGATACCAGTCATTCCTGGAGTTGAAACAGGAGTAATTGATGCTTGGTTTTTATTTTCTCCCATCTGTCCCGAGCAGGGTTTCAGAATGGGAGGGGAAGGCTGGTGACTGTGTCTTTCAGCATCATCCCTTGTCAGCAACTTCCCTGGAGAGGAAATCAGATTCTGCAGTTGCTGTAACCTTCCTGTTAAGAATAGTTGATATTAGAGAATTAGTTAGGGGAAGTAGTTAATGTGAATGTAAACCCTGTTGACCACAGTAGAAGATGAAGATCTTGCCTGCTTAAAGAAATGGAAAGGTAGGGAAGGATGGCTGTGAGGGGAGGAGGAAGAGAGAGGACTCTCAGCTGCTTTCTATCCTATTAGGTTTTTTGGCTGCTAATCTGGACCCACAGTTTGCTCTCTGTAGGGCAAATGTTATTTTTGTAAATAGACATAATGCTGTTATTTTAGGGTAAAAAAAACCCTGAAGGGAGTAGCAGTAAGTAACTGAGCCTTACCGGAGGGAACTTGGACTTCTAGGGTCATCTTGGGGGGGGGGAAACTGACATGAAGATTCATCATTGTTACGAGGAGCTGTAATATCACAAAATGTCAGGGATTGGAGGGGACTTGGAGAGATCATCAAGTCCATCCCCCCTGCAGGAGCAGGAACATCCAGATCAGGTCACACAGGATGGCATTCAGATGGGGTTTGAATGTCTCCAGAGAAGGAGACCCCAATCCAGAAATTAGGCTGGATATAAGAAGTTCTTTGCTGTGAGGGTGGTGAGACACTGGAAGAGGTTGCCCAGAGAGGTTGTGGATGCCCCCTCAATCCCTGGAGGGGTTTAAGGCCAGTCTGGATGAGGCACTGAGCAACCTGGTGTGGTGGGAAGTGTCCCTGCCCATGGCAAGGGGGGGTTGAAACTAGATGATCTTGAATTTCCCTTCCAACCCAAACCTGGGTTGAGCTGACAAATCTCACAAGGATGTTGCAAAGCAAATCAAACAAAAGCTGTTTGTGATGCTTCTGCTTTTTCTTCTCCCCCCACCCCCTTCTTTGCTCTGATGGTTTGCTTTGTCCCCAGGCCCTGCTCTCGGTGCTGAGGGAGAGTCACCGCACCAGGACTGTTTTTAGGAAAGTCGGGGGATTTGTCTATGTCACATCCTTACTGGTTGCCATGGAGAGGTCCTTGTGCTCTCCCCCAAAGAATGGCTGGGAGAAAGTCAACCAGAACCAAGTGTTTGAGCTGCTCCACACGGTGTTCTGCACGCTGACCGCCGCCATGCGCTACGAGCCCGCCAACTCCCACTTCTTCAAGACAGAGATCCAGTATGAGAAACTGGCAGATGCTGTCCGGCTGCTTGGCTGCTTCTCAGACCTGAGAAAAATAAGCCCCTTGAATGTCTTCCCATCCAACACACAACTGTTCCAAAGGCTTCTGGAGGATGACCTAATATCCCTGGATTCCATCTCGCCCACGCTGAGACACTGCAGCAAACTCTTCATTTACCTCTACAAAGTAGCAACAGATTCTTTTGACAGGTATGATGTTCAAGTGTTGTTTTAAATTTTATTTGTAGTAGTACACTGCAGCAAACTCTTTATTTACCTCTACAAACTAGCAACAATTCCTTTGACATTTTTTTAGTATTACTATTTTTTTAATCATCCCACCCTACCCGGCCCCATAATCCCGGTGTTGCCCAAAATAATTTTCTTCAAATATGTGAATTGCAAGCTTCTGGATTTCCATTTTAATCTATTTCTTTCTTCCTTCACTCCAGCAAGAGGAATATAAAGAAGCAGCATCTGAGCAAATATTGACTCAGCTTGTTTGGTGTTCTCCAAGGATGCACAGCATCCTCTTCCCTGGGGAATGGTTTTGTCATGCCAGCACTTGAAATAGAAATGTCAGTTTATGGCTGTATTTGATGTATTGGGACAACCTGTAGGTTTATGGATGCCATCAGACAGAACCACTAGATTTTTATTCTTTTATTAAGCCAAATGATTGATTGGTTGTCAAATGTCATACCTTAACTTTGTTCCCCCTCTGATATGGAACTTCAAACTAAGTGAGTAGATAATATTGTGACAGAATCATCTAGCTTGAAAAGATATTCCAAGTTTGAGTCCAACCATTAATTTAGCACTGCCAAGCCCACCACTAAGCCATGTCCCCAAGTGCCACTGTCTTTTTAATATCTCCAAGGATGGTGCCTCAATGCTTGATAACCCTTTCAGTGAAGAGGTTTTTTCTTAATGTCCGTTCTGTAAGAGGAAGAAGGTCTCCCTTCAACCTCCTCTTCTCCATTCCTGACACATCTGGACTAGACCTCTTGTTTGGTCTGTAAATTTCTGGGTTTTAACTTTAACTGAGAGACAATCCCAAAGTTAAGCAACTAGTTAAGCAACTGAAAGTACACTTGAGATTCAGAAGGAATTCATGTCTTAAAGCTGATTCAAAATTACAGTGAAACTTACTGAAGTGTGTATTGAAGATTTCTTTGTGTTAAAGTCCATAATTCAAGGTACAGAAGAGTAAAACATGGGTCAAAGCTTTGTATCTGAGGCCTTGGAGCTTCTCATTCTCAGCCATTTAATTCATGTGGCTGTTTTAAATGAGACAGGCCACCTAATTAGTCAGGCATAGGGTCTGATTTTCCAAGTGTGGATGGCAAGATATAATAGGGTATATAGTATATAAGATATATAATAGGATATGTGGTGGCAGGACTAGGAGTAGTGGATGTAAATTCTAAGAGGGGAGATTTAGGATGGAGAGAAGAAAGAAATTCATTACAGTGAGAGAGATGAGATAGGAACAGGCTGCCCCGAGAGGTTGTGGATGCCCCCTCAATCCCTGGAGGTGTTTAAGGCCAGGCTGGACGAGGCACTGAGCAACTTGGTGTAGTGGGAGGTGTCCCTGTCCATTGCAGGGGGGTTGGAACTAGATGATCTTTAGGGTCCCTTCCAACCCAAACTAATCAATGATTCTATATTGAGAGAAATGTGGATGTTGAGATATTAATAGAGCTGCCATTTTGCTTAAAAATTGACAAATCTTAGTGTTTTTCTGTTGTTACCTGGGTGTGCAGCTCAGCAGGGAGAGCATCAACCTCCTAATCTGAGGATGGAGGCTTCAAAGGACTGTCCAGCTAGGAGGTTTGGCAGAGTTGAGCTGATGGTTGGACTCCATGATCTGAAAGTTCCCTTCCAACCTAGATGATTAGGATTGATGATGACATTAAATGATGTAAAAAAGCCAGCAAAAATCCACCACAAAAACCCAGGAGCTGAGCACACAAACCACTTCATTTCATTTTAAATATTGTTAAAGCATTGAGATGAGGGGAGGAAAACATGTCATGAGAAGTGTTGCACCTACTGCCCAAGTCACCAGTGACTGACAGTAGGGTGTGAGGAGCCAATGGGTAAGTAAATCCCATGTTGCTGTCACATAATCTGCCTCATCAAGTTCCTATTTTTGTTTCTTTTGTCATCTTCAGTGACTGCCTTCTCCCTCCTTCCTTCAATTTTCTTCTCACCATTCTGTGTTTGAGCTGGTGTTGAGTTTGCATTGATTTGAGTGGTACCCCCCCCTTGGTCCCACTGGGGGAGTCACTTTCTCATCCCAGTTTCCACTGTTTTAACATTGAAAGATTTAGATGTTGTGTTTTGCCAGGCTGGCAGTGTTGCTAAACCTCTGCAGTGATGACTGAGCCCTATAAATCATGTCCACCCTTGCCATGTTCACGTGTTCACCTCCTGCTGTCATTTGGTGGTGTCCTTTGTGCTGCATCTGCAGAATGAAGCCTCCAAACTTATTTCACTGGTGCTTTTGTAAAACTAACGAGCTTTCTGGCCCCTGGTTTCTTCTCTAACCTCTGTCCCAACCCTGTCTGTTTTGTCTGTAGTCGTGCAGAGCAGATCCCTCCTTGCCTGACACATGAGACTTCTCTCCCCTCTCCTTGGGGTACTCCAGCTCTGTCCAGGAAAAGGTACCGACCCTTCCAAGAGAAGCTGATCCTTCTTCTGCTTTCTCTTGCTGTTGTGTTTCTTGCTTTTGCCTTTTCTTTTCTTTTTTTTTTTTTTCCTCTCAAGTAGCTTTTTTTTTTTTTTTCTTTAAGAAATTTTACTTTGAAAAGAACCTATATCTGTGATTGCTTTGTTTTTGGGGGTTGCAACTTGAGTTTTAGGGCTGTGCCTTTTAAAAAAGTTGTTTATTCTCATGTGAGGTTAATGTTTTCTACAGTGAGATTTTCCATTCTGTTTGTATCGTGATCACAGCTAAATCATGAAGGCATTTATTTTATGAGTTACAATTGACTTATATGCAAATGGTGTGATATCCTTTTGGTTTTTCTTTTTTTTTTTTTTTTCTCTCAAGTGGCTGTTTCTTTCCCCAAGCTGTGCATTTTCTCTTGTGTTGTTTATTAAAGACACATAAAATTACGTTTCATAGTGAATCCTAAGCTGTGATGCTGATGGGTAGGATCAGAGAGGGTCTCCAGACTCCTGAAGTTCTTCAGGTTCAGCCCTTACTTGGTTTTGAACCATGAGATGCTAAAAGAAATTGTCTAAGAGAAGTACAAATATCAGTCTCAGGAGAAGTTCTACTTCAGACTATGCTAGAAGATCAATTAATACAGTGAGATTTCCTTTTTCTTGACTAGTTTTTCAATAAAAGGTCCTTGCAAAGGTGGATGGCTTGTTAAGGGGCTCATTTGTTAGTAATTACACAGAGGACAAAATTAAAATAGGAACCTGTGGGTGCTTGGCTGCCAAATGAAAGAAAACCCAACTGGCTTCAGAAATCCTGGCATCCACTTGCCCTCCCAAACTGCTTCTTCTCTTCTGTCTTAGTGTTGGCTTTCCTGGTGCACCAACAAATGCAGATGATGCAAATGATGAGATTTTTTTCCCAGGGATACCCCAGGGAAGGAGGCAGCTGGTGGTTGTCTGAAGGTGCAGGTTAGGCAGAGATTGGGTTTTGAAGGCCAAAAAGCCATTTGAAAGGCTGTGGGTTGTCTGAAGTGCAAGTGCCGTGGGTGGAAAAGGCAGTGGTTATGGCTTGAAATTTGCATTGGGGTTAATTTCTGGAATGTAAAATATTTTACAAAAGGAAGAGACCTTTTGGAAACTTTGAGAGGAAATGCTTGTATTGGATCAGGTTGGTAAAGAGAAGCCCTTGTCTGTCTTGATGAGTGAGGTTTCTCCTGTCACACCTGCATGTTCCACAGGGACTGGCTTGGACAAAGCCACTTCCCCAATAATCCACAACCTCCCAGACTGTCCTTTCCTTTCTTATTTCTACAAAGATCTTCGCAAATATAAAAAAAGCCTCTATATGGTGTAAGAGGCAGAGCACAAGTGAACAGAAAGAATGATGATGCTGGTTCTGGGTAGCTTTTCAAGTCCTTTTTCTAAAAGCATGTTTTTAAGTAATAAAAGACAATGGTGAGAGCCAGGTCTTTTTGAAAAAGGCTGTTTGAGCAGCTGTCTGCTTTCTCACGCTGCTCCATCCCCCTCTTTGGCATTCCTGGGGAATTCAGTGCCAGCACTTGGAGTCTTCCTACTTTCTAAAACGAGCTGCTTGGGGTTTAGAGTCCAACATTATTTGATTTTCTTTGCCTTTTTTCTTCTTAAATGTCAGATATGGGCAGGTTCTGTCCAAGTTGACTCTGGGGAGCAAAGTGTTTGCTTTTCTTCAAGTGGTTTCCATCTCCTTTGCTTTGTCTCCCTGGGATCTCTTTGGCCTGGCTTTGTGCCTTCTGACTTGTAAGAAAGGTGCCAGAGGGATGTTCCTCTGCTGTTTGGCAGCTTGGCTTGATGTTCCTTCTCTCATTTTGACCTCTTCTTTTGAAAGGGAGGATGTTTTGAGTCTCACAGGGTGAAGCAGAGACTAGAAGGTAGCTTTGACTTTTTAATACACTTTTAGACATTGTTTGGATGGTGGATGCTCTTGGGGAATGATGTACAGAGGCTTTATTTGCAGTAAAACTCACTTGTTTCTTTCCAGATGAAAATGGTGGTTTAATTCTCATCAAGAGTTGCACTTAATTATATGTTTTAACTTAGATTATTTTTTTCCCTTTGGATTTGTTTTTTGGTAAATTAGATCTGTGTCATCTTTGGTACGTGACCTTTCTCTGTTGTCCTCTTCCCCCTTAAAGGGATCATACAAAGAATGTTAGACCTGTAACATTCAGTAGGTACTTTGGCAGGATTTTTAGAACCTGTTTTCTTTTTCCTGCCAGTTCTTTTTGAACTGCTGGCTTGGGGTTTTTTTTCTGTTGTTTTGATACAAGTAGTTCTTTTGTGGAAAAACTAAATAGAGAAGCTGTTTTGAAGTGATGTGAAAAACTTTGAGTAATAAATGCTTTAAGGATGTAGCAGTGGATGGAAGGTTGATCTTAAGGAATGCCTTAGGGAGTGGAATTGCACTAGACTGAAGGGCGTTCTTAAATACTACTGGGTCAGGGTAAAAGAGTTGGGGTTGTTCAGCCTGGAGAAGAGAAGGCTCAGGAGGGACCTCAGAGTAGCTTTTCAATACCCCCTTCACAGGGGCCAACAGAAAGGCTGGGGTAGGACTTATTATATAGGATACAGAATGATTAGACTAGGAGTAATGGATGCAAATTGGAAGAGGAGAGATTCAGGCTGGAGAGAAGAAAGAAGTTCTTTGCTGTGAGGGTGGTGAGACAATGGAAGAGGTTGCCCAGAGAGGTTGTGGATGCCTCCTCAATCCCTGCAGGTGTTTAAGGTCAGGCTGAATGAGGCACTGAGAAACCCAGGCTAGTGGGAGGTGTCCATGCCCGTGGCAGGGGGGTTGGAACTAGATGATCTTTAAGGTCTTTGAGGTTCCTTCCAACCCAAATCATCCTTGTCTCCCACCCAGGAGGAAAGGTTTCCTGTCTGAAAGTAGCTGATGGGTGAGGGACAGCAAGTCTCAGGTGTCACTTCTGGTTGGGGTTGGTTCAGTGCCTGTCACTGAGGAGAGAGGAGATGTCTCTTCCAGCTGATTTGATAGGAAGGGACCTGTTTTTAACTGGGTTCACTTACAAAATGGCAGGCAATATTTGATTTTTGAGATAAATTCTTACTTAGTTTTCTTTCTTCTTACAAATAAGTTTCCAACCCAAACCATTGTATGATAAATGCTTTGAGAATATGTTTGTTCTGGGATATTTTTTTCTTTGTTTTGAGCTCTTAGAGCCACCTTTTGCTTCCAAAGTGCCACCTTGAAAGTGTGTGTTCACTCAATTGTTAGTGCATCAAATCAGACTAAAGCAGCTTCATGTAGGGGTCAGAGAAGGACAGGGAGCCCCTGGGCTACTGGCAGAAGTGAACACTGAGATCCTGTCCCTGAAGGCTCATCAGAGCTTCCCCAGATTTCTGTGGTAGCACATTTCATCATCATCATCAGTTGTTAATGGCAACAGATGGGGAGAAACATGGTCCTGAGCTGAGCTCACCCCCAGAACAGGAGCAGCAGGAGCTGCTGTCACTCTGGAAAGATGAAAGCAGCTTTTAAGTTCTTCCAACATGGTAGCATTTGGGGACAAGACTTGTCAGTCCAAACATAGAGTTTGCAACCCTTCCAGGTTGTCCAACAAGTTGGAGAAGAGGAAAAGAACTTGGTGTGTTGAGCTGGGGAAAGAGAAAGGAGGGAGGTAGCACCTCAACAGTGCTTTTAAAAAGTGCCAGGCTCCTACCAGGTGGCTCTTGTAACTGTGGGGTGTTTTCTGTCCTGCAGGCACGCATATCACTCTGTCCCCACACCTCCTGTCTGCCCTCAGAAGAGCATGGCTGATGTGAAACTGCAAACAGGACCCTCATGTGTGCAGAGTTCCGATGCTGTCATCATCCACCCTGGTGCTATGCTGGCCATGCTGGACCTTCTGGCCTCTGTGGGGTCAGCCACACACCCAGAGGTAGGGAAGAACACTCTGCTGGGAGAAAGGATGGCTGTGGGATATGGGAAAAAGTCACTGATGTCCTCTTGTTTTGTTCCAAGAAACTAATACATTTCATAGACTAAAGAAGTGGAATTACTAGTGCCATAGAGGTGAGATAGAAACGTATTTCACAAGCTTTGTTTACTCTGTCACTTTCGAACTCCTGGCAACAATGTAAACTTAAGGAAATTTGTGAAGTGTCCATGAGAAAAGTTTCCAGATGCTGCTGTTAATTCACGTTTTCTCTGATCCAGCAGGTATTAATGTGTAGTATAATTAGTAGTATAAGTAAGTAGTATAAGAAGGACACTTAGTAATAGCTGGCAAACAAAATAGTTCACAAACTGAACTGCCTGGTTTCTACAATCCCCAAACCAAAACCTCTGGTGCTTTGTGGGTATAGAAAGGATTTGTTGCATGTTTTTTGAAGCTGTTCTTTCCTCAAAGGAAAGAACTTTTCTTCTCTCCAGCCTAAATCTCCCCTCTTCCAATTTGCATCCATCATTCCTAGTCCTGGACATCCTGCCATCCTGGACCCTATTAAAAAGTCCTACCCCAGCCTTTCTGTAGCCCCCTGAAGGGGGATATTGAGAAGCTCCTATGGGGTTCCCTCTGACCCTTCTCTTCTCCAGGCTGAACAACCCCAACTCCTTCAGCCTGTCCTGAGAAGGGAGGTGCTCCAGCCCTCTCAGCATCTTCATGGCCTCCTCTAGACCTGCTCCAAACTCCCAGTGTCCTGTTTATGTTGAGGAGTCCAGAACTGGACACAATAACTCCAGCTGGGGTCTCACCAGAGCCCAGTAGAGGAGCAAAATCACCTCCCTTGACCAGCTGGTAACACTTCTATTGATGCAGCTCGGGATTGGGTTGGCTTCTGGGCTGCAAGCACACACTGGCGGCTCACGTTGAGTTTTTCATCCACTGACACCCCCAAATCCTTCTCTTCAGGGCTGCACTCAAGCTGTTTTTTCTTTCTCAGTTTGCACCTTCTTGTGTGTTCCAGCACGCTCTGGATCTGCAGCTGGCAGTGGCCAACATCCTGCAGTCCCTGGTGCACACAGAGAGGAACCAGCAGGTGATGTGTGAAGCTGGGCTCCACGCACGGCTCCTCCAGCGCTGCAGTGCTGCTCTGGCTGACGAGGACCACTCTCTGCACCCTCCACTCCAGAGGATGTTTGAAAGGCTGGCCTCCCAGGCACTGCAGCCCATGGTCTTGAGGTCAGAATTATCAGTCACTAGTCCATTTAGCTAAACGGTGGTGCCCACACTGGCTTGGGCTGGTAGACATCATCAGTGACCTGGTGGGGTCATGGGTGGGACAGAACTGAGGTCACTTACTCACTTCAGCCTGTGGTCTGCCCTTCCAAATGATTTCTCCTATAAGATGTATGTTCTTCTGTAAGATGTTCTCTTACAGGATGTGGCAGCCACTTCCCAAGTCTTTAAAATCATCAAAATTGTTTGACGAGTTAAAATAATAACTTTTAAATAGTCATAGATTGGGAAGGGACCTTCTAAGGCTATCGAGTGCCACCCCCTGCAGTGAGCAGGGACATCCTGCACTAGATGAGGCTGCACAGAGCCTCAGCAAGCCTGGCCTTGAATATATAAATCATACCTTAATAAAGGTAAAATAATAAATTTTGAAAGCATATGTTCAAAACTTAAATAATTTCAAACACATCAGAAGTGTTCAGTGGCATTTACTGTTTACTTACCTAGTTCAATTTGTTTTTTGCAAGTGATTACTTTATGTCTTTGAAAAGTGGTGTTAAACTTGCCATTTTAGGCAAATAAGTGACCCAAATGGTTTGTAAATTTTTTTTTATTCTCTCTCTTAGGGAATTTTTACGCTTGGGAAATCCTCTGAACTGTGGAGCCTGGGACAAAAAGCTGCTGAAACAGTATCGAGTGCACAAACCCAGCTCGCTGAGCTTCGAGCCAGAAATGAGAAGTATGTGCTGCATTGCTACACGTTTGAATTAAAAATTCTTCCCTGGTATCCCCCAAATCTTAGTTAATGGGATTGCCTCTTGGATCCATGTTTTTTGCTTTATCATGGATTTTCTTTAGTAACTTTGTAGAGGAAGCTCATCTTTCTGCCTCGGTTGAATGTTGGGATGATGGCAGTACTTTCCAACTCCGTTTCTTCCTTTTTTATCTTCTTTAGCCCAGGGAAAGGGTTGTGGCACCATACCCGGAGGGATCTGAGAGCTGGAAAGACACAGAGCTTAGAGAGATGATTTAGGGCTGGGTCTTGTCTGAGTTGAGTTGATGGTTGGACTCTATCTGGGACGTCCCTTCCAACTCTATGATTCTACTGAAACACAAGCCACCATCAGGACAGATTCCCATCTCCATTTCAGCCCTATAAAACCTCATCCCCTGGGCATTTACCCTCCATAAATGCTTTGTTGCTGCAAATTGGAAGAGGGGAGATTTAGGCTGGAGAGAGGAGGGAGGTTCTTCACCATGGGGGTGGTGAGACACTGGGGGAGGTTGCCCAGAGGGGTTGTGGGTGCTCCCTCTCTGGAGCTGTTGTATGAAGGATTGGGCAACCTGATCTAAGTGGAAGGTGTCCCTGCATAGGGCAGGGGGGTTGGAAGTAGGTTCCCTTCCAACCCGAACCATTCTGTGATTCTATGATTCTTCTAATTGAGAGGCTGAACTGGCTGATGATGGTTTCACTGGAAGCAGTGTTTTAAATAGTCCAGATAAACAGTCTGAAAAACAGTTTTTGCAACATTGTGTTGTTTCTTGGCTTCTACTGTAGACAGCATGGTCACCTCCATGGAAGGTCTGGGTTCTGACAATGTCTTTGGAGTGCAGGAGGACAACCACTACCGCATCAGCAGGAGCCTGCTGAAGCCAGCAGAAGGAAGCACAGTGCCCCTCACCAGGGTCAAGTGCTTGGTCTCCATGACAACACCACATGATATCAGGCTCCACGGCTCCTCGGTGACACCAGCCTTCATCGAGTTTGACACCTCTCTGGAAGGGTTTGGGTAAGGTCCCTCCTGCTTCCTTCATCCAAAGAAATACCTGTGGTTTTTAATGGGCAGGCTTAGAAAGGAATCCTTTTCTCCTACCCCTCCCATGGGTGACAGGAGTATGGATTCTGGCCCTTCTCAATGACCTCCAATGATAGGACAAGGGGCAGTGGATGCAAGCTGGAACACAGGAGGTTCCACAGAAATAGGAGAAGGAACTTTGTCAGGGTGAGGGTGAGAGAAGAGTGTCCCAGTCTGCTCAGGGTGTGGGGTCTCCTTTTCTGGAGACATTCAAACCCCACCTGGATGCCTTCCTGTGTGACTTCACTTCTTCCCTTGCTTGAGTAGGAGACTGTCACTTCCTCTGGTGAATCCCTCGTCCTGCAAGTTCAGTACCAAGTTGTCTGCTGTAAGATACACACGGTTCTGTGAGGCAGCAATCGTTTTTGAGATGTTCTGAGCAGCTCGGATCTTACGCAGCTTGATGTAGCCTGGATTCCTGCTAAGAGCTTCTCTAAGCATCTGTGTGACCTGATGTGGGTGTTCCTGCTTTGGCAGGGGGATGGGACTAGATGACCTCTCGAGGTCCTTTCCAGTCCCTGACATCCTGTGATTCTATAAATTTCCACTCCTTCATTAACACCTAGAAACCAAATGCTTGCTTGCCAGCTGTTGGAGTAGAGCTCTGTGTGTGTATCTGAACACTGATGGTGTCCTCTTAATTCTGCATTTCTCACATTTTTTAAAACAATGATTCTATAAGATACAGTTTAGCCTCTCACGGACAAAGGTTAAGAATTTATTTTGAGATTAGTGTGTGTTTATGAGTTAGGGAGAATGATAACATGCTCATGTTGTATTTTCCTGGGTGTATTTTGATTGTATTGAACTCTGTATTGACTTCCATAAACTCTGTGCTCCTGGTGTTGTGTTTCACAGCTGCCTGTTCCTGCCCAGTTTGGCTCCCCATAATGCACCCACAAACAACGCTGTGACAACAGGACTCATTGATGGCGCAGTAGTCAGTGGTATAGGGACTGGTGAGTGCTCCACTTTGACCACAGGCACTGTTTTCTGCTTGATTTTTATTTCCCTTAAGCCACAAAGCAGCAGTAGGGTACTGGACATTGTAACTGAGAACTCCTGTGTGTGCTTCTGTTGCTCTTTGCCCCCAAGTCAAACCAGAGCAATGTCAAACACAGACTGATTTAAAATACAAGATTTGCAGCAGAAAAGGGAATGGATTCCTGAACTTGGATGCATTGAGAACAAGCAGAGGCAGCAGCATGTGAAACACAGGAGATGTGGAACCGTTGTAATGTTGTACTTGCAGCTTTGCTCTGGTGAATCCTTGACTGATTTTATTATAGGTGTAGTTACAAATGTCATCACAAAAATCCTGTCTAAATTTCTTTGCTGTTCCTTATATTTGTTCATGTGATGGACTGCAGGACTAATTGAGTGTGATGGCATAGTTAGAAAAGGGGTTGAGACTAAAAATTAAGTGGATGGTTTATTGCATTTAAGCCAGAGTTACTGTGAGAGAGGACTCGAAGATTGTGAGCTCTTCGTTCTGGAGGAGAAGCCCAGGAAATTAAATGGAGTCAGGGGTTTGTAATGGAGTGATCTTCAACAAAGAATTCCCCAGTCACGGGGTTGTAATGGGGTGATCTTCTCCAACAAGGAATTTTCCCGTCAGTCACACCTATGGAACAAGCATGTCATAAGATCATTATCACCTAGGTTGAAAGGGATATAATCATCATTATATTAGCAGGTCCTCATCCAATTCTACTTCTTTAATGTCTAGGGAACCAAAACTAAGCTGTTCAGAGCAACCACACTTGATATTTTGGTCTTAGAACAGGAGGGAATAGTAGTGTGCTCTATTTTGTTTTGAGGGAAGCCACTCTGAACTACCTTTAAAGCGTGGCTTTTCCTCCAAGCTTGAGTCAGAAATGAAGGTAGTAACTTTGAAGACCACAGAGGAGAAGTTTGAGAAAGCCCCTCTGGCATCAACCGAGCTGATAAGGAAAAAGGAAGAGGAACAATAAGTTATCTCATGTACCAGCTGTCTGATGGGCTTTTATTTTTGTTTTCAGGTGAAAGATTTTTTCCACCCCCATCTGGTTTAAGCTACTCCACTTGGTTTTGTATAGAACATTTCAGTTCTCCTCCTAATAACCACCCAGTGAGGCTCCTCACAGTGGTGAGACGTGCCACCTCCTCGGAGCAGCACTATGTCTGCCTGGCCATCGTCCTCTCCGCCAAGGACCGCTCGCTTATTGTTTCCACTAAAGAGGAATTGCTTCAGAATTATGGTAAGATCTATTGTCCTGCCATCAGCTAACACAAAAAACATCATGGAGGTTCATTTTGAACTTTGTGTGTAGAAGAATTGTGTGTGGTGGAGCTTCGTTTCTACCTTCACCAGCTCCTAAGAGTTTTTGACAATGGAAAAATGCAAAATGTGAATGTCCGTGTGGAAATTAAGGAGCTTTTACAATTTCTGAAGAAGACCTGGCATCTGCACATGAAGAAAATGGTAGAATTGAAGGTGGAGTAACATCATTATTTGGAAGGTTTAAGGCTTTTTCAGTCTGGACAGTCTCAGCATCAAAGGGATATTGGAGGTCATTCCCTTCACGTGTTCATGCTGTCATCAGTTTTCGGAAAGAGTTTGTGGTTACAGCTGAAATAGAACAAACGAGACATCATTAAGTCATTGTTTTGACTTGTGGCAGGAATGTCTTACCTCCCCTTTAGTATCTGGCTTCAGCAGATTACTTCCCTCAGAACTCAAAGGGATGAAGAAGAACCTCCATGTTGAGGCCCAAGCTGAGAGTTTCTCCAGGGCTTGCGGTCTTTAGTGAGATAAAAACCACCTCAGGCTTTTTCAACATCATCTTTTTACTTCACCTTAAGGCTTTTTAACTTGTTTTGATTCTGATGCAGGCATTTCAGAAAGCAATCTTTTCACTTGCATGTTCTTCTGGTGTTTGGCTGATTGTGAGTGCTTGTGGCCTGGTGTGAGGAGAGGCCTTTGCCAGAGGCGGGTGGTTCCTGCCATTTCCTCAGCGCGGCCTCCACGTCTGGCACTAAAAATACACATTCTAGAGGGTAACATGCTGTGTGGAGTGAGAAGTAAGGCAAAAAGTTGCTTCTATGTCTTCGGGGAAAGTGCCCTGAAGACATAGAACAGAAGAGAAAAAGGTATTTTCATGCCCCAAATCATAAATAAATCCCTTGTGGCCTGTGGATAGGGCCTGTGGAGGAGACGGTGACGCAGCAGGGAAAAGCCTGAGGAGAAAATGTAGGAAGAATCGTTGTCTTTCTCTCCACAGTGTGCGGAAAGTGAAAAATAACTGTGCAGGTTTGGAGAAATGTCTGTTTTTTCTTGGTGTCTGCTAATGTTGTACAAAAAAACAACCATAGACGTGTTTGTGACTCATGTGGTGGCGTGAGGAAGCGGGGGGAAAAACTCGAGCAAACGGGTCGTTCTGTATTAATTTAAAAGTAAGTCTGGTCATTGTGATTTAATTTAAGAGAGGGCAGAAGGGGGAAAGTGAAATGTAGTTGTCAAATTCTAGAGATATCAAAGAAAACACTTGTTGTTACTACTAAAACTATACCAAACTATATCTTAGTTAAACTGCAGGTATTTAAGGATATTCCACCTGTCAAACTCATAACAATATGGCCTTGAATCCTTCCTCAGGAAAATATTATGGCATTCTTTCAGTTCATGTATTTGAAAGCCTAAAGTCATTCTTAAATGTGTAACTTTATTCCTTTATTAAATACATACATTAATGTGTTGCAGTAGATTGTTCCTCGTGAGGTCTGGTGACGTATTTAAGCTCTTTATAACACCTCTCCTGGTGCTTTCCCTTTAGTTGATGACTTCAGTGAGGAATCCTCATTTTATGAAATCCTCCCCTGCTGTGCCCGTTTCCGCTGTGGGGACCTCATTGTGGAGGGGCAGTGGCATCACCTTGTCCTGGTCATGAGCAAAGGCATGCTGAAGAACAGCACGGCTGCACTCTACCTTGATGGACAACTTGTTAATACTGTTAAGGTAAAAGAAAGCTTTAAATCCTCATTTCATAGAATCATAGAATGGTTTGGGTTGGAAGGCACCTTCAAGATCATCTAGTTCCAACCCCCCTGCCATGGTCAGGGACAACTCCCACTACACCAGGTTGCTCAGTGCCTCATTCAGCCTGGCCTTAAACACCTCCAGGGATTGAGGGGGCATCTCATTCTCTGGAGACATTCAAACCCCACCTGGACGCTTTCTTGTGTGACCTGATCTGGGTGTTCCTGCTCCATCATGGGTATTGGACTTGATAATCCTCTCCAAGTCCCTTCCAATCCCTGATGTTCTGGGATTCTGTGACTTTTTGCTGTGTCAGAACCAAGTTTTTCATAACAGTTATTCCGTGTGTTCCCCACTTTTCCCCCAAATTTCTGCCTGCTTTCTTTTCACATTCCCCTTTTACTCTCATCAGGCTGACCACCTTTGTCTCCCTTTGCAGCTGCACTATATCCACAGCAGCCCCAGTGGCTGTGGCTCTGCCAATCCTCCTGTGGTGAGCACAGTTTATGCCTACGTGGGCACCCCACCTGCCCAGCGTCAGCTCTCCTCCTTGGTCTGGCGCCTGGGCCCCACACACTTCCTGGAGGAAGTTCTGCCTGCCCTGGGCGTCAGCACCATTTATGAGCTGGGACCAAACTACGTGGGAAGCTTCCAAGCAGTTTATGTGCCATGTAAGTAGAGTTCAAAGGGTGGCATCTTTTCTGCAGAGAGACAGGAGAAGCTGTTTGTGTGAAGGATGTCAGTAGCTGCTGCTAAAAAGCATGATAGAAATCCGAATTGCTGTTTTAACATCCTTGTGGTAGTTCTTGTACTGAGACACAGTAGTCACTTGGGTTTTAAAGCAGTTAGAAAAGCTTAGAGCTGTCTTTATTCTTACTTTTGTATTTATCTGTGGAAAGTGAAATCGGAAAGGCATTTTAGCTTCTCACCTTCTAGCCATAGCAAATCTGTGCTTTAAATACCGCTGTCTTGAAATGTCCTCAATTATAGGGCCTTATATAGGCTAACTGAGGGGAAAAAAATCAGGTTGTGGTGCAGTCTTTAAGCATTCACACAACAAATATGGGCAATTCTGCCCTGTTTAACTGTTCTTGTTAGAAACTGCGGGGAGTGCAACACAGAATTATGAAAATAATCTTGTTATAATTGTGTGTCCATAGTCCTGTTGTTAATTATTCAGACCACAGATTCTTCATTATCTCTGAATTCATTTTGCTTTTGAAGCCAAAAAGAAAAAGATCACTATTTCTGAAACCAAATTCTATTTTGTCTTTAAGGCAAAGATTCAAAGTCCGAAGGAATCAACCCATGTCCAGTGTCTCTGGTGCCAGAAGAGAAGGTTTCTTTTGGTCTCTATGCTCTGTCAGTTTCTTCATTTACAGTGGCAAAAATAAGGAAAGTTTACAATAAGTTGGATAGTAAAGCTATTGCCAAGCAGGTATGTTGGGAAATGGGTTGGTTAATGTCTACTGCTTCTTTGGTCCTTTATTTTATAGCTGGTTTTGGTTTTCTGATGTATATGGCAGTTACAATCCTGTTGAAAACCAGTTAAGATGATATTATTGAACACTTTCTACTGTTGCTGACAGAGTGATGGTATCTTAGTCCTCTGACTGTGACTCACATTTGGAAACCAGAAAGTTGCTTTGCATTTTTAATCAAACTAATTAAAAGCCAGTGAATTATTTGATCAAAGCACCATTCCATGAAGAAAGACTGAGACAGCTGGACTTGTTCAGCCTGTAAAAGAGCAGGGTGTAAGGAGATGCTATTGTAGGCCCTGACTCTCATCCAGTTCTGCTTCATTACGTGTTACTCTCCATCGCGGGAGACAAAAGCCACAAGTCACATTCAAGCATTGATAAAAAAAATTGGAGAAATCATCTCTTTAGTCACTGCTTTTTTTCTTGGTTTGTTCAGCTGGCAATTTCTTCTCATGAGAATGCTACACCTGTGAAGCTACTGCATAACTCAGCAGGGCATTTGAATGGACCAGCACGCACCATTGGAGCAGCTTTGATTGGGTATTTGGGTGAGTCCAGTAAATGAGAATTAGGATGTTTAAAATACGGTGTTCTGTTTGTCAAGAAAAACTCGGTTTAGGAGATAAATCATGTCCTTGATGAATGTAATGGCACATTGTTACACCCACTTGACTTTTTTATACAGGAATCTTCTTTTCTGCTAACATGGGGCGTCTGTTTTGTTTAATAGAATTAGCATTATGAAAACATATTCAGTTACCTTAGGGCATAAACTATTTCCCAGCTCAGTTTTTCCTTCACCACCTCTTTAAGGTGTTCTAGTTCTTCTAGTGATTTTTTTCTTTTTATAGTTCAAGCAAAGCTGGAATGCCAATTAAATTACTTGCATGTATTCACAATGATTTTTTTTCTGCAAGAATTAGACTAGATGTTATTTTTTAATTTACATTCTCTGCCTGTGCTCAGGAGTAAGAACATTTGTCCCCAAGCCTGTTGCCACTACACTGCAGTACATTGGTGGAGCTGCTGCTATTCTGGGACTTGTAGCCATGGCATCAGATGTGGAAGGGCTGTATGCAGCTGTGAAAGCCTTGGTCTGCGTTGTCAAGAGCAATCCACTTGCCAGCAAAGAAATGGAAAGGATCAGAGGTTATCAGGTACAGAAGAAATATCTTAAAACTGTCCTAGCAGTTCTTGTGAATATTCCTCTTGTAGGAGCCCGAGTTTCTGCTCTTAAGCTTACTGAGCTCTTGGCTAAAGAGCATAGGTAGTTGTTTAGGCTTTAAAAGGAGAGGATGGAAAGTTTT
Source organism: Turnix velox (assembly GCA_013400935.1). Taxonomy (NCBI): domain Eukaryota; kingdom Metazoa; phylum Chordata; class Aves; order Charadriiformes; family Turnicidae; genus Turnix; species Turnix velox. Next base: position 90,728 of record VZTY01031019.1, read on the forward strand.
GCTAAGCAGTTGTGCATGCTGAACTGCTTTGCTGCAGCTGAGCCTTTTATAATAGCAGTGAAGAGCACAGCTGTGGCACTTGGATAGAGTCATATGATTGCCAAGTCCAACCATCACCCCAGCTCTGAAAAGAACCAGCCCTATCCTGTACCTCTAAGCTCTGAGGAGCACAACTAGATATCTCTATGTTGGGCTGTCTGCATGTGAGTCTTATCTGCCAGGGAGGTGAGTGTGTGTATCTAATCCTCAGGGACTAGATGCTGCCTGCAGTGTGGAGCAGATGGTTTGTGAGCTCCAGGGTGCCTCCTACATTCCCTTTATTGATTGACCATAATGTCATTTTTGAGCTTTTTCATCAGGAGCATCAACTATCAGATGTACTTTAGGGACCTTCTCAAAAGGGAGTGAGACATTTCATCAGTGCTGCTTTGTGCTTTCATGAGCTACAAATTCCTTTCTTTTTTTCTTATTCAAGTTGCTGGCCATGCTGTTAAAGAAGAAACGGTCCCTTCTGAACAGCCACATCCTCCATTTGACCTTCTCCTTGGTGGGAACTGTAGACAGTGGGCACGAGACCTCTATTATTCCAAATTCTGCTGCCTTCCAGGATCTACTCTGTGATTTTGAGGTACATCCTGCACTAGATGAGGTTGCTCAGAGCCTCAGCAAGCAAGGATCTCACTTTCCTCTTAATTTTTAGTTTCTTTTTCTTTTGCCCACTAAGGACCCAGCTGAGAAATGTCATCAGTGGTACATGGTGTCTCAAACATCAACTAGTACAAAACATCCCATTTCATATTGTTTAGTTCATGTCTGTCTGATTTTTTTTTTTGCCTGAAGACCATGAGCAACTGTGAAAGGAACAGAGTTAAGAGAACAAAGAAATTAAAAATCTGCAAGTAAAAGGCACTAAAATGAAACTTCCCAGAAGTCTTGGTTTTCAATTTGGATTTTTTTTCTAAGTTATTTTATTCCTATATTCAGGAATCAGTGACCCAAACATTATGCTCAGACTGAATAAATTAGACATTCTTACTGCTACAACTAACCAGGGAAATTAAGAGATTTTTTTACTGTTGTTGTAGGTAGTAAGATGGAAGAAAAGATAAAAAAAAATAAAACTTTTTGCTTAAGTCAATTTTATAACCAGAGCACAAGTAGTAATTATGCTGTGTTCAATAGCAAATCAATTTTAAGATTTGCTGCTATAACAGAGAGCTTTCTGGCTTTTCCATCTTTTATTACTTCTATTGATTGAGCAATTGATTTTTTTTTCCTTTTTTTTTTGTAGAGAATCCAAATAATTTAAAACAATTTGCAGGAAATGCTGGATAAAAATACAAAAAAAAAATCAATATGAGATAAGACCTTGAGTTTAATCTTGGCAGAAGATAGTAAGTTAATTTTACAAAGAGAAAAATCTTCTCCTAAGCCACTTAACTTCAATGCAGGATTTGCTATCAGCCTTGTGAACCCCGGTAACTCCTCCTGGAGTCTTTGCACTGGCTGTTTAAAGAGAAATTTCAGTTATTATGTCCCTTTTTATGTCTAGAACTCTTTAACAAAGAAAAACTTGTTAAAAAAGAAAACTTTTTTAAAAAGTTTTTATCAAGTTAGGTTTACAGAGAATGTTTGGTACCAGTGTCTTTTTCTTTAGTCTTTGTTAGTATATTTAATTCTTATCTGAAGCTGGAGAATAAACAATTGAGAGCTCTGCAATGATCTTTTGTGTGCTTTGGCCAAGTAAACAATTGTGTAGGCAAACACTTTTCATCTCTCCAAGTCTTTCATAACTGCTGGTGAATTCATACCAGTTTTTAAGATTAAAGTGGATGTGTGTGCACATCATTGCCTATTCTGTCTTTCAGGTCTGGCTTCATGCACCGTATGAGCTTCACCTGTCCTTGTTTGAGCACTTCATCGAGCTTCTCACTGAGTCAAGGTATGAGCTCATGCCAGCCTGCGGATGACACTCAGAGGATTAGGTAACACCTTGAGGATGCTCCAATTTTTAATTGCCAATTCATTTCTTCTTCCAGTGAAGCAGCAAAGAATGCCAAGTTGATGAGGGAATTCCAGCTCATCCCAAGGCTGCTCCTGACTCTTCGAGATATGTCTCTGTCCCAGCCTACTATTGCTGCCATTAGTAACGTGCTGAGCTTTTTGCTTCAAGGCTTCCCCAGCAGCTATGACTTGCTCAGGTAGCCCAAACTGGGATAATTCTGCCTTGCTGGTTTTTGTGTTGGAGATTTTGGTCAAAAATACTTAATGCTCATTTTTCTGGGGAGTAAAGGATGTGAAATGTATGTGTATTGGATTGTTTCCTCTCAGGACCAGACTGAACTAGACACAGGCAATTATTATTTTTAGCCCTTGATTTGCATGTTCTGTGGAGTTTGTTTCTGAACAGCTATGAGTGGATGATTAGAATGGCTTGGTGTTGTGCAGGTGAAAAGAGAAGGTTCATGTGAAGCACTGAACACTTTAATTGAATATCAAAGGAATATGTGCATATTCCTTACATACAGTTAATTCTGACTGTTGAAAGTTACCTAAATAATTGCAATTCATATTTATGGGGGTACTTGAAATGCTTTAAGGAAACTGGGAGATACCACCAGGTCCTAGTAAAAGGAGCACAAGTTAAAGTAAGGAAAACAAAACCTTATTCTCAAACCACTCCAGCTGAACAAGCATTATTCAACTCCTTGATAACTTAATTTTTCTCATCTCCTATTTCATTATGATGGAAATGGATTAGGAGTTTTTTGCATATGTGTGGTCATGTTTTCAGCTCCTTGTTTCAAGTGAAATTAAAGAAGAGTCTGCTTCAGAATTTGCTGAGAAGAATCTGCCTGAGCATCTTACATGACTTTATTTTAATTATGCTCAATGAAAACATGGTTCAATGATAATAAACCCCTTGATTTTATGCTTAGATTGTTACAGAACATATTGTGGAGTGCCTAAGTGTTCCTTGCTCTCCTTCTTGGAATTGAAAATTTAAAAAATGCACAACTGGATAAAAGTTACACTGACTAGGGATTGTTTCAAGTTAGTGCAGAGGAAAGAGAAAAATGCTGCATCTCCTTTCTTTGAGTGGCTCACATCATCATCATCATGTTTTGGAAAACCATGACCTTGTGTTTGATCACCTCAAGTAATCGCTGGTTTTGATAATGCTTTTTCAGCTGGAATGGTTTGAGAATAATGCTTTGTTTTCCTTTCTTTAACTAGTGGTCTTCCTTTTACTAAGACTCGATGGTATCTCCCAGTTTATTTTCTTGAGTCCTAGTATTTTCAGAGTCCCTTGCCTGCAAAGATTCTATTAATTGCTAGATTTTAATTTGATTTTTTGGCTAGAAACTTTAGACAGCCACCATTTTCCTCTATCTAAATACATGAGAAGGTTGACATTTTTGGGTATATCCTGCTCACTAGTTTTATGGCATTTTATTTAAGGTGACTTATTGATAGGTGGGAGTGCATCTGTCACATCAATGAATGATGTTTTTTCTGTGCACATCAAGGTTTGGACAGTTCATCTCTTCCACTTTACCTACGTTTGCGGTCTGTGAGAAGTTTGTAGTCATGGAAATAAACCACGAAGAAAAGCTTGACAGTGGTAAGTGATGGCATGGCTTAGAAACAGAAAGGCAGGATCAGGTCGTGGCTGCTTATGTGTGGAATTTCTCAGTAGCTTTTAAAATGTCCAAGTTCCAAAAGTCTAATTTTGCCTGGGTTTTTTTATGTTTTAGGAACAGAGGATGATTTTGGAGGACTTGTTTCAGCCAACCTTATCCTACTGCGAAACAGACTTTTAGATATCCTCCTGAAACTTCTGTATACATCTAAAGAAAAAACAACTGTTAATTTGCAGTAAGTATGAAAAAAATGTGATAAAGAAAGGCTGCAATGTTTTATTTCAGAGGGGACAATTAGACAGCCACCTTTCACTTCACTGATTTTATAGCAGCTATGGGATATTTATGCACATATTAGTTAGCAGAATTGAACTAGTGTTGTTATCTTGGCAAAGGTGTCTCTGCCTATTGCAGAGGGCTTGAACTAGATGACCTTTAAAGGTCCCTTCCAACCCAAACTCTTCTGTGTTTATGAAATGGAATGCTGCTAGCTGTGGCAGCAAGAATGATGCTGCCCTAAGTAATGCCTGTCTTTCATCTCTTGCCTTTCCAGTCCTTTAAAATAGAATTTAAGATCATGGTTGACAAATTAGTAGAAACTTATGCTTCAAGTTAAGAAAAGAGGAAAGGAAAATCATCAGGAGAGGAAAGTAGGAAGTAGATTTGTGGGGGAGGAGATTGGAAGGAAAATAGTCTGTAACAGTATTAATTTTAAAAGGATGGATGACAGAATCACAAAGGAGTCGTATTCAGTGTGGATGCCTGGCACCTTTGATTTTTTAAATTTTTTTTAAAGTTTTTTTTTTTTTATCTAGAGTGACAGTTCTTTAACCCTCTACTCTCCTTGTGCACTACTTGATGCTGTTTGCTCATTTCTTCATTTATCTTCTTCTACAGCAAAAATAAAATCTGCCTGCAGAGAAAATGTAAGCTTCTAGAGATGTCAGAGTTTAAATTTCTTGTTTGGTTAAGATCAGATGGCTTCAGTAGGGGTTACACTTAGCATAATTGACCCTAGAATGCCTCTTAGTTCCTAAAAATTGCACATGAGGAGACACAGTATAATAATTTGAGGCACTGGGGTGTTGGAGCCGAGACTCTGAAACACTGACAAGTTAAAATACAACTTTTGGCAGAATAAAACTTTGCAGCAAGTGCCCAGTAGGCAGGATGGAGTCATTAGAGGCATTTTGGGGATGTATGGCATGTGTAGGTTATACTCCAAAGCAGTTAGAGCTTTTCAGCTTTAGAAAAATAAATAAACTCATATTCTTTCAATTATTCCTAAGCACTCATCCCTTAATAAAAGAAAGGAAAAAAAAAGCAACTTCTGTCTTTTTAATACCAGTTTATAAAAAAGGTTTTTGAAAATTCTCCACCCCTGTATGGCTCAGTGAGAACTAGTTGAAAATTCTAAGTTGTGGACAGATGTTTTCAGTTCATCATCCATCTTGCTGTTTGAAAGACACTTTTGCTGTCTAGTAGGAAACTAAATGCTGTGAAATGTGGTAACTTCTTTTTGGCCTTTTCTTCACCTTTTTAAACAGGGCTTGCGAAGAACTGGTCAAGACACTGGGTTTTGATTGGATTATGATGTTCATGGAGGAACATCTGCATTCCACAACAGTCACAGCAGCCATGCGGATTCTGGTGGTCCTGCTGAGCAACCAGCCCATCCTCATAAAATTCAAGGAGGGCCTGAGTGGTGGAGGCTGGCTGGATCAGACTGACTCTGTCTTGACCAACAAGATTGGCACTGTGCTAGGTATGATATCTCAGGCCCTTCACGGAGAGCACTTGTTGAATTTTCCTCATTTTCTTATTATAATAGCACTTGCATTGAATCCAAGCTTGCCTGGGATCAAAGGGGCATTTTTAAACTCATGTCTTATCAAACAATACTAACAGTTTATCTAGTTTTCATATCCTGATTTTTTTTTTTAATAAATTACCACATATTGGATCTAAGATGTCTTGGTAAACCACAGACAAGCCTTTCCCCCTCCCAAGGTTACTGATGGAATCTCTGCAACTTTGTAGCACAGGTTTCTTTAGTTTGGTGTCTCTTCCCATGGCAGGGGGCTTGGAACTAGATGATCTTGAAGGTACCTTCCAACCCAAACCATTTTATGATTCTATGGGGAGGCTGTACGAGTGTCCTCCCTCCTTTCTCATTTGAAAATAAATGTTTCTGTGTTGTATTTATTTATTTTTTAAAAGGAAACGGAAATGCCTAGGGAGAAAAAGAGTCACGAGAGGGGAATTTTGTGCTTCTGGCAGCACTTAAGATAAAAACCCCATAGTTTTATAGCAACCGGTTAATCTGTACTGAAACAAGATATTTGTGGGTTTTTTTTTTTAAATTTTTGATTTTTTTTCATCTCAGGGTTCAACGTTGGGAGGAGTGCTGGTGGCAGGTCTACGCTGCGGGAGATTAACCGGGACGCCTGTCACTTCCCAGGCTTCCCCCTCCTGCAGTCCCTGCTCCCCAAACACACCAACGTCCCCGCTCTCTACTTCCTCCTCATGGCCCTGTTCCTGCAGCAGCCTGTCACCGAGCTGCCCGAGAACCTGCAGGTCAGTCTGCCTGGCAGCAGCGGCCGAGCTAATCGGGCTTCCCAGGTAGGGATTGCCCAGTCAGGTATGAATGTCCTTGTGTCTGTCACCCCATAAAATAAGGGATTAACCAGGCACCCTTTTCCTGCCCTGCAGCTGATTCCCTCTTACAGCTCAGTGCTGAGCGGCTTAGAGGTGGGAGGACAAGGTGTGGTGGGAGGCTTCTTGTGGGCTTACATCTTGTTGGTGCCTTTCTGCTCTATTCTGGGTTCCAATGAGAAGCAGATCCCACAAAGAGCTACAAAGATGATTAGGGGATTGTAGCATCTCCCTTCTGAGGAAATGCTGAGGGAGCTGGAGAAGAGGAGACTGAGGGTTACCTCGTTCATGTTTATAAATATGGAAAGGGCCAGTGTCAGGAGGATGGAGTCAGGCTCTTCTCAGTGACAGACAATGGGTAGGACAAGGGGCAGGGAGTGCAAGCTGAAACACAGGAGGTTCAACAGAAAGATAAGAAAAACCTTAGTCAGAGTGAGGGTGAGAGAAGAGTGTCCCAGGCTGCCCAGAGAGGGTGTGGGGGTCTCCTTCTCTGGAGACATTCAAACCCCACCTGGATGCCTTCCTGTAGGACCTGATTTGGGTGTTTCCTGCTCCAGCAGGGGCATTGGACTAGATGATCTCTGTGTCCCTTCCAATCCCTGACATTCTGTGATTGTGTGAAAAACATTTATTGTCCTCATTGTGGGTGTAATTGAAAGCAGTATTGAACTGCACAAAAGAGAAACAGATTACTTCATGTTGCCTTTCTTCTCTTTCACCTCTTTCAGTTTGATTTAGACTCGATTTGGACCTTCATATTTGGAGTTCCTGCCTCCTGTGGCACCGTGACCTCTTCCATTCACAGCGTTTGCACAGAGTCTGCCTTCCTGCTGCTGGGAATGCTGCGGAGCATGCTCAATTCTGTAAGCATCACTCCTTTTCCTTCTATTTCTAGGGAAAGAATTGCTTTGAGTTTGCCATGTGGTGGCAGTGGGAGAGCTGAGGTGCTGTCACAGAACACACACTTGTGAGGTAGGCTCATAATACTCAGGACTTTTTAATAGGACTTTTTAATAGGATATGTGATGGCAGGACTAGGAATAATAGATGTCAATTGGAAAAGGGGAGATTCAGGATGGAGATAAGGAAGAAATTCTTTGCTGTGAGGGTGGTGAAAGACATTGCCTAGTGAGGCTGTGGATGCCCCCTCAATCCCTGGAGGTGTTCAAGGCCAGGCTGGATGAGGCACTGAGCAACCTAGTCTAGTGAGAGGTGTCCCATGGCGTTGGAACTAGGTGATCTTGAAGGTCCCTTCCAACCCAAACTATTCTATGATTTATGATTCTACTTGGGTGAGAATCATCATTGGCAGTGGGTTATTTTTTTTAATTTTTTCAGTGCTGCAAAAATTGCTGCTGCTTTTTCACTAAAAGGCTGGGCTTTGTGTTTTTGCTGCAGCTAAAACAAGAAATCAGGAAGATAAAGCACCCTTGGCAGGGATCATTGAATTTCTTTCCTGAGTAACATGGTGGGAGAAGGTTTGAGACTCTCTCCCATCTGCTCAGAGCGATGAGAGCTGCAGATTTTGTGTGTGAACCTTACATGTGCATACTATTAATAGCCACAGGCTGGAGGAGATTAACTTAGTGCCAGAAAAATGTATTGGTGGCTCATCTTTGAATGTGGTTGTGTTAACGTGCTCTTTGTCTTCTCAACCCAGCCTTGGCAGTCAGAGGAGGAGGGCTCTTGGCTTCGGGAGTATCCAGTCACCTTGATGCAGTTCTTCCGCTACCTGTACCACAACGTGCCCGACCTCACTGCCCTGTGGATGAGCCCTGAGTTCCTGTGTGCCCTAGCAGCCACTGTCTTTCCCTTCAACATCCGGCCCTACTCAGAGATGGTAGGAAATCCCAACAGTTAGTTCTTTTGGTGTTATTTTTGAGCATTTGTCCATTAATAGTCATGTGAAAATCAAGTGGAAAGAGGTTATTGTAAATGCTGGAGATTTGTTCTTTGGGTTCAGAACAGAAGTGATGTTCAACTGCAGAGCAGCTGCTGTGCCCTGTGTTTTACATGGTTTATTTGTTTTCTGGTGGATCATTATCTTTTGATCATCTGAACAATGTTAACTCATGCTTAGAAAAGCCAAAGAGACTGAGTCAGCCAGTGCTTTCAGCTCTGGAGGATGTGATAAAATCTAAATTTTCTTTTCCTCCCACTTCCCCTTTCTTTTCTTGTGGCTTAACCACAAGGCTGTGTTGGTGTATTACCTGAAAGTGAGTTAAGGCTGGGAGAGGGTGTGACTTCAGCTGCCTGAAGGGTTCTCTGAGCTTGATGACATTCACAAGTGGTGCTATTTCTAGAATACCAGTGGAAGGGAAGTTAATGTTAGGCAGAATCTGGAAGGAGTTTTACAAAGAACATGGAAAGATTCTTAGGCTACAGGTTGCAAATGCTAGAACTCAGGAGGGTGTGATAAAATACTTCATTAAATACTTAGTAGTGGTGTTCTGTCTGTCTGTTGGCAATAAAAGTGGGAGATGAGATTTTAAAGGTGCATGCTGATGAGTCTGAAATAGTTCATTTTAAGTTAAATTAGAGTTGAAATAGATGCTGGGAATTTATCCTCAAAAAAACCCACTTAGAAAGCAGATTTAGCTTTCACCAAATACATGGAGTTTTTACAGCAAGTCTTGTATCTTTGAGCAGATTTTACTTTAAGCATTAGGTCTCTTGAACCTTTTCAGACCTTTTCCTTTTTTGCAATGAGAATATTTGTTTTTGCAGTGCCTAGGAATTGCCCAGGTAGCTCTTGTTGGTACATGAATGTGAAAGTAATCTCTAGCTCAGGTAACTTGTGCCAGTCTTCACTGGTTGTTGTCTGCTGCAGGGAACTGACACTACAATTTGGTTGTGCATTAGGGAACATCATAGCCTTGTAGGAAGGTTTCCTGAGAAATGTGTGAAGGGAACAGCCTTAGGAGGACAATGGAAGAACTGAGTGAGTGAGAGTCTGGGAATCAGCAAGTTCACAGCAGAGCTTTGATGTGCTGCTTTTCACAGGTCACCGATCTCGATGATGAGGTTGGTTCCCCAGCTGAAGAGTTTAAAGCCTTTGCAGCTGATTCTGGCATGAACAGGAGCCAGTCAGAATACTGCAACGTTGGCACCAAGACCTACCTAACAAACCATCCTGCCAAGAAGTTTGTCTTTGACTTCATGCGTGTGCTCATCATCGATAACCTGTGTCTCACACCAGCCAGCAAACAGACCCCACTGGTAGATCTTCTGCTGGAGGTACAGCTCCTTTCTGTTTCATTTTGGCTTTATTATTTCAACTCACTGTGATGCTTTGCCCTAAAATATTTTCCTCAGCCTTCAAAATTAGAGGAGCAGTGACCTGAGATTGAGAAGATCTTGTAAATTGGCATTACATAAGGGGAGAAGGGAAGAGAAGGACCATTAATGTCTCATAAATAGTTTTTTACTCACCTTCCTTTAAGAGTACGGGAAACCTAAAAATACCAAATGCAGGGGTTTGATTCGGCTTTCTTCTGAGAAAGCTTTGTGGGTTTCTCCTCTCTGTCTCCTCAGCATTTCTGTGTATTGGTGACAATCTCAGATGCTTGAGCTGACCATCTGTCTGGGTGTTGGCTGCTTGTCTTTTGTCTTTAAGTGCTCTGTTTTCCCACCTCACAGCCCTACTCCCACCTTAGTTTGTGGGTTCATTAACTTCCTTTTGGCTCTTGGTGGCTGAGCACACTGTGCCAATGTTTTATTTGTATTTTGTCCTCACTTTGGAGCAGCCATCATCTTATTTTTGGCACCTTAGCCACTACCTCCATTTGTCTGGAAACTCAAGTAGTGGGTTACAACACCAAGATGCTCAACATTGTGACAGCATGAGATACTGTAGCTTTCTTCAAGTTTTATTTTTGTGGAGTGTGATTCATTTGTTCAGCAGCTTTCAGACTGTGAGAGCTGTTTTGGCTTTGTTGAAAATACAAAACCCCTGCAGAAAATGCAAAGGTTTACAGTTTATTTGTGTCAAATCAAAAAGAAGTGTGGGGACATATGGTGCCATTTGCTTTCAAAATTGACTAAATAACTGTGTTGCCTTCCTATAAATTAGCTTTTAAACTTCATGACACCTGCAGAAAGCATCCTCCTGTTACTGCTGAGGCAGCGAATGAGGAGTTTGGTTGCTGTTTAACCACCCACGCTTCCTTCAGTCAGTGTATTTTGAAACATTTCCCTCAGTTGTCATTCTCCCCTAACCCAGCCATTTGTTCTCCTGTATTACTGAGTCTCCCTGGCTTTTTCTGCTAGCTGCAGGATTCTTGGACCACATTTGTATATTCCCTGACACATTTCCTGGGGCAGGTGGGCATCTCTTTGCTCTCACAAAGTGAAACATGAATCATCAAGGGATGTGGCCATATGTATACCTCAGGACGTCTGTTGGAGACCATGCTCAGGCAGGTGCAGTTGCTTTGCTGCTGTTCAGATGTGGTGCCTCCATCAGTGTTGCTGACCCCTTAGCACAAACACTGCTGAACTCTTGAGAGGGAGAGATGAGGCAGCCTGGCTGAATGCTGCACTGCTTTCTAGGCCCCTCTAAGTGGAACACTCAGGAACAATTACATATGCAGTGAGCAACAGGAGGTGATAAAGAGGTTTCCCCCTTTAAGTGCAAAGGGAGTTAGAAAGTTTTAACAGAGCCATCTAAACCTGCTAAACCTGGTGGTGTGACTGTACCACAACAGTGCTGATTAATTGACAGCTTTAATCTGTCCTCTGTCCCATTTACCCTTTTTTTTTTTTACTAAAGGAGTTGACTGTGAACTGAGATCACACTTTAACCATATGTTTAGTTAGAGATTGGTGCATCTTTTCAGAATGTTATCTTCTCTGGTTGCTGTTGTGGCTGAAGATAAATTTACTGGATTTAACAGGAATAATGCCCACTCTGTAAGATTGCATACAACCAGAGTACACTCAACAGGCATACTTACATTTTTAGATAAAGCTAAGACTCCTTGCTGAAGGCAGAGTGCTATGAGGAAAAAGAACTAAGAAAAGAGAATTCACCTAAAACACCCTCCTTACCCCCTTATTGCTCACTCAGAGATATTTCTTATCTTAGCATTTTCTTTCTTTTATCAGGCTTCCCCTGAAAGATCCACGCGGACACAGCAGAAGGAGTTTCAGACATATGTTTTGGATGGAGTGATGGACCACTTACTTGCAGCTGATGTTTTACTGGGTAATAGAGGAAAGCTTGATTATCGATCTATTGATTTGAGCAGAAGATTTTGATTATTTAGCTCCTTTATTAGTGTCGTGCTTTGTCTTTTCTCCCTCCCTGCCCTTTCCTTTCCTTTCCTCTGATGTGAACATTGTCTTTTTGTCTCGATTGTGCCAAAGTGTGAAATAAGTGATTCAGAAAAAAACACATGGGCTCAATCTTCTGGCTGTGTAAGCCAGACACATGGCTTCACATCAAGATGAACTGAAACTGCACTTTGCATTATCTCTTTTGTCCTTGATTTATCATGGGTGGGACTTCGGTTTTTAAAAGCTGGGGTTTAGTTTCTATTTCCTCCTCCTGTAGTTTTATTATGAGTGCACCACTCCAGACAGCAACTCTGGGATTAGCACTCCATTAATCTAGTTAATAGATGGGCAGCAAGAGAATGTGCAGCTTACTGTGTCAGTAGGGTTCTAGGAGGTCTCTTGCCCTCACAAGCACTTCTGCACAGCCCACAGCAGGACTTCCCTTTCTTCAGGCTTCTGGGTTTGCCACAAGTGAATAAATGTACTTGCAACAAAATCAACATCACTGATGACTTTTTTTCTTCTGAAATGGGAGCACTTGCACTTTTCAAGCTTCTCTCTTGTGTTCTCTGCTGGGCTGGCACACTGAGCTGGGGCTCACTGACTCATTGCACTGGGCAAAGCACTGAGGAAGGAGTGACACCCAGCTGGTCTCCCTTGTCATCTCAAGGTGTTTTAAAAGGTTCATTTCTTGTGGAAAAAGCAAGCATGTAATTTAAAATAGCTACTGGAGGTTAGAGGAGGTTAAGTCTGCTTGTGCAGACCTCCAATTGAAAATGGGGACCATACATAATAAATATGATGCCTCAGGATCATGGAGGTCCATTTTTTATGGCCTCTTCCTCCCCAAGCCCGTCCTTATTTTGGTCTTTATCACTGTCAATTTCAAACATTTGCCAACTATCAAAGAGCATTTTAGGGAATCCATGAAGTTTTTATTTTTGTCTTTGTATGAGGTTTTTTCTCTTTAACAGAGGTCTGGAAATCACAGGCTAAAGTGAATGTATTTATGCAGGTGTGGTTTTGTTGATAAATGGAAGGAAACTTTCTTTGATTACCCAGGTGAAGATGCATCTTTGCCCATAACGAGTGGAGGCAGCTACCAAGTGCTGGTGAACAACGTCTTTTATTTCACACAGCGGGTGGTGGATAAGCTCTGGCAGGGCATGTTCAACAAAGAATCCAAACTTCTTGTGGAGTTCATAATCCAGCTCATTGCACAGGTAACCATGTTCTTCTCCTGGCCTGCTTGCAAAAACCAGTTTTGCAGATGATTTAAAAATCATCTGAGTGGTGTGCTGGTGATGCATCTCAGGTCCATGTGGAAGTTGACTTTGCTTCCACAGGCTTTTCTCCTTTCTGCTGAGCATTCCCAGTGCATCTTTGTCAGCATGAAGTGGTTCAATGTGGGACAGCTGAGGAAAAACTGTTATCAAGTGATTTTTTTTAGAAGTGCTCCAAAATAAGCAACAAAACCTACCTCACATGAATTTTGGGAAGCTTCCTCATGTGTTTTTATTGTTAGAAATCAGTGTCTTCACAGATGTTAAATTTCAAGTGCATGATGCATGAATGTCATTTTGGTCCCTGGAATTTGTGGAATTGACACATTTAGTAAAATACTGCTTTTGGAAAATGAGCGTGGTTCAATTCAGGGGGTTCAATTCTGTGCTAAGTGAATCAATTTTTTTGTTGCTGTCTGATCATGTGCTTTTCCTTCCCATCAGTCAAAAAGAAGATCTCAGGGATTATCACTGGATGCTATTTACCACTGCCTCAACAGGACCATCTTGTACCAGTTCTCGAGGCCACACAAGACTGTTCCTCAGCAGGTTGCTCTCCTGGATTCTCTCAGGGTCCTTACTGTGAACAGGAACTTGATTTTGGGACCTGGAAATCATGACCAAGAGTTCATCAGCTGCCTGGCTCACTGCTTGATTAACCTGCATTCAGGAAGGTGAGTGTCTCAGAGAGAAGCCTACTCCAGAACCAGGGCTGTGAAGTGTTGGAACCATAATCATAATCCCCCAGGTTGGAAGGGACCTTTCAGATCATAAAGTCCAACCATCAACTCAGCAGTGTGAAGCCTTGTTCTCTTTCAGCAGTGATACTCACTTTGTGGTTAAAGCAGCAAATTCTGGGTAACTGGTTGCAACTTCCCAGCCAGTGGAATGCAAGCCAGATGAAGTGGTTCATTTGGGAGCAAAATTAGCTTCAGAGAGTCCATGTATAGAGAACATTCTTATTTCCTTTTACAAAGGTGTTTTAAAATAGTGTGTTTGTCTAACCTTTCTCTTGTTAGGCTTTGATAATTTAAAGTGCTTTCAATGTAGAAAGAAACACTTTTCTAAGTAATTAATTAAGGGTTCTGCCATTACATTTATAGCCCATTGAATTTTTTCATACAAATTTTCTTAGTACTTGGGTGTATAAAATTAAGTCCAGTCAGGCATTTGATCAGATGCCTGTGACAGATGCTGTAGACACCCACTTTCCTGCCTTGCTGTGAATGGCTTGGCATCGTCAGCAGAAACCCTGATGTTCTCCATTTGTGGCCTCATCTTCTTTATGTTCCATCAAGTATTTCCATCTTCCCCTGGTGCCATCAATGCCTATGACCTGTCATTGTCCATAAACCTTCAGTTCAGCTTGTGGCTGTGGATTACACATCTCAGGTGGACAGAAGGGAAGATGACATTGCTGTGTGAGCACCTGTTAGTCTTTGTGACACTGTCACAGGGGATGCAGTGCTGTGGATGGAGGGCTTTTCCTTGTTATTACTAATTCATCGTGTCTTTGTAGCAACGTGGATGGGTTTGGGTTGGAAGCAGAGGCCAGGATGACAACTTGGCACATCATGATCCCCTCTGATATAGAACCAGATGGAGTCTACAACCAAGATGTCAGCGAAGGTAATCTGAGGGTGACAGAATTGCAGATGTCTGCTAATTCCACTTCTGTATGGCATCAGAGAATCATCTTTTACCCTACGTAAAATGGGGGCATGGGGGGAGAAGGAGTGAGTAGATATATGTGTATATATATATATATATATGAATGCTCACTTTCAAATACCAAGACAGACATATCCAGGAAAAGTTTCTGTTTTATTAAAACAGCAAGAGCTCTTCATTGTTTTCTAGACACACATCAGCATTAAAAATAGTGCTTTATACACACTGAGTGAATGAGGCACTTCAGGTGTCCATCGTGGGTTTGGATCAGCTGGATCTAGCCTGAGCATGGCTAAGAAATAATTAGTATTTGCTGTAAATTTATTCAGTGCCATCCTCGAGATCTGTCACTGGAAGAAAATTTTGTTAAGTGGCTGTGGAAGAAAGGATTTCCTTTATTTTTATTTCTTTTTCTGTTTCATGTTTATGCAGATGTAGAAATACTAAAGTATAATGTATGGATGGAATTTTTAATGTGTTTGTATACATACTTGTGTAACATTTTTTTAAATCTCATTTTGTTAATAGATGGATGTGGGAGAAGAATCAAAACTGAGATTCACAGAGAAAAAAAAATGCTAAAATTAACTGTTAGATTCTTTCTGATAGAATATAAGTGGAGGGGGAGAAAAGGCATTTCGTGGGTCAAGCAAGAGGGGAAGAAGCTGTAATTGCAGAAATTATTCACTGCTGTAAAATGACTAATTCTGTAAGCACCATAGAGAGCTTGCTGTTTGTCTTCTCGTGGCTCTGCAGGTCGCCAGCTTCTTCTAAAAGCCATCAACAGAGTGTGGACAGAGCTGATCCACAGTAAGAAACAGGTTTTAGAAGAGGTTTTCAAAGTGACTCTGCCTGTCAATGACCGAGGCCAAGTGGATATAACCATTGCCAGACCTTTCATCGAGGAAGCAAGCTTGAAGTGCTGGCAAAATCATTTGGGTGAGTGGAACTGGGAGTTTCCCTGTGACCAGTGGTGGGTTTCCCTGAAGAGGAAACCATTCAGTCTGTGTAACTGGACTGAATTAGCAAGGGTTCAGATGGAAGAGGATATAACTCCATAGTCAGAACTTCTTTGATGATGATTTGTCTCCAAAGTAATTGAGGAGGCATGTTTGGAAACTTTGGAATGCTTGATTTTTCCAGTCTCTGTGTTTCTAAGGGATGTAAATCACTAGCATTAAAGTTGGTGAGGGTAGAGAGAGGCTGGCTGATGATTTTGTTGATACACAGTTGGTTCTCACCTCTCTGGATGACACCAAAATTCATGCCTTGTGGACCTTGATGTTGATAATGGCTAAAATGAGGAAGAAAAGTTAGAAATTAATCACCTAAAAAGTACACCCCGTGCTTTCTTTTAATTTTTTTTTCCTTTTTATTTTATTTTTTTTTTAAGCTCATGAGAAGAAGTGCATCAGTAGAGGGGAGGCTTTGGTTCCAACCACCCAATCCAAACTCTCTCGAGTGAGCAGTGGCTTTGGCCTCTCCAAACTCACTGGTTCCAGGAGGAACCGCAAGGAGAGTGGGCTCAATAAGCACAACCTCTCCACGCAGGTAACCTCTGCTAATTTAGAACACACCATCTCAAATCAAAGTTTGAATTTTGTACTAAATAGCCCAAAGTAAGGAATCCTGCAGGTCCTCTTCCTGCTGAGCAGGTGTTGAGATGAAAAGGAAGAAACGAACTTGAGCTGAGAAGAACCATTTCCTGGTTGTATCAGCAGAGGGAGCAATAAGTGAAATCACATCCATTCACAATGTAAAATGAGGAGAGCTGGTTTTCTGGAGGATTTCCAGCAAATCAGGCAGCATCCCCAAAATACTGCTTGAAAGAAAACAGAAAAAAAGTTGTAATATTTGTCAGTGCCAATCTCTGGCTGTTTGGGAATGTTGCAAACTGATAGTCATGATTGGGAGCATCATCCAAATGTTTGCCAGTTTCTTTTAAAGGATATGAATTTATTGCCTCTTTAAAAAAAAGAAAGGAAATACCAAACAAAACAGATACTGTTGCATGCAGTAGTTTGAAATTCATTAAAATCATCATCTAAGTTTGCTTTGTTTGAAGAAAGGATCTTTAGTGAGCAGGTTTGGCAAGGTGATATGTTTAGAAGATTTTTACAAACAAAATCTTGCTTTGTTATGTGTCATTCTCACTCTCCTCTGCCCTTTGCATCAGGAAATTTCCCAGTGGATGTTCACACACATTGCAGTGGTTCGGGACCTGGTTGATATGCAGTACAAGGAGTACCAGGAGGTATGGTTCAGAGGGTTTATTACCCAACACTGACATTTGGACCTGTTATTTTCTAGCTGTTACATTTCTCAGTATGGGGCTTGTAAAATACTAAGCTGTCATTCATACAGTGCATTTGGAAACATGCTAGGGTATGCTCTCTTTCTGAAACCTTGTATAAAAACCTAGGAGAAGAAGCAGCATTGTATCCCAGCTTTACTTTTATGGTAACACAAAGGAAATGTTGTATTGCCTTTCCCAAATCTGCCCTGATGGAAAGCTCTGGGCCTTCCAGAATGAAATCATTGCACCCTCCAGTTCCTTACAAGCATCCCCAAAGACCTTTGGTTCAAATTATTTTTCTGAGCTGTGTGTTGTGAATCTTCTGAGATTCATAGAAATCAGCTCCTGAAAGAGACAAGTCATTGAAAGCAATTCCTTAAAAGGAGCAATGTTTGGTTTTTTAAACTTCCTTCTCCAGTGTAGTACATGCAGGGAAGGCTTCCAAAGCAATTTTCGTTTTAATTCTTAAAATACTTTTTCAAAATCAGTGGATTAGTGTTAAATTTCTTCCCTATTTGCCACTTAGAAATAAATTCAAGGGACAGCATAAACCCGAAGCAGAGCTTTTGCCTTCTTTTTATTCCTTTTTTCTTGAGGAGATTAAAATACAAGCCTTGCTTTTATGGGGTCTGGCAGTGGAAATCTTATTAAGCCTTACTAGAAGATGCTGCTGGAATTATGAACTATTAGAAGCTTTTCTGTGGTGGGAATGTCTCTGCTCACATCAGGCAGGCTTAGCGGCATCACTCCTCATGTCTCTTCCTCCAATGTTTCTCTGTTCAGCGTCAGCAAAATGCACTGAAATATGTGTCAGAGGAGTGGTCTCAGATTGAATATGAGTTACTCCGAGAGAGGGGGCTGTGGGGTCCCCCCATTGGCTCCCACCTGGACAAGTGGATGCTGGAGATGACAGAGGGTCCCTGCAGGATGAGGAAGAAGATGGTACGAAATGACATGTTTTATACTCAGTATCCCTACATGCCTGAAGCTGAGCAAGAAACCAACTTAGTGGTAAGTATCTGAGATGCTTGTGATGAGTTGTTGCATGCACTGTTGTAAAATCCTGAATTTTTTTGCCAAGTTTTTCTTAAGAAACTTGTTTTATTGTGTTGATACTCTGCCTGTATGTCCCTAAATAGTTAGTAAGGTGTTCACAATCTGTTAAGGAGGAGGACTGTAACACTTGGGTCTGAACTAAATGAACTTGAAGACCAGCAGGTACAACGTAAGGTGGGATGTGAGGCTGAGAAGGACCATAAATATGGGCATTTCAGTCTGGGATCTTGGCTTTGTGCTAGATAAGGCAGTAAACAGTGATCTGGAAAATAATAAAAGAAAATAAAAACCAGCCAACGGGCCTTGGTTTGGTTGAGGCTGGATGAGGCTTTGAGCAACGTGGTGTAGTGGGAGGTCTCCCTGCCCATGGAAGGGGGGTTGGAACTAGATGATTGTTAAGGTCCCTTTCAGCCTAAACTATTATTTGATTCTATGATTTTGTGAAATGCAGATCTCTCTGTGGAGATGAGTGTGGGCTGTGCCTTTGAAAGCTTGGCACTTAGTTCCTGTTAATTGTGGAGCAGTGTTTTTAAGGAATGGAGCACTCTTTTTAGGCACACAGAATTTTTTTCTCCTCAAATTAAGCACGGGTGCCAGAATACTTAAACAAACAAAAATTAGGGTTCAACCAGATTTAAAGGGTTTAAACATTTTTCTCTGCTGGCCATCTGGCACGCAGTAGCTGCAGTGACAGTCTCAGTCACTGAAGTGGCAAATGTGGCATTGTACATTCTTCAAAGTTTTCTTTCTCTGATGCTGATATAATTGATGCCCTGTTTTCAGTCTGACTTCTCAAGCAGACTTCCCGAGCCACCTGATGATACCATTCCTCAAAAGGTAAAGAAAAACCAGCACCACCCCCATGGAGGGAAGCTAACACCAACACAGCTTGTGTTTCCTTCTGCATGTTAGGCAAACTTAACCAGCCTTCTCCCTTTGGCTTTTTCCACTTGCTCTGTCACTAAATGTCTCCAGGCCGAGAGGTTTTGTTCACCTTAGAAGATGTTTCTGTGCTCTCCTCAGCCTGCACCTAATCCAGCTCTGGGTACCTCTCACCTCCTTGGCTGCACACTAACGGGCTGTGTGGGGCTGTGCTCTCACGCTTCTCACTCTGCCAAGTCCTGTGGCTTTGGGACCTCAACTAACAGGCAGCAGAACGTTTAGTCATGGGCAATGTGGTCACTTGGAAGCACATTAGTGGGAAAGCTTTTGTCTCTGAGACAGGAACTGGGCAGCAGGTTTGTTCAGGTTTGGCCATAATGGGCCAAAAGAGGCTGCTTTAGTTGGAGCCCAGATTCATTCTGTCAGCTCACTCTTCTCCTCATTTTTGCTGGTAATGAAATAAACACATTTGTTTGAAAAATGCAAATCCTGCCTTGAGAGCAGCAGAGATGTTTGCAAGTGGCTGTTCCACCAGCACTGTCACTCTGCTTCTCTGCTAATCTGTAGTCTTGCCCATCACTAAGTCCAGTATTTAATGTAAGTTCACTCACCTGGACTCACACTCAGCAATAAACTGATACCTATAAATGACAGTTATGCTATTCTACAAAGTACCTAATCTCAATTTTTAATCTCTTTATTCTACAAAATACCTAATGGGATTTTTACTCTTTTCCTTTCTTTATAGCAGCAGTGCTACTTAGGATTTCTCTTTGTAGGCTGTCACAGGGGTTTTCAGCACCATTTAAGTGGCATTTTTGTGGTGATTAGGTGGGAAGTTTTAGTTGAAAATTGAAGTCATCTGATTTTTCTCATTTAATTTTTTTTATGTTGGGGGCTGGCAATTTGACCTGAAATAATGAACCTTCTTGTTGCTGACCTCAGTCTCTTCATCAGCCCCAGAATCTGATTGTAACAAAATGAGATTATATTTATGGGTCATTTATTTTCCCAGCTGTACTGTCATACTGATGAACCCAAAAAGTAATTAAAAAGTAGATATTATTTCTACTTTTCTTTGTGAAAATGGACAAGAGAAAATCTTGCCTGGAATGGCAGTGGTATTCTACAGTTCTGCATAATGTAAGTCATTGAAATGCATTTAAAATAATAATAATAATTTTGGATAATTACAAAGTTACCTTTAAATTCTTGGCAAGCACTGCTGCAAAACAAACAAAAAATCAAAACAAAAAAAAATTTCAAAAATTAACAACAAAAAAATTTTTTAAAAATCAACAAACTCAACTCAAAAAAATTTTTAAAACCCCAAACAAATTAAAAACCCTCAAACAAATTAAAAAAACCCAAATAAATTACCCCCCCCCAAAAAAAATTAAAACCAAACAATCAACAAAGCACTACACCACCACCATAATGAAAGGTGTCATCATCTGTTGGTGTCACCCAGAGGCAGAATTGTTTAAAGAATGAAATGGGTACTCTCGTGGGCAGGAGACTGGTACAAACCATCAGAATCTTTACGAAAAAGAAACAATAGAATTAATTAAGAATTTCTGAGCCTTGAAGCCAGACTGTGGCTGCTTTTAGTTCATACCAACTTCCATTTCCACATGTGCGTCTCTTTCCTTGAGGCAGTTTTTTGGTGGGAGAGTTACCCAGCAATAGTTTCTGGCTGAGGTGTGTTGTGAGGAGTTAGAAAAGATGATAAAATGGCAAATGAAGAGATTCTGTGTTTGTCTGTGTGTGTGGTGGTGTATGGCTGGGCACACACACTACCCTGTGCTGCACATGCTGTCCCTGAGACCTGGGGTGTGGGGAGGATTTAACTGACCACTTCTTTCCTCACTTCTTTGTAAGAAACCTGCTCGATACCGCCGAGCCATCAGCTATGATAGCAAGGAGTACTACATGCGCCTGGCTTCTGGAAACCCTGCAGTCTTCCAGGATGCCATAGAAGAAAATACAGTGGGGGAAACAGCTCAGCAGGAGCCAGAGCATGGGGAGGACACGATTGCAAGAGTCAAAGGTTAGATCTCTCCTCCTTTCAATTTATCTGCCTTCCCAAATAAGATTATGTAGGACTCTTTGTCTTGTCAGACTGCAGTAGGTTTTGTGAAGTGATTTTTTTATTTTTTTTTTTTTGCCTCAGGCCTTTATTTATCTCTGTCTTCATTTCCAGGTCTGGTGAAGCCTCCCCTGAAGCGATCCCGCTCTGCTCCTGATGGAGGAGATGATGAGAACCAGGAGCAGTCCCAGGATCAGACTGTGGAAGGCAGTTCCATTGAGGAGGAGGAGAAGACAGACAACACAACTCTTCTGCGGCTGCTGGAGGAAGGAGAGAAGGTGCTGTCTCTCACCAAACACTTGCTGGGCTTGTATTTCTGCAATACATGTGCCAAGCAGGAATAAATCCCCTTATTACCATCCCTGATATGCAGCTGAATTGGCTTAATATTTCATCAGTTGCTTCCTTGAAGTCAAATACATGCTGTGATTTAAGACATCGTGAGCTGAAAACTCTGTCATGAAAACATTCTTTTTCCTCCCTTCTTCCTGCTAGAGGAGAAAAGAACCTGTCTTGGAATGAAAGCTGTGAGCTCTCTCATGCTTGGATTATTGAGTCCAAACAGAAGATTTACTCAAAAATATAAATATCAAACTTGGCATACTGCAGTAAATTGTTCTCTTCATTAGAAGGAAACCCCTATAACTAGTGCTTTATCCTCAAGAAGAGTGTTGAATGATCCTGCTTGAAGGGGCTCCAGGAAAGCTGGGGAGGAGCTGTTTGCCAGGGCGTGGAGACACAGGGTGAGGGCAGTGGTTTGAAACTAGAGCAGGGCAGGGGTAGATGAGACATGAGGAAAAAGTTCTTCTCCATGAGGGTGATGAGACACTGACAGTGAAGTCCTCATCCCTGGAGACATCCAAGGCCAGTTTTATTCTGAGCAACTTGATGTAGTGGAGGATGTCCCTGCTCACTGCAAGAGGTGGCACAGGTGAACTTGAAAGAGCCCTTCCAACTCTGATTCTTTTTGGTGTTTCAGGGTTTGTGTGTCTGAATTATACCAGTAAATACATATGTGACCATAGCTGAGTGGGCTGTGGGTTCTAAATCCTGCTGGAGAAGTGTGGTGTGAGTTAGTTAGTTAGTTAGTAAATATGTTAATCTGTGTCAACACAGGAGGCTTTACAAACTCCTTTCCCTAATTTCTAATTGCAAGTGTTAGGTGCATCTCTGATTGAGGAGGGAAAAGGAAGATTTCTGCTGTACCCACAAGTCTCAAATCAGTGTGTGGGGCTTGTCCTGATGATACCTTTTGCAGGTAGCTGGGAGATGGATTGAAGATGGATCTTCTGAGAAAGCAGCAGGCTGAGCCCTCAGCTCATTGAGCTGCTTTTGTTAATTGCCTGCTTTTCATTGCAGATCCAGCACATGTACCGCTGCGCTCGGGTCCAAGGCCTGGACACCAGTGAGGGGCTGCTGCTCTTTGGCAAAGAGCACTTCTATGTCATTGATGGCTTTACCATGACAGCCACCAGGGAAATACGGGACATCGAGACCCTGCCTCCAAAGTGAGTCCATTCCTAGAGTTCCGTCCATCTTCAGCAGCTGATCAAGAAGCATTTAATGAGGTTTTTGAGGAGTCAACTCCAAAATAACATCAGATTTAGAGCCATTTCCTCTGTGCTCTCAGGTTGCTCAGTGTCATGGGGTACATTGTCTGAATCAGCCCTTTCTGTAAGGGGACTCTCTCATGAGATAAGAGAAGGATTCTTTTCATTTAGTATCTTTTTAATCTTGCCTTTTTCTATACTTTTACAGGATGCATGAGCCAATCATCCCCAGGGGAGCAAGGCAAGGTCCAAGCCAGCTCAAAAGGACGTGCAGCATTTTTGCCTATGAAGATATCAAGGAAGTACATAAAAGACGATACCTTTTGCAGGTAACTTGGAGGTGGATTGTGGAGCCATCTCTGCTATTTTTCTGGCAATGTTTTCATTTTTAAAAAATAAGATAAACATGTAACTTAGCCGTATTTGCAAATTGAAGCTGCTCACAGTGGTAAAATTAAAATGCTGAGCATCCTGGTTTGAACATTTGGCTCTCCATGGTTTAGGAGTAAATAGTGAATTTTAGTGTTCCAAAAATAAAGCATCAGGCTGCACTAGGCAAAGTCTTCTTCCCCATAATCTGATGACAGGTGCAATACTAGTCTGACCTTCAGAGATGACAAAACATGGCAGTGTTGACATGGCTTATTCTTCTGTTTGTTTTCAGCCAATTGCAATTGAAGTTTTCTCTGGAGACGGACGAAACTATCTTCTGGCTTTCCAGAAAGGAGTTAGAAACAAAGTTTATCAAAGGTATTTGATCACAATATTTGCAAGCATGGGTGTTGAGCCATATTTGAGCCTAGAGTGACCTCATAACCAGAAGGAGAATGCAAGAGGTTTGTGTTTGGACAACCTCACACAAGTTTTGTGCTGTGCAGAAGATCCACTTTGGAAGCACCAGTGCCTTGGGATGAAACTTGCTGTCAGCAGACTTGCTGTCTGCTGTCTGCTCAGCTCTGGTGAGGCCCTACTTGGATTATTGTGTCCAGATCTGGAGCCCACAAAATAAGAAGGGTATTGAGCTGTTGGAGCAGGTCCAGAGGAGGGTCATGAAGATGATGAGAGGGCTGGAGCACCTCCCTTCTGAGGACAGGCTGAAGGAGTTGGGGTTGTTCAGCCTGGAGAAGAGAAGGCTCAAGGGAGAACTTGTAGTGACTTACCAATACCTAAAGGGGCTGCAGAAAGGCTGGGGTTGGACTTTTTAATAGGATATGTGATGGCAGGTCTAAGAATAATGGATGCAAATTGGAAGAGGGACGTTTTAGGCAGGAGAGAAGAAAGAAGTTATTTCCTGTGAGGATGGTGAGACATTGGAACAAGTTGCCCAGAGAGGTTGCTCCCTCAATCCCTGTGTTTAAGGTGTTTAAGGCCAGGCTGGATGGGCACTGAGCAACCTGATCTAGTGGGAGGTGTCCCTGCCCATGGCAGGGGGGTTGGAACTAGATGATCTTTAAGGTCCCTTCCAACCAAAACCATTCTATGATTCAGTGCGAACAGGATATTTCAATGTTGAAAATATCACATAGCCTCTCAAAAGGAAGTCTGTAGCTGTACTCAATGCACCTTGTTTCTGAGGAAGACATACTGAGGGCAGAAAGTAATTTTGAATCTTTTGACTGCTGCTGCAGGTTTTTGGCTGTGGTGCCATCTCTGACAGACAGTTCTGAGTCTGTGTCTGGCCAGAGACCGAACACCAGTGTGGAGCAAGGGTAAGTGCCTCTGTTCTGTTCCTCACCAGCTTTGCAGCTTATCAGTTTCAGATGGAAATGATGTTTGTTAGTTAAGGTCAGGATTCACTCCAGAGCACTGCAACCTTGATTTAAATTTGGTTATTACCAGAAGAAGTCATGGTGTCATCCTCTGCGTTTTTAAATCATCGACAACATCG
The DNA here is from genome assembly GCA_013400935.1 of Turnix velox. Classification (NCBI taxonomy): domain Eukaryota; kingdom Metazoa; phylum Chordata; class Aves; order Charadriiformes; family Turnicidae; genus Turnix; species Turnix velox. Next base: position 115,019 of record VZTY01031019.1, read on the forward strand.
GTGTGTTCTTACTAATTAATTCAGGCTCTCAGGATTAAATTTATCAGGATGCACCTGCAATCTGAAAGGAACTGGACTCCCATGTCAGAGTCATGGGATTTGTCCAAGCTGCTGGAGATACTTTTCTCATTGGCCGCTTGGTAGATATATTTGTCCTTTGACTGAATTGCATAATTATTATGCATTATTTTAACAGCCTGTGTTTAGAAATAAGAAAAGAAGGCACTGCAGAAGCAAAAAGGAACTCAACTCTGTTTTTCTAACTGTTACCATTTACAAGGTTTAATCTTAAAATTCTGGATTGCCTTGTGAAGGTGTATCCCAGATCTTGCTGCTAAGTCAGAAAATGCTCTTCCTTCCTCCACCAGGTCTGGCTTGCTGAGCACTTTGGTGGGAGAAAAATCAGTTACTCAGAGATGGGAAGTAAGTATGAAGGCTTTGGAGTTTTTTTCCTGTTAAATTTCAGCTTTTCTAGTGATACACCATTGAGCAGTGCATGTGAGGTATTCAAAAGGTGGCACACGCTGCAGGAGAAAGTGAAACCCGGCATTTTAGTTTGTGCTGTTGCCTGGTACCAGAATCAATTAGGAAATGATTCTACTGTTGGAAATGCAAAGGGGGACCAGTAGGAGAAGCAGGGTAATCATTGTGATATTGACCTATGTTTGGGGAGGGCTGGCCAAGTGGAGACCTTTGGTTTACAGTGCTGCTTTTGTCTTCCTTAAGAGAGGAGAAATCAGTAACTTCCAGTATCTGATGCACTTAAACACCCTGGCGGGCAGATCCTACAATGACCTCATGCAGTACCCTGTCTTTCCCTGGATCTTGGCAGACTATGATTCTGAGGTAAATAAAATACCAACATTAGGATGCATTTGATGTTAAACATGGGAATCAGCAGGGCTGAGAGGACTGGTTTGATTGTTTAGTTTTTTTTTTAAAAAAAAATCTGTATAAAATGGGTGTCTTTTCTTTGAAGGAACTGGATCTCACAAACCCCAAGACGTTCAGAAACCTGGCCAAGCCCATGGGAGCTCAGACAGAAGACAGGTTAGCACAGTACAAGAAGAGATACAAAGACTGGGAAGACCCCAATGGTAAGTGAAGATACATCCTGCAGGAGGAGCAGAGGGACACATTCCTGTCACCTCAGGCATTTTTACATTATGGTCCAAGAGATGTGGGTGTGGATATGCGGAAGGCTACCGTGGTTTTCAGTGACTTTCCAACAAACAGGAAATTAGAGCAAAGGGGCAGTGGTTGTCTTGCTGGTTTTTGTTCTAAATTTGAAATATGGCAGCTTTTGTTTCTAGGTAAAAATAAGGATAAAACTGTTGCATGTTGAGAACACTTCAAAATTGTCTAAAAACTGCAATGGGCAGACACAGGAAGCAGACAACCAGTGCTGTCTACTGGTACAGTCTGAGTGTTGCTGCAGTAAAATGAGTTGCATGAAGGAATGGGATCATTTTTGTATCAGCAGTGCTGTAGCTTTTTAATTTCTTAATTCATGTTTTTTCCCCTGAGGGAACAGCATTTCCTTTGCTGAAAAAAATCAAGAATCTTACATATTATAGATTTTGGAGCCTCCCTGTATATTGAAAACTTGTGTCTTTGGCAAGGCAGCTATTTTGTGATTTATTATATGGTACATTTCTTGTCTGCTTTTATAGGAAGACACAAGGCTGCTTAACTACTGTAGCATACAGAGAGTAGGTGGCAAAGATAATAATTTCTAGAAATGAACCTGCATGTTCTGAGTGTATTTATGCAGACTTTTTGGCAGGAAATTAAGAAAAGTAAAATGAATAACTATTCAGTAGTACTCTGCAGAAGCCCTTTTGATTGAGGGGTGCTGGCCTGCAGCCACAACTCGAGTGGTAGCAGGGCCAAATGTTAAAGCTTTCAGGTTCTGGAGAGCAAAGCCCACAAATTCCAGTTTTAAATGTGTTACACCTGACTGCTTTGTGTTGTGTTGATAATTTTTCATCTTCTGCAGGGGAAACTCCAGCATATCACTACGGGACCCACTACTCATCAGCCATGATAGTGGCTTCCTACCTGGTCCGCATGGAGCCTTTCACTCAGATTTTCTTACGCTTACAGGTGAGAAAATAACATCACCTCACTTTCCTTTGGTCCTACTGAAGTGAAAGTGCAACAGTTTTCTCTGTTTTCATCAAATATGGTAGAAGAAATAGTTGTAGCAGAGTTATTGCCTGGGAGGTTTTGGATGTGAGAGATATAATGGAATTCGTGTTGGTTTTTCTTGCCCTTTGGACATTTTTCTAAATGTTCAGCAGACAGAAACCAAAGCAAGCTTTATTGTGAAAAATTCTTCACTTATAAGCTCTATTTATCTGTTGTTGAGAGGATCATATGCTAGTTGTTTAGTTCTGTGCTGGAGGTGTTGAAAGTGTGTTATTTTAAACCAATCTGTCTGTCCAAAGAGCCATTTTAGCACTGAGTGTCAATACAATTGTTTGCAGAGCTGGGAATTGTTGGCCAATTTGATGATTAGTAGGGTTTGTAACATCATGTGTCAAATGTTTTCCTAGACCATCAGGCAACAAAAAGGAAGTTGTGTTTCTCTGAAATAGATTACTATTCTTCAAATATTGCAATATTTTATGTTTATTAGTATTTTGTACCAAAAAGCAATGGCAGCTCTTTAGTTGTGTTGTGTTAGAAGAAGAAACATGCCCCATTATCTGTACTTTTCTAGGCAGAGGGTGTTTTGCCTTGCCTGTTGGTGAAGGCTGCTGTGTTGGGAGAAGGTGTGATGCTGACCTGCTTCTCTTTCTGTCCCATAGGGTGGTCACTTTGACCTGGCAGACAGAATGTTCCACAGTGTGCGGGAGGCTTGGTACTCAGCCTCCAAACACAACATGGCAGATGTGAAGGAGCTCATCCCAGAGTTCTTCTACCTCCCCGAGTTCCTGCTCAACTCCAACAATTTCGACCTAGGTATACAGAAGGAGCTTGACAGCAATGCTGCAGCAGTGGAAGGAATTCCAAACGAGACAAGTAGCTCATAATGCAGGCAGGAAGAGATCTGCTCAGCTGCATGAGGAAGTGATCTTTATGTTCTTGCATGTTCTCACATAAGCAGAAGTACCCCTGGTATTTCCTTCTGCTGCATGTTTACTCACTATTATATTTGAAAGCCTGAATGATTCACAACTCAGTATTTCATCATGCACAGCAACATTTTTTATTGCCTCTGAGATATCTCAAATTATTTTTTTTTTCAGATTTATCAGAGTTAGGGAGCTTTCTCAGGTGGTGAGCATTCATTTTAGCCAGTTGGTGCAAAGTGTCCCCTAAGAGTTGCTGAATAAGACACTGAAATGCATGAAAAGGACTTCTGTTCAGTGTTGTGTTTTGATTTTTGTTTTTTTACCTCTTCAAAACATACAGATAATTGTGTTCTACTTTAAGTTTCTTTGGTTTGCTTTCTTCTGCCAGTGCTTGAAGGGGCTCCAGGAAAGTTGGGGAGGGGCTGTTTGCCAGGGCATGGAGACATAGGAGAAGTGGCAATGGTTTGAAACTACAGCAGGGTAGGGTTAGATGAGACATTGGGAAGAAGTTCTTCCCCATGAGCATGGTGAGACATCCCTGGAAACATCCAAGGCCAGGCTTGCTGAGGCTTTGAGTGACCTCATCTAGTGAAGGATGTCCCTGTCACTGCAGGGAGTGACCTTGGAAGGTCCCTTCCAACTCTGATTATATAATAATAGGAAATGTGGCAACAGAGCAAGAAATAGATTTGTTTCAGTGCAGTGCTTCTCTCCAGATTTATGTTTTGGGTTTGTTTTTTTTTGTAGGTTGCAAGCAAAATGGCACTAAACTGGGTGATGTTATACTCCCCCCGTGGGCAAAAGGAGATCCCAGGGAATTTATCCGAGTGCATCGGGAGGTAATTTGCATTTCACTCATGACAATAGAAGGTGTCACCTGGAACTTCCCACAGCAGATGAATCCAAACTCAATCAGTGCTGACACAGCCCATAAGTTCTGTGTTGTTGGCTCAGTGTTGCAAGTGTTTTCTGCCCCCATCCCTTTTGGCTGGGGGATTGTGGTGAGACAAGACTTGCTTTGGTGAAAAGATCTATCAGAATTTAGCCAACAAACCCCTGCGTTTTCTAGTTCTGATGGGTCCAGTTTTGAATTTCAGGCTCTGGAGTGTGACTTTGTGAGCGCCCACCTGCACGAGTGGATCGACTTGATCTTTGGCTACAAACAGCAAGGTCCTGCTGCAGTAGAAGCTGTCAATGTCTTCCACCACCTCTTCTATGAGGGACAAGTGGACATATATAACATCAATGACCCTTTAAAGGAGACAGCTACCATAGGATTCATTAATAACTTTGGACAGATACCAAAGCAGGTAAACCCTGTGTAGAATTCTGATTTCCCATGGTGACACTCCAATTGAAATATATTGGTGTAGAAAGGGAAAATGTTTTAGGAGTGAAAATTCCTTGGAGTTTTTTTCCCCATAAATATTCTTCCAGTGCTGTGAAATTATTTCTGTTTTCATCAGGAGTGCTGTGAGGATCAATGTCTTTATTTTTTTTTCCCCTTTGCATCCTTAAAACAAAACCAAAGTGAATTATAATGACTAAAATAACTTACTCTTCGTTTGTTTTTACTCCAGTCCCTTAGTGTTTTGCAGAACTCACCCACCTCTTCCACTTGAATAATACACTGGGGAAAAAAGAAAAACAATTCCAAATTTAAATGAAGAAGATACTGTTAAGGAGCTGTAGAGACACATTTTTGGGGTGGCTCTTTTTGTGTTCACTTGAAGGGAATTGAATTATTAAACGTGGTACTTAATCTAAAGTTTTACAGAATTAGGATTTAGGTTTTTCGGGAGGTCAGGGTTTTCTTCTTTTAATTTTTTCTTTATAAATTAGACATTTCTTTAGGCTTTATTTGTTGTCCAGGGAATGGTTGCCATAAGGTATTAACAGTTAAGTAACATTTTTGGAAGGTAAATTGGGTGTCCTGATAATCTCTTTAAGCTCATGCTCTTGTAAACCTCTAGTTTTTTATGATAACTAATTTTTTTTAATGGTTTTTAATAAATTTTAGCTCTTTAAAAAGCCACACCCACCAAAGCGTGTCAGAAGCCGACTGAATGGGGAGCCTATGGGAGCTTCTGTGCCCCCTGGTTCCACAAGTGACAAGATTTTCTTCCATCACTTGGACAACCTGCGGCCATCTCTTGCCCCAGTGAAAGGTAAACTATAAAACCACAGGAATTATTCCTGCTTTTTGGCCAGAGTGCTCAGAATTTTCAGCATATTCATTCCTTATCACATTTTGCTTGGTTACAGTGTTCTTAATTGCTGCTCTTCAGTGAGGAACACAAGTTTATAATATATTTAAAATTTAGAATAACCTAACTAATTAATATTAATTAATTTATTGTTTCCTGACATTGTAAGATTATGTTCTTGGCTACGTTAAAGTGGATTTGGGAAGCACCAAGTCTGCACAGGCTTAATGTAGCTTTTTAAAAACAGAGATAAAATTGGACTCAGCACCTCTTTGAAGTCTCAATTCAACAAAGAGTATTGGTGCTACATTGCTTCTGGACCTGTGACAGCCCCAATTTTTGTGATTTTTTTTTTTATGGCAGAAGGGCTGTTTATCACAGTGCTGACAAGTATTGGCAGGAAAGGGTGATGAAAGAAGGTGGGGTTTGATTTGTCTGTCAGGCAAGAAAATGCTGTGGTGGGATTTCTTTCCCAGTGGATGAAAGGAATTTATGCCTGCTTGCTGGGAAGGGAGGACACACAGGGTATAGCAAGGCTACACTCTAAGATAGGAAATGAGAAAGGAGTTGGGGTTGTTGAGCCTGGAGAGGAGAAGGCTTGGGGGGACCTCAGTAGCTTCTCAGTACCTGAAGGGGGCTACAGAAAGGCTGAGGTAGGACTTTTTAGTAGGGTCTAGGATGTCAGGACTAGGAGTAATGGATACAAATTGGAAGAGGGGAAATTTAGGCTGGAGAGAAAAAAGAAGTTCTTCAGTGTGGGGGTGATGAGACACTGGAAGAGGTTGCCCGGAGAGGTTGTGGGTGCCCCCTCTCTGGAGTTGTTAAAGGCCAGGAACTGAGCAACCTGATCTAGTGGGAGGTGTCCCTGCCCATGGAACAAGATGATCTTTAAGGTCCTTTCCAACCCAAACCATTCTATGATTCTATAATTCTATGATTCTATAACTTCAAAGCTTAGGGGAAAATGGGTAGAACACCATTGGCTGTGGTCAGGACCATCACCTGTGGGAATGCCTGGTAGAGTTGATACCAGAATCTTATTTTCACTTCTTTTTTAGAGCTGAAAGAGCCGGTGGGACAGATTGTGTGCACTGACAAAGGCATTCTGGCAGTAGAACAGAACAAAGTCCTCATCCCACCCACCTGGAACAAAACCTTTGCCTGGGGCTATGCAGACCTCAGCTGCAGGCTGGGCACCTATGAGTCAGACAAGGTGGGCAATGTGAGCTTTGTTTCAGTGCTATGTGTATGTACCACAAACAAGGAGGACCCAATTAGAAAATGTGAAAATGGAAATTTGTTTCACATTTGAAAGAAATGATCCTGTGCTGCATGTGGTGTGATGCTCCCTCTGTCTGTTAGTCTTCATCAGAGTGCTAGCACAGCATCACAAACCAATTAATAAGAATATTTTAGCAAATCTGCAAAAAGCAGGAATAAATTAAATCTATACCATTGAAACTCATCTCTAATCTTCTCTCTGGAGGCATCTTAAGGCAGAGGCTGGAATTGCTTCTCTGTGAAGAAAAGGTGCACAAAGGGTAGCAGCAGTATCTTGGGTTATTTAGTGGTCCACCATGCCAGGGGGCACTTAGGTATTTATTTTTATTCTACCCCACCCTAATCCTGCAAGTAATTCTTCTTTATTTTCTTTATTTTTAGGCAGTGATTGTTTATGAATGTTTGTCGGAGTGGGGTCAGATCCTGTGTGCCATTTGCCCCAACCCCAAACTGGTTATCACTGGGGGAACAAGCACGGCCGTGTGTGTGTGGGAAATGGGCATCTCCAAAGAAAAAGCCAAAGCCCTCACACTCAAACAGGTAAAATACAATAAATATACTTTTTAACTAAAAAAAAGAGAAGGATTTATCAAAGAGTTATTACTTTCCTAGTGAGCTTTGAAATCATGAGCCCAGCACACTCTTGGAGAATTGAGGAGTCAAGGAGCTGATCTGAAAGTAGGCAAAATGTGTCTTCAAAATTGTGTCATTTAAGGATAGTTGATCACCAGGAGCTGGTTTAGCTGTCCTGGTTTAGGCCCAAAAGGAGTCCCCCCAGTAACAGATGCCCCCCCCTCCTCTCTCAGAAGAGAGGAGAGGAAGGAATGAGGAGATTTGGGAGTTTAGAAGAATTCCAAACTACTTTAATAGATAATGAAATAATAGGTAAAATTAAAAGGAAAAGATAAAAAAAAGTTATACAATATTTACAAAACCATATCAAGCTCCCAGAATGATGGTCACATCCCCAGCAGACACAGGGAGAGTCCCAGGCTAGGGTCAGTTCAGTCAGGAGCTGGATGCCGGA
>VZTY01031019.1:122922-151167 GCA_013400935.1 Turnix velox
TTAATTTCAGAGTTTAGTCAGACAGAAGAGACCTAGCTGAAAAGTGAAGTTACAAACTAGAAAATTTACCCTATTTTACCTCAAACCAGGACACCCAGCCTTTCTGTAGCCCCCTGAAGAGGCTATTGAGATGCTACCCCGAGGTTCCCCCTGAGCCTTCTCCAAGCTGAACAACCCGAACTCCTTCAGCCTGTCCTCAGAAGGGAGGTGCTCCAGCCCCCTCATCATCTTTATGGCCTCCTCTGGACCTGCTTCAACAGCTCAATGTCCTTTTTATGCTGAGGGCTCCAGAACTGGACACAATACCCCAAGTGGGGTCTCACTAGAGCCAAGTAGAGGGGCAAAACCTTTTTTTGTGCTGTGTCCTGATAACATCTTGTCTCTCCTGCCTTGTGTTCTGCAGGCTTTGCTGGGTCACACAGACACTGTCACCTGCCTGACAGCATCACTGGCCTACCACATCATCGTCAGTGGCTCTAGGGACCGCACCTGCATCATCTGGGATCTGAACAAACTCTCTTTCCTGACACAGCTTCGAGGCCACCGGGCTCCTGTTTCAGCTCTCTGCATCAATGAGCTGACGGTGAGAACCATCTACTCCCCTCACTGACACCTTCCCAAGTGCTTTTCACCAGCCCTCAGCCAGGAGCCAGACTTGGGGAATCATTAAACCAAATTAAACCAGGTTCTTAGTTTGGCAAAACTTGTGTAACTCTCCTGATAACTAATTAGCCAGTTTAGGGGATAATTTGCATCTTTGGTCCATGGGTTTTTTCCATGCTGAGCTGCTGGAGTTCAGGAGGGCACAGAGACAGTGCTGGCAGCAGCACAGCCAGCGTGGCCCTTGGAGAGGGCTGTCAGACCTGCCACAGCAGCAAAGAAAAGCAAATGACCTTGCTTCACTTTTGTTCCCTCACACTTCATTTAAATGAAGGGGACAGGAGATCCCATGGATGAAGCTGCAGTGACAGTCATGGCAGAAACAGACATACCCTAAAAGCCAGTCCTGCTGAGCCTAGAGGTTATGGTGTGCTGTTTACCCAGTTCCTGTACATCTCAGTTGGCCTGAGATGAAGCTTTGGGCAGCTGGTCCAGGAGCAACTGGAGCCAATGGAGTGGTTGAAATCAAGACAAAGTGGGTCTGTAATGCAAGAAGGGGGTAGCAAGAGCCATGGTTTGTTGGCCACAAGTATCCTGTTGCTGCCAGTGGTTTAGGCTGCACTTCCCATTTCCCCTCTGCACTAGTTTGGACCATCTCTTGCTCTTCTCCCAGTAAGTAAGCAACTGAATTTTAAGGTGGTAGATATTACTGAAAAAGAAAGGAGTCAACATGAGCAGAGTCTGAAAACTGAGAGTGAAAAGTACTGAAAATGCAGTTGGATTGTTGTGCTGTGGGAGGTGGAGGAATTGGTCTGCTTCTTGTAAGCTCCAAATACAGAAAGGTTGCTACAGAGTCTGTTTTTTTTATGTGTAATTTAAATAAAACCAAACCAGTGCATAACACCGTAAAGATTTGTTGAGGTGGAACAAACTCAGCTGGAATACAAGTGAAGGTTCCAGCTCTGATGGCTGAACTTGGCCTCTCAGTGAACCTGGCTTCTGCTTTTGCTGAAGAAAAGCTGAGATTTATCTTGCAATACTGGAGGTGGGCTTTGTCTTTGCAGGGGGACATTGTGTCTTGTGCTGGCACTTACATCCATGTGTGGAGCATCAACGGCAGCCCCACGGCAAGTGTCAACACCTTCACTGGCCGCAGCCAACAAATCCTCTGCTGCTTTGTCTCAGAGATGAATGAGTGGGACACCCAGAATGTCATAGTCACAGGGCATTCGGATGGGGTTGTCCGGGTAAGTACCAGCCATCAGTGTCTGGGGGAGCTGTTGTTCTCCTCACAAGCAGCACACTTGCTTTGGGCACCTGCATGTTGCAGGTTTTACTCACTGCTTTTTGCTCTGACCACAATTTGTGTTGCTGCCTAGAAAGAGGAGTTCAGCAGCATCTCTGGTAATTTTCCATCTAACTCACTTCTCCATGCTTGCTGTGCAGCCATGGATCTGCTTTAACCACACTCTGCTGCTCAGATCACTCCATGGAGTGGATTTAGTTTATTTTAACTTGAAGATGTTAAGGAATGTTCACTTCTATGTCCTACTGTAATGTCCTCTTATAGTAGCCAGCCCCTGAAACCAGGGCTTGCTGTGAAGAAGTGACTTGGCTTCTCATTCTACCCATGCAAACACTCATGTTTTCATATTAATAATTCTAATTAGTTCCAATGATATCACCCTTCTTGACTGTAGAGACAGCTCAGAGGAGAGCTGAGAGTTCAGTAAGTTCCACTTTGTTTGTCCCCTCTCCCTCCAGTTCTGGCGGATGGAGTTTTTGCAAGTACCAGAAACACCAGCTCCAGAGCCTGTGGAGATGCTGGAAATGCAGGAGGATTGTCAGGAAGCACAAATAGGTACGTGTCCTGGCATTCTTCTCTTCTCAGATGGGTTATTGTTGGGAAAAAACATGAATGGGTTCATTCCTGGCAGAAGCTGAATCTCTGCAAAGGAGATGCCTGAAAGCAGCTCCTGTGTGGCTACTGCAGCAGCAGAATAGGGGAAAAGCTCAGGCCTTACAAAAAGCATCTTCTCTCTTGTTAATCCAGGGCAAGAAGCCCACGAAGAGGACAGCAGTGACTCGGAGGCAGATGATCCTTGCATAGACCAGGAGACAAAACAGCAGGAGAGCCAGAGTCAACCCAGCAGCACCAGCCACAGGCCCAGGTCATCCTCCAACAGAGCGGCGGCGGTGTGGTCAGCAGACAGCGGCTCGGATGACTCCAGGCGTTGGTCAGACCAGCTCAGCTTGGATGAGAAAGATGGATTTATCTTTGTGAATTATTCTGAGGGACAAACAAAAATGCATCCCCACGCTCAGGTTAACCACCCGCACCCCGGCTATGCTGAGGCAAGGCACTACAGCAAGCTTAAGCCAGGTAAATAAACTAGATGTTTGTTTCCTTCATGAAGAAAGAGATTTTTTCCCAGGAGGGTGGTGAGACACTTGGACTAGATGATCTCTCCAGGTCTCTTCCAATCGCTGACATTCTGGGATTTTGTGCTTCTTAGGATACAGATGGGAGCGGCAACTGGTGTTCAGGAGCAAACTCACTATGCACACGGCTTTTGATCGCAAAGACAACGCACACCCAGCGGAGATCACTGCTCTCGGCATCTCCAAGTGAGTAGCTCACATGTCTTTGCCTGCAGGATTGTAGAAGCCAGCCCTTTTTCTCTGTATAGCGCCCTCCTCTGGCCTTTCTGTTCAGAGCAACCTAAAGAGGTCTGTGTTGTGCAGTTGCATTGTGACTCTCGGTGGGACCAGAGCTGTAGTTTGCTCTCCAGAAATGGACAGTTAATAGATTCATAAAAGTCATAGTCTACAGGCTTATGGGTAGAACTGTTCAGGCTCACAAAGATGATCTGCGGGCTGGAGCCTCTCTGCTGTGAGAACAGGCTGAGAGAGATGGGGCTGTTGAGGCTGGAGAAGAGAAGGATCCCAAGGAGACCTCCCAGTGCCTGAAGGGGCTCCAAGGAAGCTGAGGAGGGGCTGTTTGCCAGGGCATGGAGACACAGGAGGAGGGGCAGTGGTTTGAAACTAGAGGAGGGCAGGGTTAGGTGGGACATGAGGTAAAAGTTCTTCCCCATGAGGGAGGTGGGACACTGGCCCAGGCTGCCAAGTGAGGTGGTGGAAATCTCATCCCTGGAGACAATGAAGGCCAGACTTACTGAGGCTCTGAGCAACTTGGTTGAGTGCAAGATGAACTGTGTGACCTTGAAAGCATCCTTCCAACCCAACACATCCTGTGACTCTAAGATTAGTTCCTGTGCCAGAAGTTAAGCCTGTTGCATATTCTGACATAGGGAACCTCTCCTTGGGCCACGAAGGTGAACAAGGGCTAGAGAATCTCACTTCTGAAGACAGGCTGAAGCAGTTGGGGCTGTTCAGCCTGGAGAAGAGAGGGCTAAGGGGGAACCTCAGAGTAGCTTCTCAATACCCACTCCAGGGGGTTACAGAAAGGCTGGGGTAGGAATTTTTCAATAGGATATGTGATGGCAAGACTAGGAGGAATGGATGCAAATTGGAAGAGGAAAGATTTAGGCTGGAGAGAAGAAAAAAGTTCTTTCCTCTGAGGCTGTTGAGACACTGGAAGAGGATGCCCCCTCAGTTCCTGGAAGTGTTTAAGGCCAGGCTGGATGAGGCACTGAGCAACCTGGTCTAGTGGGAGGTGTCCCTGCCCATGGCAGAGGAATTTGAACTAGATGATCTTTACGGTCCCTTCCAACCCAAGCTATTCTGTGGTTCCGTGTGTGCTTTGTGTGTCAGAGCTGTCACAGAAATGGTTTTGCTCTTTCCTTACAGGGATCACAGCAGGATTCTCATTGGGGATGGGCGAGGCAGAGTGTTCAGCTGGTCAGTGAGTGACCAGCCCGGCCGCTCCGCTGCCGACCACTGGGTGAAGGACGAGGGAGGTGACAGCTGCTCGGGCTGCTCCGTCCGCTTCTCCCTCACCGAGAGGCGTCACCACTGCAGGAACTGTGGGCAACTCTTCTGCCAGAAGTAAGTCAGCCCCCACTCACCTTTGGGTTCTTCTCCATATGGTGTTTTAGGCTGTTGCATGCAACAGAACTCTGCTGAAAGGCTGAGGTTTCCCTCACCAGAACTGGTGAAAAAAAACATCGAAACTCTCAGAACTTTCAGGGAGGAACTGGGAAAGATGGACCAGCCCCTTAATAAATCCAGTTAGTCAGACAGGTATCAGGAGAGAAGGAAATAGGCTGGACATGGCACTGAGCAGCCTGATCTAGTGGAAGGAGTCCCTGCCTATGGGACTTGATGATCTTTAAGGTCTCTTCCAAGCTGAACTATTCTATGATTCTATGAAATCTGCTTGCAGCTTTGGTAACCTCCCTGCCTTAGCAAATTAAAAACAAACAAACTTCTTGCAATTTCTTGTCCTTATCATCCCACAAGCAATCCAGCCATAATGGTGAATTGTGTGCAGGACTGTCAAGATGCAGATGTAGGAGCCAACTCATGCAGGCTCAGACAGGATGGATGTGAGCTCTCCTTTCCCATGAGCTGAGGTGGGAGTCTCTTCTCAGACCCACTGGGTCAAACTTGGTGGTTTTGGTTTATTAATATGGAAGGGGTGAGTGTCAGGAGGATGGAGCCAGGCTCTTCTCAGTGACATCCACTAACAGGACAAGGGGCAATGGATGCAAGCTGGAACACAGGAGGTTCCACAGAAATATGAAAAAAAACTTGGTGAGGGTGAGAGAAGAGTGTCCCAGGCTGCCCAGAGAAGGTGTGGGGTCTCCTTCTCTGGAGACATTCAAAACCCACCTGGACACCTTCCTGTGTGACCTGGTCTGGGTGTTTCTGCTCCAGCAGGGAGATGGAACTAGATGATCTCTCCAAGTCTCTTCCAACCCCTGATATTTTGTGAAGATGGTTTCATCTCTGGAGCTAAACCCGTTTCTAATCTGCATGGCATTCATGCTGTAGTGATCATCCCTGTTAAATTCTGCTTCTGCCACACTCTCCTTTGGTCTCTCTGTCAAGAGGAGTTTGGATATTTGAAGTCATGAAGACAACTTCGACACCTGGCTAGGAAATGGTCAGGGGCTGACAGTCCTCTTTGTTTCCCTCTGCAGGTGCAGTAGGTTTCAGTCAGAGATCAAGCGCCTGAAGATCTCCTCACCTGTCAGGGTGTGCCAGAACTGCTTCTACAACCTACAGCACGAGAGGGGCTCAGAGGAGGGGCCCAGAAATTGAGGGGGGTCCTGGCAGACAGAGACCTCCCTCCAGCCCCACCGTCGCTCCAGGAACCAGGGAGAGTATGGGGCGGCGATGAGAAGGGATGAGAATATTGTCTGTTTACACTTAAGTTTATACTGAGTTTTAAGCACTAAAAGCAAAAAAAAAAAGGGAATATTGAATGGTGTTGGCAGGAGGTAAATGAGGCTAAAGACCTCATTAAGTGAAGAGCAAGGCCCGGGAAGATACAGTAAATAACCACAAACCCCATAGAACTGTCAACCCCGAAACCAATGCTGACGTGGCTATGGAGAAAATCCTCACTTATCCTAAATTACCTGTTCTTGTCTTGTTTTTGTAGAGTTAGTCATCTTTATTGGGGGGGGAAGGGAGGGGAAGGCTTTTTAGAAAATAGTTGTAAATCTGCCTTCTTCGCAAGCAACTGTGTATATTGTAAATAGGTATAATGGCCTTTTTATCTAAATATGAAATTAACTGCCTGTTTCATGGGACTTCAGATTAACCACTATACTTTGTGTGGCATCTTTATCTCATCTATCAATTTAAATACGAATGTTTAAAAAAAAAAAAGAAAAAAGAAAAAAAAAGAAAACAAGAGAAACCAGAAAACTCAAAGGCATTATGCATATTTCTGTTGAAAATCCAGTCAGTCTGTGCATGTTTGTTCTTTCAGTTGCCCACAGCATCCTAATTTAATGAAGGCTATTCATAGAACTTACATGGGATTTTTTCAAAAGAGAACATTTTTGAGAATAGGACTTGGAGTATTTTATTCTAGCTGTAAGATAACCAGGAACTAAACTGCACACCTATATTGCATTTTATACCAAACCTATTTACCAGCTCAGTGTTGTTCATATTTCCTAAAGGCCTCTTTTATACATCTGTCAGAGCTGCTCTTTTGTTATGCTCCATCTCCATTAGCAGCTGATTCATGCAGTGCAAGAACCAGCTCTTCACTTCTTTAGTCAGTAGCAGTTGGCTGGCTTATAGCTACAGAATTAATTCCTTGGGCATAAAATTGAACTACTTTTGTCCTGTTGCAACAAACCCCCCCAACCCTCTGGAATGCTAAGAATTGCTTTAAAGCAGGGTGGTGTTAGTCCTGTCAGAAATGCTTCTCATCTTCACCTTTTCAGCACGAGGCATCAGCTGGAGGACAGCAGTAGACTTCCTTCCATTATTTTTTAACTAGTTGATGGTTTATTTTGCACTAGATGTGGGGTGAGGTTGAGATGCTGATGATGGAATATTCTGCATGAGGCTTTGCCGGGTGGGGAGGGAGGGCAGGGGGGCAGGCTGCTCTTTGGTTTGGTTTTGTGTTGTTGTTTTTTTAACATATTTGTATATATTTTGTAAATGAGTGGTGAACTGACCTAGGTCTAGGTACATTCACAGTGGGTTCTTTTCTGTAGCAGTGAGGATGGGACCCAAACCAAGAGAAGCCAGGGTGGCCCTGCTTTTGCTTCACTCCTGCTGCAGGGAGTGTCTTTGCTCGAGGTAACATCTTCATCCTTCACTTGGAATGATCTGGGAAGTGGTTAAAACCAGCCTGGTGGTTGGAATCACACCTTTGGGAATGCTGGATCCTCTGTGGTGAAGTGACCTCCTTTCAGAAGGTCCCTGGATTGTGGTGGCATCCCTCTCTTCTCTTGATTTGAGCTTCCAGTGGTGAAGAATTCATTAATCCTGACCATTTACTCTTTGCCCTGGTATCACATGTTTATGCACTGAAGGTTAAATAATGTATTTTGATACGTGTTTGTTTCTTATCTACGTGCTGGTCTGTAAAATGAGCTGTATTCCTGTTCTGGTATGTACCCTGAGTCCTCACGTGAGCAGGAGGGCTTCTCCAGAGCCCTTGCGCACTGCTGAGGAAATGCAGGGTCGTTGTCACTTCCTCACCCAGATAGATCCTGATGGATCCCAAGAGTTATGATCAAATTCCTCCCTGTTCCCTCCTAGGAACACGAGGAGGTTTTCAGTCAGAGTGTGCAGAGCACTGGAATTTCTCTTTTCTCTCTAACGTTGCCTTCACCCATTCCCAAACTGATCCAAAACCAGCATAGTTCAGAAGACAGGCCACTGGCCTTAATGCCTTCCATTTGGAGCAGAGGCTGTTCTAACCAATGCCTCTGAGTCCACCCACTTCTCTTCCCCTTGCCTCCAGGCTTCAAATCAAACCCCAATTTACAGAAGTCACCTTTTCTACAGAGTGGGACTTGTGCAGCCAGGGAACTAAACCCTAAGGGAAGCAAAATGGATGACACTAATACCCATCTAACCTGAGCACTAAAGGGAGCAGTGGGTGGTGGAGTACTGGGGTGGGACCATGATGTTGGTGGGCCATCAGCCAGGAGGTGGTGGGACCTTCAGCTTTGTAAACACATTCTGTGGTGGGAAGGTGTTCCCTGGTCTTGTTGTTTTGGCTTTTTATTGAAAAGTAAAGGGTCAAGGTTGTGATTCTTTACAAATTGTGGAGTGTAGAGGTTAGTCACTGCTCACGTTTGGCAAACAAACCCCTGCAGCCCTGCCACTGAGTTCCTTGGTTGCCCTGTCCCACACCCTGTGGTCTTGCTCATAGGAGGTAGAGGGGGAGAAGCACAAGAGGTGGTGTTTCCTCTGGCAGCTGGAGCTGTGGGCAATGCTTTGTTCAATTGGGAGTGGGGTTGTTTTTCCATTTCTTTACCAGCTTCTAATGCAGAGACTTGCTTTTTTTGTTTGTTTGTTTTGTTTTGCACGTTGGGCAAAAGTAGAGGGACTTCAATAGGCTGTGTTCTCTGCAGTCCCTCCCCTGTCTTCTCCTGCCTTGTTCTCTGTAGTACCTTCTACCCATGTACTCTTCCCATGCCTATGTAGTGTGCCACTGTAATGTCATGCTTAGGAGAGGGGCTGGCTGCCTCCAGCCCACCTTCCATCAGCTCAATAGCAAAACACTTTAGGTAAGTTATTTTGCACTTTCTTATGTATAAAATTGGTAGAAAAAAACCTTATATTTGCTTTTTATCATTTAAAGACTCCCTTTCGTTTTCAGTAAATGAACCGTGTATAAAATATTTATGCAGTTAAAACTGTTTTTAGAAAGTATTTTTAATTTCAGCAAGTTTGGTTACTTGTTGCATGACTATTAACACAGCTGACTTTTTGTGTCAGTGCAATGTATATTTTTTTTCCTGTCCTGTTATTAACTTGTAAGCCCTAGTTAAATGGCCATTTATTTGTACAGCATCAGGAGTAAACTGACGATAACTGGCTAAGACTGGAGTGTGGAGTTTTGTACTATATTGCAGAATCTGGTATCTGTTTTTTGGTGGTTCCGTAAAAGGCCTGAAGATTTACTCTCTAGTGTGCAATCTGTGATCTCTGAATGTTCATTGTATATTTGTCTCCAATGCAAAAAGGTAGAGTTAAAACAACTACAACAATACATGATTAAATGCAATAGTTCAGGTACTGAAGTATTACTTTTTTGGAATTTTTTTTTTTCATTTCAAATAAATACCTGCTATTTACCACCAAAAAGCTGGTTTGCTTTTGTTGAAAAGATGTGATGTTTGGAGCTCAACAAACATTTTTCACATGGGAGTGGTAACTGAGTCCTGAGGAATGTATCTCTGTGACTTGTTAGTTTTGCTTTCTGAACATTAGTGGCCCACAATGAAGGGGTGTGAAATCACGTGTCTTTCTTCTTTTTTCTTCATTAGTGCCACTGTAAAGCATGAAGGCAGCAGGATTTGGCAGTGTAGAAGAACAGGCAGCAGCATAGAGGAAGCAGGCAGAAAAGAATGATTTGAGTCATGCTGGAGAAAAGGAAGTGGAGGAAGAGGAGGAAATTTAAAAATCCAGTTTAAGTCATCATCCCTGAGGACAGGCTGAGTACTAGAGCAGGACTTGGTGAGAAGCAGCCTGAGATTCCCAGATGGTGAGATAGGTTAATAATTTTTCAATACAGTTTTATGTGTTTTCTTAAGCTGGTGATGCTAAAGAATGAGGGTTTCCATGTTGGCAGTGAATTATGTACTTGGGGGGAAATGCCTCACTATCAGAGCCAGGACTGCTCCTACAGCTTGGATCTTCTCCCGAGCCCATGCTTGGCTGGGAACCACCAAGGTGCTGCTGGGACAGAGCATCCCCCCTCTCCCACCAGCTTGGTGATGGGGACACTTGACTGGAAAGACAGGCTGCCATTGTAGAGTGACCAACTGCTGTGAAGGGACAAAGCTGTCCCTAATGGGTTTCCCAACACTCAAAATTCCCCCACCTCAGCTGTGATTACTACATATTTTAGGGGTATGTATATGTGTGTATGGATATATATATATACATATATCATCATATCCAAACTGAGATGAGGATTAGCAGCATAGGGTGGCAAAAAAAGATCTGCTTTAATTAATTCTGAAAGGAAAGGCTGGGGCTGAGCTGTAGGAAACTTCAATGAGTCAAGGCTGTTCCTTTTGAGGCAGAGAGAGTAAAAAAGTAGGGTTGAGTTCAGCTTTAAAAGCAACAGCAATTAAAAATAAAAAGGTTATTTCTGTGTTAAAACCCTCAGGATTTTCTCCTTATTTCTTTTAGGATAATAGGCAATTCTTGAATACCCAAATATGATCTTCTATGAGGGGGCCTCTTTTGTTTCTTTCCTCTGTGCCAGGAGGACACTGCTCTCCAAGACAATTATCCCTGGCTGCTTTTCTGCTTCACCACAGAATTCTGGGTTTTAGAGAGACTTGTTTCAGAAAGAGCTTTCTGGTTTCTTGGAAATGTAGGATATTAAAATGTAAATGACAAATCCTGCAAGTTAGAGCATGTGGTGGCCCTGATGCTTTGCAGCCCATGGAGATAGAGAGTACTTTGTCCAGGTTATCACCAGGTGAAGGTCTCTCTGGGCAAAACCTTGGTTATCAAGAGGGTTTTATGGCAGGCTTGGTTATCAGAAAGTTTTATGACTGAGGCACAGTGCTAATCACAGAATGTCAGGGACTGGAAAGGACATCAAGAGATCATCAAATCCAGTCGCCTTGCTGGAGCTGGAATACGACAGTCACAAACCAGCACAAACTTTTCACTGGAAGAAGCAAAATCCACGGTGATAAAAATTTAGAAGCCAACTCTTTATTAAAACATCTTTTTAAGCATTTCCAGTACAGACTTAACTGCTCCACTGTAGCTTTGAGTGGATGAAGAGAAACATTTAAAAAAAAAATCCCAACAAAATTAAACAAATAAAGGCAAAATGAAACTTTCATGTAACAAAGAAGTAGCTGAGTTACAGATGCTGATTACACCAAATACAAACATCACAGCAGAGGAATTATACAGATTCCTAAGGCAAACTATATAACAAATGTACACAATTGCACTTCAGTCTGTAGAGATCTCTGGCAGGTCAAGGAGAATCCCCCAGGACAGCCCTGCCTGGAGAACAGCAGCTCAGGAACCTTGGAGTGCCCAGAGCCTGCCTATCCCTTACATTTCAGCTTGTTGGGCCCAGCAATGCCCAACTTGAGTTTGTTTGAGGAAAAAAACCCTAATATTAAACCAGTTTCACTGGTTATCTGTTTTGTGCTTCTCCCTCAGCTAGAAATCCCAGTGCCTGTGGCTGCAGCACGTTCACCTGCTGAGAGGGAAAAAGTGATCTGACATCCTCATCCCATCAAGTCAGTAAAACCCTGCAGTGAGTCTCAGCTCCCCACAGGTATGTGTAAAGCAGTCATATTGTTGATTTCTCTCCAAACCCCTCTTCTCAACCAGACTCTGCTCTGTGATTATTTTCCATCCCTGAGCTTTTCAGCTCAAAGGGACTGATTGTATTGAGGGCCCTGCCTTAAACAAACCCTTGGATCTCATTCCTGTTTCCATCTCTCATGCCCTCAGGGAGACTAGCTCTCCTAAATCATGACAATTTTTCCCCTCTACAAAGGGCAAAGCCAGCAGGTGGTGGAAAGCTGGAGCTCCTGCTGCATCCTCAGCACCTCTTCTAGTAAATCCTCCAGCAACACGAGGACTCCCTGTGCCTTCCATGTCCTCACAGTCAAAACCAATATTTTTTGGGGGAGCGTTTTTCATCTTTTGGCACCCACAGCTATCCCTCCTGCAGTGCCTGCACAGTGAGAGGTATCACTGCTCCAGAGGGAGTAGTCAGGCAGGAAAACACTCTCAGGAGATCCAAGGGAGTTAGGAATCCATCCCTAAAAGGCAGTAAAGAAGCAAACACTCCTTGTGGTTTGCTCACTAGGCCACTCCACATGTTCAGTCTGTAGTAAACAGAAAATATTCTTTTAATTGAAACAAAGTGCAGGGAGCTAGAGAGCAAACTGAGAGTCTGACTCTCAGTGATCCCTCAGTTACAGACCTCTCTGACAGGCAGCTGCTGCTGCACGGACAACATGCTCTTTGTCTACAGCTGGAAGCAGCTCTCTGCTAGGCAGGAGAATTTTGCTGGTCCCTGGGATGAAGCCCTCTGATTGCTTGTAGAGCTTTGAGGAGCAGCAGGAAGTTTATTGAATAAAAAAGGAAAAAATCCTGCAAAGTGCACTTTTATCTCAGAAGAGCAGTAAAGAGATTTGGAGAGAGCCATCAGCGAGGTCTGCTGGCCAGATGTTACTGAACCCCTGCTACAAACCACTTCCATTTTCCTCAGCATAGCTTTACTTCACCCATTTTGTAGCCTGTGCACTCCAAATTCAGGGCTGTGCACCACCAACATCCCACTCACAGCACAAAAGCCTTGGCAGAGCTGGGTCTGCCAGCAGTTTTCATTGTCCAAACATACCCAAATTTGAAATGTGAGGGCAGAGACTTATTCTAATACTCTTCAGTGAGCAGTAACAAATGGTGGGGGGAAAAATACATCACCCAAAGAAGTTTTCCTTGACTTCCTGGAGAAAAGAGAGGCTTGGTGCAATTGCCACTAAATATCCCAGCAGCACTGTGGCTCAGGAGGCACCAATGGCAGAGTGTTTCTATAAAACACTTTGCTTTTCAAGCTGGCACTGGGAGGCCAGCCCCATGCAGTGTCACGGGGGGGAATCCACACAAAGCAGGGTGGAGGTATCTCTGTTGTTAACAGAAGGAGGAACAGCAGAGCACCCGACTGCTGGCAAAGCCTTTCATCTTTAGCAGTAGCTCATTTAGCTCCAAATGAGATGCGGCAAACCAGAGAGAACAAGCAGGAGTCAGCTGTGCGTAAGAAATGCATCTGTGTAACCTCCAGGCAGTTACTGTTTGACTCCTGCATCTTTAGCTGCCTGCTACTTGATCTGTGAAATGTACAGCTAGCTCTACAAAGTGCCTGGTTAAGTACTGGTAATAACTTGGCAAGTATCCAGCACTGCTCAAAAACAACCCTGTCCTTGTGGTGAACAACCCCCTCGGTGCCCTTGATATCTGGGGTCTGGCCAGGCCCCACGGAAAGCAGCAGCATTTGGAAGAGGACAGTGTCCATGGACCTTGGCCAAATCCCTGCAGCACCACTGGAGCCCTTCTGACACTTGATACCAAACCACCCCCTCAGCAACTCCCTCTCCTGAGCTTGTCTGTACCCAGACGAAGGCCAGGGTTAACCCTTTGCTGCTAGCTCTTGCTGTTTCAGCAGGTCACTCCTTGGCTGTCATGTTCCTTCTGCAGCACAAGCTCATCATGAACATGTTCCTTTTCCCCAGTGTGACCTCTCACAGGCTGGTGAGAGGCTGTATTTTGCCATTTTTGCCACAAATGGGTTGTAGGAATCATTAAACTGCCTGAGGCTGAGAACCTGCTCTTGCTGCTGATAATTAGTGTCCCTCTGCCCTCAGGTAATCCAGCTTGCACCCAGGACCACCAGGAAATGTTGTAACCCCAGGTAGGGGCTGAACTCTGGGGACAATGTGGAGAGACAGAAGGGGTTGTTACTGTAAACCAGTGATGTGCTCATTGCAGAGGCCTGGCCAACAGCAGCCAGTGTGACTGAGATTTACATGTATCAACTCAGAAAATCACATACAGATGTGACATAAGTGATGGGACAAAGCCAGCATATTCTCTAAACACCCAGTGCAACACTCTGCCCTGCTGCTTGGCTTTCCACCAGGGGCAAGATAAAAATGTGGAATGACTGCCTATGGACACCCCTGGGATGAAAGTAGTGAAGGTGTGTGTTTCACACTGTAAAAGGAGAATCGGGCCAAACTTCTCAGATAGACTTTTTTTTTTTAAACTTGTTGCAAGGTGGTTTAGGCATCAGGCAACTTCCTTCACTTGGTTTGGTTTTGTTTTTACAATTGTGCCATTGGAAATATCCACAGAATGAAATGGATGGATACAGACTCCATTCAGAAAAGTAAGGGTAAATGCTTTCTTGAAATATAAAACTACTTTCTGGCATCTGAATATCTGACATCTACTAGAAACAGTACCCAAACCTTATAAAAATGACCTTAACACTGCTCTTCACTTTCTCTGGCTCACTTGCTTTGGGCATCTTTACAGCTGTATAACACAAAGAGGCACAGGAGATCTCAAACTAACTGAAAGAAACCTTCAGCAGAGGGCAGGAAAATTCTCATACGTTCATGAAATCAACTCTCCTGCTTGTATCTAAAGAATCTCCATTAGTAAACTCTCTGAAAGGAGCTGGTTTTCTTTTTTTTTTTTTTTTTAAAAAAAAAAGGAAAATCAAGTTGCTGGGAGTTTGTGGCTATCAAAAATGTGCAGCTTTTCCCCTCCTTGTGCACACCAAAGACCAGACAGCACAAGGGGCTGCTGTGTGTGCTCCACAGAGACCCAACAGGGGAACTTTCCCATCTGTCCAACAGCACGTGGCTCCAGCCTGCTCTGTCTGTGGCACAGAGGGTGGCAGTGGGAACACAAAGCCCTGCAAAGCAGCACTCTGAGGAAGCTCTTCAGCTACATCACATGGCACTGGCATCAGAACCTGAATACTTCTGGAACTTCTCACTTCTTTTTCACCCGCTTCTCCTGAAGCACGGGGAAGTTTTGGCTGGCTGCACAGCAGAGGAAGGCAACCAACCTGCCTTCTCTCTGCTCCAGGACACTGTGCACTTGTTCCCTCACGTGGTAACACACAAAGAAGCCGGCACATGGCTCAAAGACTCAGACTCATGCAGCTGCCAGAAACTGAGGTCCTGGGTAATAGATGTGGGTATGAAACAACTGTGCAACACCTCCAGCCTTCGGTGCAAGCCCAGAGCCTTGTCTGTGGAAGCCAAGGGACGTGCAGACCCTGAGGAGGAGCTGCCTCAAAGCCCACTGGAATAAACAAAGCAAAAGCCAAGGGCTGTAAGCGAGAATGGGGTGCTCTGCACCCAGGGAACATGGCACCTTCTTTAACACTGGGAACAGAAGAGATGGAGAAGACACCGAGTCAGCCTATGGACAGATGGATGTGTTCTCCTCTAGCACACAGTGTCCACATGATGAGAGGATGAGATGGCTGTGACAAGTCTTCATGCCCACCTTCCACTGGAAGCGAAACTGCGGCTGAAGGAGAAGTTGACCTCACCACTTCTGTACTTCCCCCATGCTCCAAAGGGCACGATGACAATGGTGCTGTTGTCCTCTGTGCCAAACTGCATTGCCTGAGAGAAGGAACAAACTGTCAGCACCAGGGTCTTGTTTGGGAAAGAAACAAGTGTCTGGCTCTACAACAAAGGCTTCCTTTGGCCCTTCCCAGCCCTGATTCTGCTGGTAATGCCCCAGAGCTTTGCAGAGGAGATGCCACCATCCAGAACCGTGGTGAGAAACTGCCCACTTCTATCAATGGTGATGATATTTCAGCACTTGGATAAAATGCAAGTTAATGGAGATGAAGCCTGGGGAGGATGTGGCAAGGGCTGGCTGTGGGACTCACCCGTGTCTCAGCCAGCAGACTTAACTCACCTGGGTCTTCTTTTGAAACCAGACAAGAAATAACACTTAGGGCCAGAAAAAAGCCCAGATGTTACATAAGTAAGAAGTTCTTCCCCATGATGGTGGTGAGACAGTGGCCCAGAGATGTGGTAGAGTCCTCATCCATCCCTGGAGACACCCAAGGGCAGGCTTGCTGAGGCTCTGAGCAGCCTCATCTAGTGCAGGATGTCCCTGTCACTGCAGGGGAGTTGGACTAGGTGACCTTGGAAGGGCCCTTCCAGCTCAATGGTTCTATGATCCTACCTGCTCAGTCACTACGTGGGCAGCTTCAGCAGGGTCATGGCACTGGTTAATGAAGTCACAGATCTCCTGACTGTTCACAATGAAGTTAATACCATCTGTAGTAAGGACCAAGAAGCTGTCATCTGCGTGATGGAGCTGCAATAAGGACACAGAGTCAGACCACGATGGAGCAAGTGCTGCAAGGAAAACTATTTTTTTTCCCCCCCTCTGTTGCACAGTACTTTTTCTGTGGGCTCTGCGTGTTCTCTGCTTTCTGTGCAAGGACTAACAAGAGTCCCAGCATCTCGGGTAGCCAAAGGCTGCTCCCTCCAGCACATCATCAGCCACGCAGGTGTGTTCCCCACTGGAAGAACATCTTAAGCTGCTTCTAGATCTAGGAAGCTGTCATCACAATACACAAACTGAGGCAAAAAGATTACCCAGGAAGCCAAATAAAATGCCACTGTGCTGAGCACCTTCTGGGAGGTTAATCTGCTTTCCAGACAACTGCCAAGCTATGGTAAGATGGTTATAACTGCCCTTTCCACCTCCTTTTCTCCCAAGTGTGCAATCTTCTGCACATTCTACTTTTTTCAATGACAGCCCAACCCTATCCCTCCTAGTTCTCAGTGATGGTTTTTACATCAGTATTGATCTCAAAATGATTCATTTGATCCCAGGTCCCCACCAGCCTTTGTATTTCAGCAGTGGGTATCACAGGGTAGCTTCCTTCCCTCAGCTTCTGTTGCCCTGCCATAGAGGAGTTTTGGACTCTGATCTGGATGAGTTTTGTACCAGGGCCAGATTCTTTTCCACTCCATTAACCTGAAATGACTTAATTAGGGTTGGTCTCTGGTTACTTCACCACAAATAATGCCCAATGCTTGGCCATCAGGCCTGACCCAGGCAGAGTTCAAGTGGGTACCACCACTGGGATGAAATAGCTAAGCTGTCCCTTAGTCCAAACCTTGCTGTCCCTGGAAACCAGGCCTTCTTTTACCTGAACCCTTTTTGTTTCTGGCTGGGCTATCACACCACAGTTTTTAAGATCCAAATCTCCTATGCTCCGTGTCATTGCCAGTCTACCGTTCACATGAGGCTGTCCCAGGCTGTTCCAGGAAACAAAGCCACCACACTTCTTGATCCTGTCCAGAAGAAGAAAAGAAAAAGCCAGGGTGAGTTACAGCCTCACACCTTTTCCCCATCTCCATCTGTGATTCTGGCACTAGCTGCTGCTCTGGAATGGGGTAGGGAATGTGCTTTTGCTGTTTGAAGAGTTCCATGTACAGGGTGTGCTTGGCTGAGTCCTGTGGAATGGGGTAGGGAATGGGTTTTGCCTGTTTGAAGGGTTCCATGTACAGGAAGTACAGGCTGAGTCCTGTGGAATGGGGTAGGGAATGGGTTTTGCCTGTTTGAAGGGTTCCATGTACAGGAAGTACAGGCTGAGTCCTGTGGAATGGGGTAGGGAATGGGTTTTGCCTGTTTGAAGGGTTCCATGTATAAGAAGTACAGGCTGAGTCCTGACCTGAGAATCAGTGCTTGGCTCTAACTTGGCAGCCTTGGACAAGTCTGAACTCTGGTCACAGCCCAGTACCAGGCCCTGGCAATGCTGGTCTTACTGCCAGGACATTCTGTGCTCACACAGGGCCTTCTACATCCCCAGTCCTCTAAATGAAGCTGAAGTAATTCACCTCCCTGCCTGCTCAGAGGTGGTTTTGGGGCATTATGTTCAACCCTCTGCTTTCTTCCAGGCCCAAGCCAGCAGCAGATGGACCACAAGACTGTCCTGACTGAGACTGTTTGTTCCCTGGGAAGTCATACCATCAACCCACAGGTACCTTTCCTTCTCCTCCTTTCTCTCAGGAGTATGGTCAATGGTTAGCTTCTTTGCTTTTCCCTTGCGACACAGCAGAGCACGGCTGTCACCCACACTGGCCACCACCAGCTCGATTCCATCCCTCAGCAGAGCCACTGTAGCAGTGGTCCCAGAGCTCAGCAGGGTTGCTATGAACATCACATCAAAGAGAGAGGTTTTAGCACTGCCTCAGAGCACAGGGCCACTTATCACAGTTTCAACTGGTAAAATGAAGACAACTTGTACTCTACATAATTGCTTTTAAGTTTAAACTATATCTACATAGAGAAAAACCTTACAGCAAACATGCATGGTGGGGGGAAGAGAGAAGCAGTGGGGAGGATAAAGAGTTTCTGTGCAACAACATGGCTCCATGCAAAGGACAAGGGCAATAAAAGCAGTACAGGGCACACTGGTTCCCCCTTAGCTTGTTGGCAGTAATGTCTGTGTCCCACTGGCTCACCTCAGATTATGGAGCCTATCCCTGGGCATAGGGACTGCACTTGCAGCTCCCCATAAAGCTGGTGGTTCTTCCCTTCTGTTAGTGGTGAGGGGGGCAACTGAGTAGTATAAGTGGTAGCTCCACATAGCTCACCCAGCTGGCTATTTCATACCAGTCTTGGCACCCCCCCATCACTGCCAGCTTTGTTCAGTCTCCCTCTGCTTCCCCCAGCCTTGCCAAGAGACAGAGGGTTCAGCCAGTAGGACGCTGGCTTTCTGCAGAGGGGGACATTGGGACACTGCTCCCTTCAGACCCTGTCAGCTTTTGGAAGTGCCAGCACAGAAGTGAAGCTGGATCCTGCCCTGTGCCTGCAAACCAATGCAGACAGCTGCTGGGGGCAATCTGGTTGGGGAAATGGTGGGATCACTGGAGAAGGGTGCCCAGTCATGGCCTGGGGGGGGCAAAACTCAGCCCTGGGCACTTCTATTTCTAGGTAAGTGAGTGAGCTGGGCTGAGCTGACTCTGTTCAGGGACCAGGCTGGATTATCTGGTGCAAAGGCTTCTCATTTCAATTCCTACAGTACTCTGGGGGGGAGAAAAAAATAAACCAAAACAAACCCTTGAAAAGGAGACTGGAGTTTGTGTGTGTCAGCAAAGAGGGGCATTTTTAGCTGTGATGGGGAGAACTGTCCAACTTTAATTTCTCATTTGCTTTTTGAAAGGAGCAGTCCGTGTAGCAGTTAGTGTCTTCCCTTCCCTGCAAATTCTGCAAGGGGAAGTCAGTGAAAGTTGCTGGAAAACACTAACTCCTGAGGGCATGAGCAGTTAGTGCCATGCGTGGCCAGGCTGTTGCCACAGCACATTTGCATTCCCAAGGCAGGGCAGATCTCCTTGAAAGGCCCTCTGAAGCTTTTCCTGCAGTCTGGGATTTCCCAGGTTTTAAAAGTAAGCCAGTTTGAGAGGAGGTTTGGGCTGACTTAGGAATGAGCCCCAAGAGATGCATTGAGCCTTGTTGTTCAGCAAAAGCAGTGAGCTGATGAATCAAAAGCAAAACCCTCACAGAATGATTGAAGCTAAGTTCATGTTATGTAAAACAGGTATTGTTACTGCACTCAGGGCACTGAACCAACACGATCTGTGTTAGGGCTGTCACATATTCAAAGTTATTTCAAATATATTCAGTTTTTTAGATGGTGGTGGTTTCTGACTGTTGGGGTAAGGACTGACACCCAGTGCCTAATTTAAAGCAAGAACTAGCCCAGTGCAGGCTCACTTGAAGGTGTGTTCTGAAGGTCAGATGCTGATAAGTACCAGCACAATTAGAAATTACAGAACCAGTAAAATACCTGTTTTAGACAACAGTTAAAAGAAATGAAATGAAGAACTTACGTAAAACTACCTTTTTATGTCACAGGAAATACATTTTATCTAAACATTAAAGTGGACATAGAACTACCACTAGTTTCCCAGTTCATTCCATGGATTTGGAACTGTGCTGACAAATATAAGCAGTTTCTGAAAGAGTTAAGATCCACAGTCGTTAATTAATAAATGACTGGAAACATTTGGACATTTGGGCAAATGGTCACCTTTCAAATAATTCTCAAAGACAAAATCAAGTGATGGTGGTAAAGAACAAGTCAAAATACTGAGCAGAATTGCAGGAATGGCCTTTAGTGACATGAACTTTATGTATGTTTAGGAGTTAAACAGCACTTTTAGAAAAATAAACACTGCTCACTCTCTTCCCTGTAAGCAGATCCCAATGTGTGGGCGGCTGCAAGAACATGACACAGGAGTATGTGATTCCCAGCACAGCTCAAAACCACAGGAATGCTGATGGGATAACGTTTCTAGGGCTTTACTCCAGCTGCTAGGTCACTTAATGGTATCAAAATATATGACATCAGCAAACATATTTGGTTTAACAATTAAAGAGTTTACTTTGTTTTCCTAGCAACATCACTATAAAACTAAGATCTTTCAATAGGTTCTTAACACTCACTGGACAAACTTCTACTGCAAGTCATCTCAACTAATGTGACAAAGAGGATGTGGGAACCTTCCAGTAGTCCAGGCTAGGAACCGCCGGACTCCTTCACCTGGGGCAAAATTAAGCAGATCTCTCTTTCCACTGAAGCCCAGCATAAAGCGTCCGGGGCCTCCAGTTCTAGAGCTGCTGAGCAGGTACAGTGTCTGCCACAAATAACACGCACACAGAGGCAAAGAGGAAATTCACCCAGGGACTTTGTACAAAACAAAAGAAACCTGCAACACTGGAGATGAAAGGAGGAGGGCTGCAGAGGAGGGGAAGCACTCGCTGTCCTTTGCAGGGGGGGTGGAACTTGATGATCTTTAAGGTTCCTTCCAACCCAAACTTATTCTATGATTTAGGCAGGACGCACACATCTTTGCCACAGATAAATCTGGCATTTCATTTTGTGTGGCAAAAGGAGCCACTATGAAGAACACCATCTTCAGGACAGAAAGGCCACATCTGTACCCTCAAGGTAATTTAATTTTTTTTTTTTTTTATCTATTTTTATATAACTCCCAAAGGGAAGCTCCAGCTGGTGCAAACTAAAATGAGGCCATCTTACAGGCACTGAATAGAAGTGTATGAATCATTCTGACCCACGGGAAAATACACAAAATAAACTAATATTGTAATTAACATCTTTTAGCTTGATTAGGTAATAAGCAGGGCCCTTGGATAATAAGGCTGCTTTTGTAGCACTGATGGATTTATGAAATATTTAAGTATATTAAATTATATTGAGAAATATTAAGTTTCTGCAGCTCTCCCTTTTCCTCAGTGTTGCAGGCTGACATAGTCAAAGAAATAAAAACCACATGTTTGAATGACAACTTAAAAGAACAAACCCCCCCAAACCAACTACTTTTAAAATTTAGTTATTTTAAAATAACCTTTGCTGTTTGATAAACAGATAAATCAGGCTTTGATAAATGAGTTAAGGAGTTTTAACAAGATGGCTATTCCAGAAGTGAGTGGTCACTGGGACTAGAGCTGGAGGCACCAAACATGGAGGTGGATGGAAAGACCCCTCTAGCCCAGGAGAGGCTTTGTCTTTGTTCCTTCAGAGAGATGCTCAAATTTCCTCAATATCATGATTTAGCCCCTACATTTCAGTTTTTATGGCTGATGACAAATATCAGAAAACTCTGTTTTAACAGTCGTCTGGTAGATAATGACAGACCTCCTTTAGTGTACCCTATAGCTAAGTTAAGCAGTGATTTAGAAGTGACTGGATGTAACTAAATGCGTGGAAGTGAATGAAAATGCATTTTTTGAGAGATACCATACATCACGCTTCAGGGCTCAGGCATATCTTTAAGCTGCTAGTTATTAGAAAGGATTTAGGTGGAAGACAGATAATCCCACATCTGCCTGCAGCAAGTTCCTTAGCTTTGTGTGAAGCAACAGGTACAGATCAGTGCCAGAGGAAATCCTGGGCCAGTAAATCACTACAGAGCTGCTTACCAGACCCAGCAGCAGCACCTGGAACACAAGCATCTAGTGTGGGTTTTTTTAATATAAATTTTACAGAAACTATTATGCTGTGTGTTTTCCATTTGTAATTCAAATATTAATTGTGAAGTGAGGCCATGCCCTTGAAGACATAACTGGGTGCTCCAACAAGGCACATCTCTAGTCCTGTTAAATTTGTCCTGCCCATAACTAGCACTGTGAATGGCCTTCAAACCCAGGTCATTTTGGACACAGGGATTAGTCCCAGGGCTTCAAACACCCAGGGCACGGGCTTTTAAAGCTGTTTGTGTATTGTTAAAGACCTGGACATCCCAAATATCTCTCTCTTTTTCTGCAAATGCAGTGAGAGGGGTGAACCCTGGCAGATTCTACCAGAATTAAAACTAATCTGTTCTCTTCCACATCACCAGCCCTGGCCAGGTTTCAGAAGGAGGTCAGACTTGGGGAGCATCCAGCACATCCCAACCAGCCAGTAACAACAACCAGCCACCATCTCCATCATACTTTAGCAACAGTTTTGACTGTCACATCCAGAATAGCCACACACATGGTCAGAAAATTTCCAACATCAGTTTGGAAACAGGCTTCTAACAAGGATAAGTGCTAAGCATCGACATTTTATGTAACTTTCAAAACAGCAGCAACACCACAAATATCCACAGCAGGCAGTCAACACAGCAGTCAGTTATTTTAACAACAGATATGAAAAAATGTCTCATTTTCTCAGAAATCTGCACTTTTCTCTGCAGCCTCCTGCCTTACAGCTGGATTTCAAGCTGGGCAACCAGCCAAAAGCACTCAAGCTCTTCTAGATCCCACTGGCTCCTGCAAGATTATGCAGGTTCTCAGCCTGAGTACAGGTCCTGATCTTCCTCCTCAACAAGCTGTTCTGACACTTGACAGAGATGACACCAAGAGCTGTCTCACTGGGGACAAATAGAACAGATCTCCATCTCAGTGACAGTGAAAGGTCCTGACCCAGGCAGGCTCCTGAGCCTTCATTCACACACTATCTTGAGTTTGGGCTTTTAAGAAAATGTATTTGCAAGGAGGCTGTTGGATACAGAGCACATCTACCTGCTCTACTTGTCATCTCAGTGAAAACTCCCCCAGAGGTCAAAAGTGACCCTGGACATTTTTTACCACATTATTATTTTTCAAGTATTTCACTATTAAAAGGGATCTAATTGAGAAATCTGGATCTAGGGGGGAAATGAGCTTTATAGTTTTAAGCCACTCTTTTTATGGGCTCTCTGTCAGGACTTTTTTTCCTGATGCCTCTGTTCTCTTAGCTTAGGTGAGAGAGGTAGGGAGTGTATCCCTCATGGTGCCTAAACTGACTCTTAAAACTGTATTTCATGGCTGAGGAAATTGTTCAGTGAGAACTCCCTTCCCAGCTCCCCATGCTGGAACTGGAACTTCAGATGTCCTTTGGTCTTAGACATGTATATGAGAACTTGATTAACAGCCAGGAGTAAGGAATCTAAAAGGGCTGGTGCCAGCTTCACCACAGCCTTATCAGCTTTGTTTTCCTTTTCACTGCCTTTTTGTTTTTCACACTCAGCTGCTCCTGGGATTCTCTCTGTGCAGGAGTGATAGCAATTGTATTTATTTCTTTTAGTCAAGAGAGAAAGGGTAGCTTTTCATACTTTTGCTTCTAACCCACAGCAGTAACAGCTTTAAAATCCCCAACAGCAAAAAAAAACCAACCCACAATGAAACCCCAATAAACAACACAACAAAAAAATCAATAAACCAAACCCACGTTCTTCAGGTTTCTCACACAGGAAAGTATGCTGCTTGCAAATCTAAATCACCCTCTGGTAACTTAAGACTTAGTTTGTAAGAATAATGTTAAGAGAAATTAACCAACAATTATGCTAACATTCAGATTAATGACTCTCTCATTAAATTTAATTTAGGCTTTTCATGGCCGTTGCATTTTAAGGAGGTAAAGCACAATTGTTCCATTTGCAGTAAGTGATCAGAGCAAAATCCTATGTTAAGTAAAACTCGCAAGCATTTTTCTGAACATTTTACTACAAAACTACTGAGCAAATAAAGAAAATCTTACTCTCCACGCCCATACAAGTAGTTTTTTACCTACCATCAGCAGAGAGGTTGGCGTGCCTTTCATATGCTTTGTTTATTTCTAGGAAAGCTTCGCTCAAAACGATTTCCAAATTCTCTTCCTGAGCAAGAAATTCTCTGCAAACAAACAAGGAAACAAGAAATGAAACTTCTCTCAAGGAATTACACATCACAGTCAGTCCATAGCTTTATGTTCTCCCTGCCTGCACTGAATGATGCTGAAATGCAGTGACAAAGTAATATAATTTTACTAATGAACTGCACTGGATACATAATCCTGTGATTTTGAAAATAGACAAAATTCCTTTCTGTACCCAGTGATGTGACACAGAGATGCAGAAGAATAGGTCAGCTCTCACAGTGACTCCATCTGCAGAGACAATTCACTGCAAAGAGACAAACACTCTGCGTTTCCTCTTCTTCCCTGGAAGGTGAGTACAGTCATATTTTCCTCCCTTGCTCAATGACACAGGCACCATATGGAATAAGAAGTTTTAAACTAGAGCAGGGCAGAGTTAGATGAGACATGAGGAAGAAGTTCTTGCCCAGGAAGGTGGTGAGATACTGGCCCAGGCTGCCAGAGAGGTGGTGGAGGAGACATCCAAGGCCAGGTTTGCTGAAGCTTGGAGCAACCTCATCTAGTGCAAGATGTCCCTGTCACTGCAGGGGCTTGGAATCAATGGCCTTGGAAAGGACTTTTGAATAGGGTGCGGGATGGCAGGACTGGGAGTAATGGATGCAAATTGGAAGAGGGGAGATTTAGGCTGGAGAGAAGGAAGAACTTCTTTCCTGTGAGGGTGGTGAGACACTGGAAGAGGTTGCCCAGAGAGGTTGTGGATGTCCCCTCAATCCCTGGAGGTGTTTAAGGACAGGCTGGATGAGACATTGAGCAACCTGGTCTAGTGGGAGGTGTCCCTGCCTATGGCAGAGGGGTTGGAACTCGA
The DNA here is from genome assembly GCA_013400935.1 of Turnix velox. Lineage (NCBI taxonomy): Eukaryota > Metazoa > Chordata > Aves > Charadriiformes > Turnicidae > Turnix > Turnix velox. The sequence continues at coordinate 147,723 of VZTY01031019.1, forward strand.
TGATCTTTATGGTTTCTTCCAACCCAAACTATTGTATGATTCTATATGCCCCATTGCTTTCCTTTTGGTCCTCAGGAGGGGCTCTCTGCCCAGCACACTTACTTAATATATTTCATCATGTACTTGTCACAGAAGTCAGCTGCCCCCGCCCCGCCGTGCCCGTCGTAGACGGCGAAGTAGAGCACGTCCTCAGTGAGCTGTGCGTAGCCGAAGCGGTCTTCGTTCTCCTTGCGCTTCCCGATGTTGCTCGCGCAGCCCACCTTGGCCAGGCTGACTTTGGGGATGGGTTTGCCGTACTTGATGCTGGGTGGGAGGAGAATGGGCTCGTCGATGCGGTTGTCCCAGATGCCGAAGGTGTCCCAGGTGGTGGGGCGGCCGCTGCCATCCGAGTCGAAGCGGGAGGCTCGGAGCTGGGAGGTGGAGCTGTAGCGGGGGCCCGGGGGACGCTTCTCCTCCTGCAGGAGACGGGAGGTCAGCACCGCTCTCCTCCGCACCTGGCACCCTCCTTTCCGTACCAAACTCATTAAAGTAGCCGTTGACATAACTTGTCTTCGCAGGGATCGCTGGAGATGGGAGATCTGATAACAGATGGGCGGCTCCGCCGGAGTGCCTTCGGGAACAAGGAGAAAACTGGTGAGGAAAGAAGAAGCGGAGGAATTTTCAGTGACATCGTTGATGGAACAATGTCATCCTCCCAGCCGCTAATCATGTGCAGCAGAATGCAGAGGGATGTGTGTGACTCACCCTGAAACAATCCCCACACAGAACCTGCTGCTTGGGCAGGGCTGCAGATGGAGGTAAGGCACTTGTGCACAGGGACATCTTCACCTTGGGTTGGGATGGAGCAAGTGAGAGTGAAAATGAATCTGATGTCAGCTAAAATATGAATGCTGTTGGGTATGTGCTATTTGAAAATGCTTCCTGTGATAAAAGGCAAGTCTGTGTGAGAATGGGATGTGACACTGGAGCCCTCAACATAAGAAGGACATTGAGCTATTTAAGAGGAGGCCATGAAGATGATGAGAGGGCTGGAGATGCCTTTGCTCCAATTTTAAAGGGTTTTTTTCACCCACTGAGTTCTGTCACATTCATCAAGGGCTTGAACAGCACTTTTCAGCAGAGACCTGAGAAGGGAACTGTGGTTTTCTTAGGCTGAGAACGACCACTAGGAGCATATCCACGGACACACAGAGCTGCACACACAAACACCCACCCCGTGCAGCTCCCTGCTCCTTGGCATGGTCTGAAATTCTCTGCTGCCTGACACTGAAGGGGCCGCATCTCCCAGCTTCTCGCATCTCTTCCAGCCCAGATAAATCAAACACTTGGCTCAGCAGAGAGAAAAATTCCCTAGTGGTGATTCATCTGGCGTGCTAAAAATGTGGAAGATGAGCTTATGTAACATGGTGCAGAGTAACACCCTGCACACTGCACAGGGAGAGGCCAACAGGCTGGCATCCCTGCCTGCCACTGGGGCCATCTGAATGGGACTGTCTCATCCCTCTCACCCACCAGGCTGAATTCTAAGTGAGGGATTTCTAACTGGGTTGCTGGGAGCAAAATGAGGAGTGAAATAGATTATATTCCTTCTGAAAGGAATGAGAAACATGCAGGCTTGCAGCAAATCTGAAGTAAAAATAAATGGGAGGATGGTGTGAGACAAGTGAGCAGCAAAAGAGCAGCACACACACACACCACAGAGACTGGGATTCTGGGCTGCAGCCCTTTGCCATTGTATTTTAATACACCAAACATAATGGCATCTCTGCCTCTGAAATACATCTTCAAACTATGTTGTCAATTCATTAGATAAAACCCAGGTGTTAGCAAAAAAAATACAAGTTCACTTAATAATTGGTTGTTTTAGTAGAAAATGGCTGTGTGAGGAGCTTTCTGGAGGCCCCCACTGATCTTGGGGTTCCCAGCACAGAGCTTGTGCTTTAGGTGGTCTGGGTTTAGATTTTGGGTAATTCTTAAATGAAGAAGGGTTTCTTTGCTTGGCACTGAGGAGAGGAGCTGACAACCTGCTGGGAATGGCTGTTGTCACACCAGGTCAGTGTCACCAACCACTGGGGTAAAACAAATTTCCCATTTTGTGGCAGGTCATAGCAGCAGCACCTCCCTACTTAAAAACTAGCTTTCTTTCCCGAGTTACCTTTTCTTGTCTGTTACCCTTAGCTGGTAACTGCCTTGTGTTAACTTCCTCCTGTGAAACACAGCATGAGGAGGCTGGAACCCAGCCAGATCACCACCCCAGGCTGGGTTTAACTTCCATCAGCTTCAAAATGGGACACCAAATGTTAGACACCTTTAGGTTTTCCACTATCCATGGCACTAACTGGAGGATCAATCAAAAAATCCCAAGCTAATTAACGTGTGCACTATCACACACAGCTCTCAAAAGGCTCTTTTTCCCCACCACAGTTTGGCTGTTCAAATGTCTCTGCAAGTGCTGAGCAGGAACCTGATCTCTGGTGTCTGTGATGTCAGTGGTTACGCTTCCAGCTGGAGGTTAAAGCACAGTCTGTGCTTTCCTAACCCTGCACTCACAGGTCCAGCTTATCTGTGTAAAACAAGACCCAGGTACTGAAAAGGGTGGCAGGAAGCCAAGGTGCAAGGCAGACAGCTTGTAGATGCCAATTTCTTTTGAGGTTTTCCCTTATCTAAAACATTTTGACCTGAAGTACATATTGAACCTGCTTCCTGCAGGCAGAGAAATCCAGGGCTCGAGGTGAACAAAGTCAGCGATAAAGCTGGAGCTCAGCTCCCTTTGCCCCTTTCACAGCCCTCTCCTGCCGAGCAGGTGGGGGTTTCCCAGGCTGCGAGAAGGGGGAGAGAAAGAAAAAGCAATCCGGAAGGAAGAGAAGGGGGTTACACGTAGTTGAAAAGGAATTGAGCCTTCTGAAGGCAAGTGCACCTGCCTCGCACTGCGGGCTGTGCTCTGCGCTGAGCTCCTCTTACAGGGGTTTGGAAAATATCTGTAATATTGAATTATCTAGACAGGGAGGAGAGATGCTGTTGTCGCATATCGAAAACCGTTCCCACCGACCCAGTTGTAAAGAGGATTCTGCTCTTCGTTCTGTGCGGAGGGAACCAAGCAAAGCCCGCTCTGCCCGGCGCCCGCCCCGCTCTCCCCGCCGCGGCGGCCCCGGAGCCCAGCCTTCACCTTTGTGCACCCCCGGCGGCGCCGCCTAAGGGCTGGAAAGGTGGAGAAGCGGAGGGAAGGCGACTCAGCCCCGGTCCTGCCACGCAGCCGCCCTCCTCTTCCTTCCCTCCCTCCCTCCCTGCTGCCAAACAGCCCCGGTGCGGCGGCTCTTACCTCCTTCCGCGCTCGATGGGCGGCGGCGGGAGCTGCGCGCTAGCGGCGCGGCGGCAGCTGCGCTTCCCCTCGGGGCGCGGCCACGCTCCCGCCCCTCCGCAACCTTCCCCCGGCCCCGCCCAATGA
>VZTY01031019.1:151179-261522 GCA_013400935.1 Turnix velox
CGTGCGTCCGACCCCGTGCCGCCAGGAGCCGCCGCGCGAGCCTGCCTATTGGCTGTGAGGCACCGCCGCGCGCTCGGCCGTTGTCTCTGAGGAACCACCGCGCGCCTGGCCGTTAGCCGTGAGGGGGCCGTCCCGCCTATTTGTTGTGACGTGCCGCCATTTGCCCGTCCGTTGTTTGTAAGGAAGCGCTGCGCGCTCATCGGTGAGCCGTGAGGGGCCTACGCGCGCTCGTCCGTTGCCTGTGAGGAGCTGCCATTTTCTCGCCCGTCTTCTGTGAGGCGCCGCCGCGCGCCCGACATTGTCTGTGAGGAATCGCCGCCCGCCCGTTAGCCGTGAGGAGGCTCCCCCGGGCGCCAGCGATGCTTGGAGGGGCGGACTGGGGACAGCAAGGCCCTGAGGGCTTGGGATGGAGGAGGAGGAAAAGGGAGGCAGTTACGGCCTTAGCCGAGGCCGCCTTCCTCCCCCAGACAAGGCCGGGCGGGAAGCCCCCGCAGCCGCGGCACCCTCCGGGCGAAGCTGAGGGAAAACACGGCCTTTTCCAAGAGCAAAGCCCCGCGGCTGCCTCCTGCACCTCTGTGCTACCGGCAGCCATGCTCTTGGGCCTCTGAGGCCACCCGTCTCTTTCTTTGCCCACCCCCAGCAGACGGGGGGGCTTGAAAACACAAACTTGAAGAGCAAAGTGATGTAATTTCCGCGAGACTTCAACAAGGCCGCTGCCAAGTTCACGCCGGACATTTGTGAGGTAAGGAATTAGCTTTTGGTTGATTTTGTTGTTTCTTTTTAGACTTCAAGAGTGTTTTCTCGCAGTTTTTAATTGACCTTGACGTTACCCTATATGCAACCCTTATAAAAATGTGATACTGGACCAGCAGATTTATAGTCTGATAGTTCAAATTTTCGACTTGACAGCTCACAAAGCATTGATATTTTGCAAAACCGAGTTCTTTGGTCTCCTGACTATGGGAAGAGATTCTTATAAACTGTATTTAGTGGTGTTACTGGGTGGCATCCTCAGCCTGTCAAACCTGCCAGGTTGTTGTGGTTCCAGATGTGTGGTGTCCCATCAGCATCTGGAATTAAATTTGGCTTGGTGGTTGTTTGGGGAATGGCAGCACTAGCAGCTGTCACTGCAGGTAGTTCCCTGGTTGCTGGTTGTCCTCGGAGTGACAAAGGAGAGACAATGGTCTGGCAAACCAGCTCTGCTGGCATCTGGCACAGAGCAGCCATTCTTCTGAGCTGAAGTGAAATCTCTCCTAGCCACAGCAGTGATTGGTCAGCAGTGAAAACAGGGGTCTGACAGCACTCAGAGGAGCAGGAGGCAAAAAAAAGTCCAATGCAGGAAAAAGCAGGAACTTGTATTTTGGAGCATTTGTTTTAAACTGCAAAACGTTTGTTTTGACTTTCCTCTTGTATTTCTTTTCCCTAAAGGAAGAGTTAATTTTTCTGCGTTCTTTGTTTCACAAGGAATTTTTTCCTTTCTCACTCTTTTCTGTTTTGTGTTACTGCCTCTGGCTTAGCTTTTCCACCATGTTCCTTATTTTTCCCTCGTCTACCATCCATTTGACATAATTTTGTTCTCTTCCTTCACAATTTGCACAGGATTTTCTCCAACTGTTTCTCTTCTGCTATCTCACTTCCCATATTTACTCATCCTTATTTCCTGTGTGCTTCTGTCTTTGAATTGTAAGAGTTAATTGGCTGTCACCTGTGCCTAGAAATCAAACCAAACTACCAGGGGTAGGGAGAAGTTGTTTGCTGGTGTGCTGGCATGCTGTCCTGCTCGGTGCTGCAGTTACTATGATGCTTGGGTGGGTGGAAAGGAAATGCCCATTGCAGTCTCTAGGTGTTAGATCAGAAGAAAGCAGAAATGCAGAGCAAAGTGGTTCTGAACACTGTGTTTCTCATGAGCTCAGTGTGCTCTTCTGTGCCTGACATTACAGGCGGGACAACTTGCTTTTTCACTATACTTTCTGTCCTTGTGTAAGTAAAGAATTGCTCCCTGTGGGAGACTCCTAGCTAGTTATCTCTTCGCTCTCTAAATCATCTCATAGATCAGAAGGGACCAGAAAACATCTTGTGGCTGTGGTGAAGGGAAGCAGCCGACCTCTTAACGCTGACCTTCAAATAATTGGCAACAGCTACCATTTGTCATGGCACTTATCAAAAGTGGCCCTTCACAATGAGGTGGGAAAGGCTGGTGTAGCCACTGTCAGACCCAGAAGCTCCTGCCAGGGACATTTGCCTGCCTGTGCTTGTTGCCAGACCTAGCCTGTCCCAGCTGTCAGCACTGGTCTTGATACTGGGGAAGGAGATGCAGAAAACCTTACTGGGGGGCATTGCTGTCACTGCACCCCTGAACTGTGCAGTAGGTTTGTCCACACCTGGCTGTATGTCTCTCTGACCTTCTGCTTCCCTGCCTGATGGCTGACCTTCCTGGCTTGACCTTGAGCCCATGTTGTCTCTGTTCTCAGGGTGTGGGTGAAAAGACTTCTTTCTGCCAGGGAAATGTGCTTTTTGGCATGCTTGCCAGATATTTCCTCTGCATGAATAATAACAGTGTTAAGGGTGAAGCATGACTAAGAAGGGTAATAAACATTCAGATTAGAAAAAGTGACGCCTTATTGCTTTTGGCACTGTCCAATGATGTGCAATGCCTAATTCTCAGAGTTATGTAGAGGTGTTAGCACATCTACATCCCTTGTGTGTATGAACTTCAGGACAGGATAATCTTTTATCTTGTTATCTTACTCAACAAGTTTCTGTCTCATTCTGAAACATGATGGTTGTGGTGCAACTCAAGCATATTGACAGGGGTGCCCAGATCAAACCTGCTGCCTATAGACCAGTCCTCATTTGCAGGGAAATTGGGAGTCACTGCACATCTGTCACCACAGAATTCTGAATTCAGATAGCAAGGCTTCCTTCTGTCCCAAGAAAGATGGAAAATAAACTCCTGCATTTTTTAAATGCTGCAGGTTTTCTGGGAAGGTCGGATCCCAGGCATACCTAGAGGGTTAGCTCTGCTCATTAAAATGGAAGTCAGGTTTCTGCACTTAGCGATCCCACGTGTGTTGGGTTGATCTTGGCTGGCCATCTGGTGCCCCCTGAGCTGTCACTGCCAGCACCACTCAGCAGCAGCCAAAACTCTTCTCTCTCTACAGATATGAAACACAGCTCCGTGAGGGCAGAGTTAACTACATCCCACCCAGACCAAATGCTGAAAAGAGCATATATTTGAAAAAAAACAGCAACCAAACACCAAAAAAAACCCCAGTTGCTTTGCTTATCCTGATATTTTGAGCAGCTTTTGAATGTTCAGGCAATTTATTTGGAAACAGAGGAATGTTTTTACTGAGCTTGCTGTGCTCCTAGTGAAGAGTTTGTCCTCCTGAATGCAGGAAAAAATGAGTTAGAATGTTTCCAGCCCTTCCCGTTATGCCTTTGGCATTTCTCCATTTATAGCATTTCATCTGTGCAAATTGGACTGGTCCTTGAACATGAACCCTTGTGAAGGACCTGAAGTGCCATAAGTTAGAAGGTGGGGATGTCAGACATGGTGACTTTGTATCTGAAATGTGTAGCTGAAAAATCTCTGGGCAATGGCTGTGTGGCAGCTGATTTGGTTTTAGTGATAGTTCTGTTTTAGCAAGATAATATCAGTCCTCTATCTGCTGAGAAGAACCACAAGCATATTTCTATCACAACCATTAAATATTCCTAATGACATTTGAAGAGTTCTTGTAATTCGACAGCAGGAAATTACTCTGGCTTTTGAGTATGTGGCAGATATTTTAAAGCAGGCTTGTAAGTGGTTTCCTTAGTAACTGCTCTTCCTTAGGGATAGATGTATGCTCGTAAGCACCCTGCTGGATTCCTATCAGCTTTGCAATATTAAAGACACTTGTTTAAAATCCTGCCAGGTCATGCACAGCTCCCTGCTCTCCAGCAGCCCTGAGGCACAGAGGGAAACTTGCTGCCTGCCAGGAATTTTTCCAGATACAGGAGGATTCCCCCGTGGGAGCTGAGCTGGCACGGGCACCCTTTGGGTGGAGGAGCTGGCTCTACTCGCCATTGGCTGCTCTCAGACAGAGACTTTGGGGTTATTCCTCATTCATCTGCCCCACAGCCCCAAGAAAACTCAGCAGACTTGTCATTCCTTTCTAAAGGGAGACAGTGCTGAGTACAGGGAGTTCTTTGGCTCTGCCCTGGCACCCAGCAACTCCAGGTTTCTGTGTGTGGTGGGAAGTGCTGAGTCCTACCAGTAGGTTGCTGAGGGATGTTGCTCTGAGAGACAAGCTCTCTGGCTCCTGTGCTAAAATTAGAGCAGATATTCAAGGGGGAAGGAGAGGAAGGGACTGTTAGTGCTGGCATCTCTCACTGTCACTGCATTGTGGGGCTGAAATAGCCTGTCACTCTTGACCTTCAGAGCAGGTGGCAGCCTTTTTTGGGTGGTAAAAGGAGGTAATCCCTGCCAAGGAAGGTAGGGTGGTAAAGTGAAGTAATCCCTGTAAGAGGAAGGTAGGGTGGTAAAGTGAAATAATCCCTGACAAGCTCCCTGTAATAGGAAGAGTGTTCTGATACTCGTGTTCCTTTCAGTGAGCCTGATCTGTAGGAATTAGTTAATTGTTTTTTCTTTGTGTAAGGCTCATATGAGGACTTTTGTAGAAGTTTCACAGACAGAGTGAGTTTGGGCAGTGGCTGCTGCTTTGTATTTAAGGTTTTGAAGGCAGAAATGAGCAGAACTTTCTGAAAGTAGAAGTCATGCTTTGTATTTTATTCTTTTTCCTTTTGTACCGTCTTTTTCTATATGTTTCCTCCTATTTTCTATATTTTTCTTTACCTCCTTTTTTTTTTTCTTCTGCGTTTTTCATTTTTTTTCCCTTTTTTTCTCTCATTTCCCTTTTTAAACATGAGGTCGGGAGCTATGGGATCCCCTCAGGGGTGCGATCTGTGGGGGATTTGGGCTGTACCAGGGGAAAACTGAGGAGAAACCCGGAGGAACGGGTCTCGGGGAGCGCGGAAGGAGCCAAAAGCAGAACCGGGACGGGGCGAAAGACCCATGGGGAGGGCGGAACCCGGGGCGGACGGTGATGGACTGGACCTCGCCTATAAAAGGATCTGCCTCGGTGTCCGGTAACACCGAGAGGGGCTGGGCTGGGCTGGNCTCGGCACTCCCTAAGCAACAGCACCCGGCGGGATGGAGCCACCGCGCTCGTTTCCCCACCGGCACTCGACCCGGGTGCGGGGCTCCGGGAAAGGCTGGGGGCCGGGAGCGAGTCCCGCGGTCCCGGACAGGGCTCCTGGCGGCTGCGGCATGGCGGACCGAGAGCTGCCGGTGCTGTGGCTGCGGGTGTCCGTGCCACCGGGCTCTGCTCTTGCTCTCTATTAAACGGTCTTTTGCCTCAGCCGGGCCCGGGGGGGTGAGAGCCCGGCCCTGGGCTGAATTGGGCGGGTGAGGGCAAAGTGGTGTCCTCAGAGGGATTTCAGAGAACACGCACTGGCGATTGAACTGGTTTGTAGTTCTCTTCTGATTCTGGTTTTCTCTGAATCACAGATCCTGCTGGTTGAGAAATCTCCACTTGTGCAAGTTTCTTTCTAATATTATAATAAGATTCTTTCCAGTATAATTACAATAATGGCACATTTAGGGTAGATGGGGATTTGGGCTGCATGAAGAGAGATTCAGGAACTCTTTCTCTGTCAGACTTTTAGGATAGTTTGAATTACTGTTTGGTGTGGAGGGAGAAGGTTCCATATTTGCTTTCTGTGTTTCTTCTGTCACAAACCAAATCCTAATTCCCAGGTTTTATATACTTGCACCCTAAGTTCCTCCCACATTTTGCTAAAGCAAATACTAATTTTCAGAGAAAACACAGAAATTGTTTTAATTGACAAAACACGGAGAAGCTGTTTTATGAAGCACTAATGAATGTGATGGGGTGCTCTCCTCAGGTGCATGCATCATGATGGCCGTGACCTCTGGCAGCATTGTGGTCTTCTACAACTTCAGCCATTGGCATCATGAAGTGTCAGACCTGCTATTGACCTGGACCAGCCCTGGCTCCACCACAACCTCTGACCACGACGCTGCCATCTCCTCTACAGCCCTGCTGTGTCTGAATGTAACTTGAATTTGCTGGAAGAAGCAACAACCCGTTTTAACAAATTAATTGCTATTTCTGTATATGTCACTTGTCTTTATAGTGGAATAGGCAAAGGAGCAGAAAAACAGCAGTTTAAAAATAATTATGTTTTAGTCACAATAAAAAGTCTGGTTTGATCCTTCTGTATGTAAAAGTAGCCTGAAGTAAAGGTTGTTAAAACTCATGTCCAATCCAGATTGTGAAGAAACAGGTTTTCCATCTGAAGCTTTATCTACAACCTTGAGGAATATGTGGCTTTAACTTAATGGAAATTATTTATGGTGTTTGGGGAGTTTGGGTCAGAACTATCTGTACTCCCCTCTGTCTCCTCCTTCCCCCAGTGATTGCCCTTCCTCAGCGTTTGATGTTTCTGGGAATCATTTAAGTTCTGTGGTTTGAAACTTTGTGTCTGGTTTCTGTGGCCGTTAGTGGGCTTTCAGGCATGTTCCTAGCTCAGGGCACCGACTTCTCTTTTTTTAGGTGTACTTTTTGTGTGGTCACAAGAGAGAGATAGGGAAGGGGTTGGTGTCACTTCTACAGTGCTTGCCCAAAGGGATTGCTCCTCAGCAGCCTGAAGCCTTCAAAGTAAAATGAGAAGCTGTGACACGGAGGCAGGTCCGTTTCAACAGGTGGAAGCACCAAAGAGTATTTAAACTGGAGTGTGCTCTGGTAGAGGAAGCGCTGGACTAGGAGGCGACTGCCTTTTGGCCCAGGAATTAGGGTAACTCCTCCACAACCAGCAGATCATTCTGCGTCTAGTGCATCGGCCGTGTCCCTCTGCCACCGGGCAGTAGGGCAACGGCTGTATTCCTCCGCGGCCACTTGCCACCCTGCAGGCATGGAACCGCAGTATTCCTAAGCCTCCTTAAGTAGTTCACACTGGGTGGTAGCGGAGGAATACTCCGGCTGCGCTACGCCTTGGCGCCCCCGTGTGGCTGGCGGAGGGATAAGCCCGTTGCGGTGCAGTTCGGCCGCAGAGGCAAACCATAAATAGTTCCAACGGGCAGCAGCGGCGGGATACCATAAATAGTTCCAACGAGCAGAAGCGGAAGGATATCGAGGGTGTGCTTCCAAGTGGCGGTACACGGATACCATGAATAGTCTCATTGAGCGAAGGGATACTATTTATAGTCCCATTGCACAAAGACTTACCATAATGCCATTAGGCGGAGGGATACAGAAAGTAGTCCCATAGCGCAAAAACATGCCGTAGATAGTCCCATTATGCAGAGGGATACCATAAATAGTCCCATTACAATTAATAGTGCCATAACACGGAATTATACCGTAGTCCCATAGTGCGGAAGGATACCAAAAATAAACCCATTATGCGAATGAACACGCTACATAGTTCCATTATGCGGAGGGATACCATAAATAGTTCTGTAGCGTGGGAGGATACCATCAATAGTCCCGTAGCGTGGGAGGATACCATCAATAGTCCCATAGCGCGGAGGAATACCATGAATAGTCCCACAGAGAGGACGAATGCCGTAGTCCCATTACGCGAATGGATACCATATATACTCCCATAGCGCGGAAGGATACAAAAAGTAGTAACACATGGATGAATAGTCCCATTGCGCAGAAGGATACCATAAATAGTCCCATTACGATAAATAGTACCAAAGCGCGGAAGGATACAAAAAAAAATTACCATTACGCAGAATGATACAAAACATAGTTCCATTACCATAAATAGTCCCTTATCGCGGAAGAACACCATAAATAGATACGTTACGTGGTGGAATACACAAAAGTTCCATTGTGATAATTTGTCCCATAGCATGGAAGGATATAAAATAGTCCCATTACGCAGAGGGATACAATAAATAGTTTTATTGCACGGAAGGATACCATAGTCCCATTGCGCTGAGGGATACAATAAATAGTCCATTATGAGACAAATAGTCCCAGATCGCGGAATGATACTATTATTAGTTACATTACGTGGATGGATACACATTACGAGAAATATCCCCATTACGCGGAAGGATACTATGAATAGTCCCATTATGAGAAATAGTCCCATATCGTGGAGGGATACCATAAATAGCCCCATATCGCGGAAGAATACCATAAATAGCTCCATTATTAGTCTCATTACTTGGAAGAATACCATAAACAGTCTAATATCGCAGAGGGATACCATAAATAGCCTCATTACAATAAATAATACCAATGCACAGAAGGCTAAAAAAATAGTCCCATATAGCAGAAGAATACAATAAACATTACAATTAATAGCACTCTTAATGGTATTCTTCCGCTATATGGGACTATTTCTCGTAATGGGGCTATTTATGGTATCCTTCCGCGATATGGGACTATTTATTGTAATGTGGCTATTTATTGTATCCATCCACGTAATGTAACTAATAATGGTATCCTTCCGCGATATGGGACTATTTCTCGTAATGGGCTATTTATTGTATCCCTCCGCATAATGGGACTATGGTAATCCTTCACACAATGGGAGTATTTATTGTAATGCTGCTAATTATGGTATCCTTCAGTGCAATGGAACTATTTTTGTATCCCTCCGCGTAATGGGACTATTGTATTATTCCGTGTAATGGGACTATTCACCAAGGTGTTACTATTTATGGTATTTCTCGGCGCAGTGGGACTGTTTATTGTATCCTTCCGCGCAATGGGACTACGGTAGCCATCTGCGCAATGGGACTATATATGATATCTTCTAGCACAATGGGATTATTTATCATAATGGGACTATTTTTGTATCTGTCGGTGTAATGGTACTATTTCAGGTATCCTTCTGCCGAATGGGACTTTGGTATCATTCCGCATTATGTGGAAGGATTTATAGTCTCACTGCGCAGAGCGATGCCATAAACAGCCCCAATAGGCGGAGGGATATCATAACTATTCCCATCGCGCGGAATGTTACCATAAATATTTGCGTTGAGCGGTGGGATACCATAAACAGGCATATTCTTGTTCTGCCACGCACCAGCACAGACGCCGGATCCCTCCGCTCGCTGGACGGAACTATTTACGGTGTCTCTAAGCTCCATAAAGCCTCACAACCGAAGTATTCCTCCACCGCTGCCCGGCGGCGCGACCAACATATGAGACCGCATCTTAGCAAAGAGCATCCGTGGTATCCCTCCGCCAACGTTCGCGGAAGCTCTCGTGATATCCCTCCGCCGCTGAGCTGCACAGCATCTGACACAGCAACCTGGACGGCGGAGGGTTACCTTAAATAGTTCTAGCGAGGATAGAACTATTTAATAGTTCAGAGAGGAATATTATTATAGTTGTGCTACGCAACAGCGGAGGGATATGTTGGTTGCACTGCAGTAGTATGGCGGAGGAATACAGCGCTTGCGCCGCCGGTAGTGGCGGTGTGATACAGTAATTGCTATACAGCGCTTCATAGGAGGGATACGATAAATAGTCCCATCGGGAGTCGGCGGAAGGATATTGTGGGTGGGTTACCGCGGTTTCGGTGCCGCCGGATGGCGAAGGAATACCGCGGGAGCGCAGCCGAGAGGCGGCGAAGGGATACGCTGGTTGCCGTGCTGGTCAACGACGAAGGGTTACCATGAATTAGTACTATTGGTTGGCGGCGGATGGATACTGTCGCTGTGCCGCCGAGTGGCGGCGGAGAGATATGCTTGTTACGATGCCCCGAGATGGTGCAGGAATACCGTAAATAGTTCTAACGTATGGGGCGGAGGGGCACGGCGGCTCCGCTCAGCAGCGGAAGGATACTATGAATTGTTCCATTGGGCAGTGCCAGACCGCCATCGTGCACCGCAACCGCAGTACCCCTCTGTCGCCGCACGGGGGCGAAAGTGCAGCAGCTCTCTGTTGCTTTCCCGACGGAACTATTTATTGTATTCCTCCGCTTCCCACCGGTACCGAAACCGGCATATCCCACCGGAACCTCCGTATCCCTTCGCAGCCATTTGGATGCTGACTCGCAGTATCCATCCGCCGCTGTCCCATGGAACTATTTATTGTAACCCTTAGCCGCCACCCAATGGAACCATTTCTGTTATCCCTCCGCTGGCCGCAGGGCGGCGAGATCCTTCTGCAGTGTACAGGACACACCCGCTGTATCCTGCCGCATCGCAACTGGCGTATCCGTCCACTGCCGCGCGGCACAGCACGTGTGTATCCCTCCTCCATCCACACGGGGGCGCACCTGCGCTATCCCGCCGCTTCCGCCCCATGGAACTATTTATGGTGACCCTTTGTCGCCGCCAGACGTTGCCATCAAAGGTGTCCTTCTGCCGCCGCTCAGCGGGGCACCTGCGATAGCGGTCCGCCAGCGTTTGGCACTGCTAGCTATGGGATCCCTCCGGTTTTCGTCCAGCGATGCAGCCGCGGTAGCACTCCGCCATCGTCCTGCCGTGCTGTATATGGTATCCTTCCGCCGCCTTGCGGAGGGGCAGCTGCGGTAACTCGCGGTATCGTTCCGCCGCCGGAGCTGTGTGCTTTATCCCTGCGCTCCCGGCGATGCCCGCAATGTCGCTCTGTCACCACCGGGCGGCGCCAGCCCCACAGTCACGTGTTTCTGCGGACCTGGCGCCCTCCCCTCCCCTGAGTCCACCCGGCCGCCAGCGGGCGCTGTAGCAACGGGGAGCGAGACCGGAAGCTCCTCGGCCGCTCTATCCCCGCTTCCGCTTCTCTTCTGTCGGAGATCCCCGAGTCTGTCTCTGTAGGGATAAAAGCCCCCTCCCGGCCCGGGTTCCATCTGTTTCTTTCTTTATTTATTAGTTTAGTGCTTTTTACTTCATTCATTTTCCTTTTTTATCCTTCTTTATTCGGTATCTTCTTTTAAATTTATTTTTCTTTCCCAATGCTTATTTTCCTACAGAGGTTTTTCTTTTCTCTGTTTTTCCTTTTTCTATTTTTATTCCTTTTGTCCTTGCTTTTATTTTCTTTTTTTTCCCAACTTTTCTTCCCAACTTTCTTTTTTTTCTTTTATTTTTTTCTTCAACTTTTGTTTCCCACTTGGGGCGTCCCCACGGGCTGAGAAATGTCCCTCCACTGTGCCTCTGAGCTCTGTGAGTGGACCTTGGAGCTCTGGAGGCCTCGGAGCTCCTTTTGTGGGACTTGGAACTCCAAGACTTGTTTGCACACAAACACAGAGCTCCAAGTCCCGCAAAAGGAGCTCCGAGGCATACAGAGCTGCAATTGTGTACTTTGGAGCTCTGAGGGAGCTCCGTGTGTGTGTGGGCCTCAGAGCTCCTGTTGTATCTCTCCGAGCTCCATGTGAGTGGTGCTCAGAGCTCCATGTCTGTGGCATCATGGAGGAGCTCAAGGAAGAGCTCCAAGGTACAAACAAGAGACTGTGAGGCCTCACACAAGGAACTCTGAGGTCCACACAGACAGCATGGATGCTTCAAACTAAGAGCTTCAAGGACTAGGAGCTCTGAGGACTCATGGATGGAGCTCCGAGACCCACACTAGGGTCTCCAAGGTAATGACCAAGAGCTCTGAGGACTCACAGATGGAGCTCTGAGACCCACACAAGGGTCTCCAAGGTAATGACCAAGAGCTCTGAGGAATCATGGATGGAGCTCCGAGACCCACACAAGGAGCTCCAAGGAAAAGACCAGGAGTCCTGGTCTGCAAGGTGAAAACAAGTTCTGAGGCTTAATAGAAGAAGCCCCAAGGTCCCTACAAGTTGCCCCAAAGCCCACACCAAGAGGTCCAAGGTCTCACACCACAAGTTCCGAGGCAATATGGCAAGAGCTCTAATGGAAGGTGCACCAGTGCCCACATAAGGAGCACAGAGACCCCACAACAAAAGCTCCAAGGTCTCACAGGTGGAGCTAAAACTCCCACACCAAGAGCTCCAAAGGCTCAGAGCAGGAGTTCCATCGCACCAATCCACCTGAACAGATAACACAAAAGGCAGATTTTCACTGATGAAAATATTTCTAGTGCAGTGTTTTGGTATTCCTTCCTGTTTCATGGGAAACCCAGGATTGCTCCTATTTTCAAAGAGATTTCAAAATAAGAAGCTCAAGGTAGGGAGCTCAAGGCTCCCTTAGCTGGAACTAACTCCATTTACTCAGTTTCATGCCAGTAGTAGCCAAGTATAGAAAGTAAAAGTATCCTATATTCCGTTTCCTTGTCACCGTGAAGTAAGTAGACCCCAGTCACTGCTCCCTGAAGCCCAAATTCCTGTAGTACTACAAATTTGCCACAGACTTATGAGCAGTATTAGCATGATGATGACTAAAATGATGATGATTTATCTAGCAAGATAGAACACAACATTCCAGTTCATTATGTGGTTTACACTTTGGCAGACAGCAAAAGTGTTGATGAAATGCACACACCAAGTATAGAAACCACATTAATATGATGAGATTTTAAAGGCTGATGAGTTAAAACAATTCCATTAGCTCAATTGCACCTCAAAAGTCAGAAGACTTCAGAGCCCAAGGACAATGAGAGCTTTCTTTTGAGAATTATCTGCAGTGTTAGTTATATTCCTGGCTTATGAAATTTTATGGGAGTATCTTGTAAAGGTGGCTGTCATCTGGCCTCAACAACAAGCTAATCAGACTTTCAGAGTAAAAAACAAAGTGGGACTGGTGGAGGGGCAGCCTTGGCTGTGGTCAACACGAGTTCAGGAACACTCAGAGAGATAATGACACCTGGTGCCAAACCAGCACTCAGATTGTGGAAATGCAAAGTCCTGACAGGCACAGGTCTGTGGTAGCTGTATGTTTCATGCATCAAAGTAAGGAAAGAGAAGGTAGGGTGAAACACAGGAGAAGTTAAGGACTGTTTTCAGAAGAGGGGCTTGTGAGAAAGAGATGTTAGGGCATTGTGTGTAAGGTTCAGAGGAGGCAGTTCAATCTTACTCTGTACAATCAGGGTTTATCACTTAAGCCAGACAAAAAAACAATTAACTTCAGATTTTTTTCTGTTTTCTGAGAGAACTCATTAGTCATGTCTGGCAATGGCTTTAGTTTTGACATAGCCTTTTTACCCTAGTGCAATGAAATGAAAAATACATGTCCAGGGCTTCCCAGTGTTCAAGTGAAGATAAAGACTCTTAAAAATTCATCACTTATCTTACTCACTGTGATCGTCAGTGGCTGTAAGTGAATAAATTAATTATTCTGTTTCATTCATAATTTAATCAAGCCCTTTCTGTCTTCTTTTTGATCTCTCTAGAGCCAGGGTTTTGTTTTGCTATGAGATACCTCAGTTTGTTTAAAGATGAGGATGAAGAGACAAGCAACATTAAAAACTCCACATACACCAGGTTTACTGATTCCTTTTTGGCTACAACATGTTTTATATTAAAATACCATTTAGGCATTACTGTCACAAATGGAAGTAATTTTTAAAAACGAGTGTTCTGCAAGGTAATATTACACGTCACATGTAATTCCCTTTTCCTTTTCTTGGGGATTTTTTCCCTATAAATCTTATAGAAAGTATAGAAAGTATTCTGCTCCTCACACAGTAGTTAAAACCCATCAAGATCCCCTTTCAGTTGTTCATCAGGCATGCTCCCATATAAATCACCTTGGGAAATTCACAATTGTGGCTTTTCTTCTATCCTATTTCTATGTAATGAAACATAAAACCATGACATAAAGCAGAGGCTGGAGATCCTTCAGAGAGGATCTAGAGAAATAAGTGGTGGATCTTAACTTCCATAGCAATAAAAATACTCTCATCTGCAATCTTCATTGTCTTGTCAAACCAGGGGTCTAAAAGAAACATGCACATATAGACTATGACTTACCAGATGTCACATGCAAAGTGATTCCTGCAGGTTTTTTGGCCCTGGTAAGATTTTCTTCTTCTGGGCTTGTACAGCTCCTAATAGAGAACAGTGCCTACTCACAAGGAGGATTTTCCCACCTGGTAAAAAAGTATTCTCAATTATATAAAATATTATTCAAAGAAATAGCTCTTTCATGTAAGTATGCACAAATCTAGCACAGAAAACAAGAAATCCTCAGGTTTTAGAGGAGAACAGAGGTTGTTTTATAAAAGTGACGTTTTATGGTATCATGGGTCAAAACACATAACAAAGAGACAAGTTCTCTAAGAACAGCAATAGATTTTATATCAGTTCAAAGCAGTTTCAGATACAGTTGAATCTTTTGGACAAACCAACTGCTAAAAAGCTATTTCTGGCATGCCATGATACCTATCAAACATGGCTCCTTTTGCCAGAAGTCCTTGTACCAGTGGTGACTCACAGCAAGTTACTCCCTATTTCATTTGTCATTACTCCCCCACCTTGCCATTTTTGTATGAGATGGACATTGAATTGATATGAAGATGGAGGCACGTCCTTTCTCTCAGGTCCTGCCAGCCCATCATAATTGGCCAGGTGTGACAAGAGGGAGGAAGAAGTGGACATCTAGTCCCAACAGCAATACTTCCCTCTCACACTCACAGAAATGGCAGTCTTTCTATGACAGCACACTTGGCAGCCCTGTCACATCCACATCCCTGGGACTGCTCACTGCTGCAATGGCAGTGTTAGCAAAGCAGCAGATTGTGACACATCTACCACGCACACAGAATAATGAAGACAAACAGGAGCAGTGGTAAAACTTGCACTCATTGAAGATGAGACAGGCAAGTGGCTTGAGCGTAGCCCTGAAGAGAAGGATTTGGGGGTGTCAGTGGATGAAAAACTTAGCATGACCCAGCAGTGTGCACTTGCAGCCCAGAAGCCAACCCAGTCCTGGGCTGCATCAAGGGAAGTGAGACCAGCAGGTCAAGAGAGGTGATTTTGCCCCTCTACTGGGATCTGGTGAGACCCCACCTGGAGTTACTGTGGCCAGTTCTGGAGCCCTCAACATAAGAAGGACATTGAGCTCATGGAGCAGGTCCAGAGGAGGGCCACAATTATGATGAGAGGGCTGGAGCACCTCCCTTCTGAGGATAGGCTGAAGGAGTTGGGGTTGTTCAGCCTGGAGAAGAGAAGGCTCAGGGAGGACCTCAGAGTAGCCTCTCAGTACTTGAAGGGGGCTACGGAAAGGCTGGGTTAGGATTTTTTAATAGGATATGTGATGGCAGAACTATGGATATTGGATGTAAATTGTAAGAGGGGAGATTTAGGCTGGATATAAGAAAGAAAATCTTTCCTGTGAGGGTGGTGAGACACTGGAAGAGGTTGCCCAGAGAGGTTGTAGATGCCCCCTCTCTGGAAGTGTTTACGGCCAGGCTGGATGAGGCACTGAGCAACCTGGTGTAGGGGGAGGTGTCCCTGCCCATGGCAGGGGGGTTGGAACTAGGTGATCTTTATGGTCCCTTCCAACCCAACCCATTCTATGATTCTAACATTTGAAAAGTTCAGATTAAGAACATACCACCAAAGCATGATATGGAAATTATTCTAAAATAGCAGTAAAGCAAGAACAACACTATGTATTTGCACTTAACCCTTCATCTGCAAAAGACACTGCAGCCAACTGAAGCCTTTAACAATGCTCTATGGCTACAGCACTACACATTTATATGTACTGCACTACATAAGCAGTGACAGGGAGAAAATAGAAAGAAACTGAGAGATGGATGGCAGAGGGAAAGTAGATAGCTTTCATAGTTTTGACAAGTTTTCTAATTTTATGCTAGTAAACAGCAACACTGTTTTTCACTATATAACCAGCATAAAAATCTCAGGTGAGATAATCAGTACTATTAATTAGAATACATGTTCTAACAACTTTAAAGCTTTTTATTTTTTTGCAGCAACAATCCACTATTCAATTGTTATTTCATTTTTTATAAATGTGGCAGCAATCTCTAAAATCACATTTGCAGGTCCCTATTTTGAAAAGTCACCTTGTAGCTTAGTTACTATTGTGTTCATCCTGTGAAAAAGTTCTGCCACAAACTCCTTCTGCAGCTCTGACCCACACTCTGAAACTTACTACCTTCCCACTGTGTTCAAACTTGCATCCATAAGATTGTACTATAAAATCTGTTTGTCTCCTTTGATCATAACAGTGAATAAAAATAATCATTATCATCACTCAGGTTGGAAGGGTCATTGAATCCAACCCTCAACCCAGTTCTGGCAAGGCTTGTACCTGGAAAGGGATTTGAACCCTTGACCCTCAGAGAAGCATCTGATGAACTCCCAACTGTGCTATGCACCCAACTATCTTTGTATGGATAATAAATACCAAAAGATTTTCCTGAATAACTTTGTGGAACTGGAACTAAATAAAATAATGTATTTATATCGTGCTTTGTTCACAATATGAGTTTTCATTTGTATCCTGACACCAGTCTTAGATGGGAAAGATCTGAGCAGTATTGATTTCAACTGACTTGATCTTTGTAATTCTCTCCAGGCATGAATAAAAAGCAAACATTTATGTTCATGGAAAACATATCCATAACTTTCTTACTATGTGCAGTTGCAGAATCAAGCAGCATTTCTAAACATTTTATATCTCTAATCTCAACAGATTTAGCTTGTTGCAGCATCATCCCTTTGAGATTGTCTTCTTTCCACCTCTGGAGCATTGCTTCTGCTCAGCTGCTTATATGAATTTTGAAAAAGAAGCCAAAAGTAAAGCATTCAGCTGTGTTATAACAGCCTAAATCTTTATTATGACTATGCAATGCTTTAGAAGTGCAAAAGCTCAGGGAAAGCTTTACTACTATCAGCTTGGTGGTTATGCTGATTTCTGACAACTTTTACAGAGGACTATTCACAAAGAGCAGCATTTCCCTACAAAACTCTATCATCTCTTCCATGTAAAGCACTAAACATCCACAGATGACAAACTATAAGAACACAATTTTTCTTACAAAACAGCAACAGGTATCATTAACTTTCACTCCACATATTCCTCATTACACTGCCAAGTGCAAGTTCCTACCAGTCTAACTGGAGTAGTAATTAGACCTATGAAGAACAAAGGAAACATTTTGATTGATTATACCCAGATTCTTCTTAAAGATTTAGAAATAAGCTAAGATGAAATCTAGACCTGCTTGTTCTTCTACTCCCAGAATTCACAACCATGGGTGGTTTAGGTTTGTCAGTAAGAGCTCATTTTTTTGCACACAAATTCAAGCCTTTCTTTGTAAATACATGCATTTGTTATAAACTTAAACTTATCTCTACTCTTCAAAATTATGAGTTAAATGTCACCAAGCCACAAAACAACATTTGTCAAAACTAACAGCATTGAATATAATTTCTTCCCAGACTTCAGAAGATACTGTCACTATCTTTCAAAAACTAAAAGAATTAAATCAAGAGAGAACACATGCCCAGGATCAGACTTTATGAGTTTTAAAAATTCAGAGCTTTTCTTACAAGTAATTAAATTCTACCATGCCCCAAATCCCCTAAAAAAATTGATTTACTTTGTAATTAGAGAAAGGACAATCATAGTCTGTGGCAAGCTTCACTAGAGGTTTCACACACTACACAAAAGAATGAAATACAGGCTTAATGAAATGCTTCTCAAAGCAGGAATGAGAGTGACTACCAATAATCATGCCAACACAGTTTCATGCATTTGGCTCCTTGACACATCAGTAAACTCCATTAAAACATTTAACACGGAAGACTGAAAATTAAACACACCAAAAAAAATCATCTAATCTTGAAAGAAATTCATCTAATGTGAAAAAAGTGCAGCTTTATATTTTAATATGTAGCCATGTCCTATGACTGACCCCTTCAATGTGAAAAAATTTTGTTGTCTAAACAGCTGATGAAAAGATACTGAAAATACTGTATATGAGGCTATAGATTTTAAATAGTGGAGAATGCTGTTGCTTTAGGCCAATCAATACAGCAGCCAAAACCAGACGAAGCCTTGCAAGTAGTTTCTTGTCATAAATTCATACAAAAAGCAGAACAATCCATCCTAAACACGGTAAAGATTACACCTCTTTGTGCTGTCTAATTACTTAAATCAATCAGACCAATAGAGAGAGTTGGAGGAGGTTGGAAAGTGCCTTATATCTTCTTGGCCATGTTTTAAAGTAACAGGGACACCTCCCACTAGACCACGTTGTTCAGTACCTCATCCAGCCTTAAACACCTCCAGGGATTGAGGGGGCATCCACAACCTCTCTGGGCAACCTCTTCCAGTGTTCCACCACCCCCACCATAAATAATTTCTTCCTTATCTCCAGCCTGAATCTCCCCTCCTCCAGTTTGCATCCGTTATTCCTAGTCCTGCCATCACATATTCTATTAAAAAGTCCTACCAGAGCCTTTCTGTAGCCCCCTTCAGGTATTGAGAAGTTACTCTGAGGTCCCCCCTGAGCCTTCTCTTCTCCAGGCTGAACAGCCCCAACTACTTCAGCCTGTTCTCAGAAGCGAGGTGCTTTAGCCCCTTCATCATCCTCGTGGCCTCCTCTGGAACTTCTGTCTACTTAACTGAAGGGATTTAGATGCAGATGTTTATAAGGAAAGAAGTTACCATAATTTTCTTGACGTTTCAGTATGTTAAAAAAAATTAAAATCACTTTACATCTCATTCACTCCTTCCCAAGTTACATACAAGGTACTAATTTGGAAATAAGCATACCTTAACATAACAGAAAGTTTATACTTCTTTAGCATATTCAAATCACAAGCATGAAACAAACAGAGAACTTACTGTAACACCAGAAAGATATCATTACAATAAAGTCTGTGCAATAAACCAGAATAATATAAAGCTATAAGGACATGAATATTACACTCCTGATGCCCAATTTGCCAACATTGTGTCAGCACAATTTATGCACAATTTTGTTTGTATTTCCTCTTACAAATTCTGCCTGGGCAAACCAAATTATATGCAAGATGTCCTTTGCATTCCCAAGGGGACAGTAATGTGCAGTTTGTCCAATATAAAAGCAATCTTTTGTTTAAGAAAAAACTCATGTTTATATCCACCAGGTGACCTGTAAAGGAATTTGTTCTGGATCAGGTCCTACATTGAGCGTCACTTACTGTTAGTGAATAACCTTCTGAATATTCAGCAGTAAGAATTTCAGTGGGCTATATAAAGCTGTTTTTTGCTTTAACATCCTAAGGGTGAGTTCTCCAGTCCCCAGAGAATACTCAGACCTTATCTTTGTTTCTGTGTGTAACACTGTAAAAGAACAATTAAACCTTGAAAACCATCCCCTTAGCCCCACTCCTTTGTTGACCTTGGGGGCTGGTCCTTTTTCACTCAGAGCAGAAGGCACAGCAATGAGATATGAAGTAGTTCAGTAGGTGTTCAAATATGTACCAAAGCAGTATCACAATGAGTAAATCTGAGCTTTTCTGTTGTAAAGCTGCCTCAGCAAGGGGCTTCAGTTTAAATTCTCCTAGTAAACATAAAACCAGCAATTCTTAGTGGGGAGACGCTACCATCTGTCTTCAGTGACCGACTTTGTAAAATAATGGCTTCCTCCATCATGTTTCAGGAAAAAAGTAACTTGTATGATAACAAATAAGTTGTACTTTTATTGTGTAAATCTATGAGCGAATAAGCACGTGCATTTCAAGGCAGACTACTGTTAAGGAAAAAAAAAAAGTTCAAAATAACCTTGTGAAATCTTAGGACATGATGACTATTCACTGTGGAACAGAACATAAGAAAAAAGACAATCTTTAGGCAGACTAATGGAAACATTTCTGGAAGCAAACATATAGGGAGGAAGAGATTGTTTTCTGTCACCAAAATACTTTCAACATTTAGTTTTGCAGGTTGAAATGAATATTCTAATTGGTTCTTGACATAAAGTTGAATTAAATGAAGCATGAAATTACAGGCTGGTATTCTTATGCTACTTAAGTGCATCTGCATTTTTTCACCAAGAGTTCTCAAATGATTGCATAAGTACCAACCTTCTGTGTCACAGATGGGGAGACCAAGGTGCTGAAGACTAAGGGGTTGCTTGTATTGGGGCTTAATTCAGACAGTAATACCTCACCTTTCACATGTGCCATGCTCAGCTGTCGTAACTGTACAAACAGCTTCGTAAGTGAGAGGGGAGAAGTTGCCAGGCAAGATCATCAGCTCTTGCATGGTTTTATTTCTCTGACAAATTCTCTCTCTAGCTGTTTGTTGTCATGCAAAGAGCATTAAATTCCCTAGTCATAGGTGACATCTTTGTAGAGTTTAAACTCATCAAAGGGTTTGAAAGGTTGTTTTGTTGTTTTTTCTCCTTTGTTTTGTTTAAAGGTGTTAGGCGGGTGATCAATTTATTCTCCACTATGTTCGGTTGACTGATGTTCTTATCCGTCACCCATTTTTATGGCAAGGGCATCAAAACAACTGCACCACACAAGGAAAATTAAAAAGCATTAAGAAGTTAGCTTTTTGGAGGCCACACTGCAATGGTATCTCAAGCCCCAGGTTTGGTGGACAGCTGAGGAAGATGGAGAGATTCACATTCAAAGTCCTTGCCCAGGAACTGTTTTCACTGATTAATCATTTAGTCATTAGTTGCAAGTCCCAAATTTTAGGCACAAAAACTACAAACTATCCTTGATTTTGAACAAATTTCTCTCATGATAGCCCTGTCTAATGCTACTCACTAATGCTTATGATTCCAGCTCTTCACATAATCTGAGCAGTCTGGTCCTTAACACTTTCACACTTCAGCTTTTTGTGGTGGGGACAGTGCCTGAAGCTTTCAGGACTAGTGGCTGTCTTGGCATTTAAGAAAAAATACTGCACCTAGTTACAAAGCAGAGGAAAAAAAATGTATCTCACCAGATTCTGTGAGACATCACACATTTCTACTGATGTTCTTTTGCTTGTTCTCTACCAAATGTGATGGCATCAGCTAGATTAATACATGAAACTGTTGTTGGAGGAGCTGCATTTCAAAAAAGGGACCAATTGTGCAAGAGCTGGAGTGCTTGTAGATGCAAATAGAATGGGTTGAAATTGCCATTGACATTGTAGATTCATTGTTTAGCTGGAGCAAATTGATTAAAAGAAATGCTATGACAGTCCAACCTTTTTTTTTCTTTTCCTAATGATCTGAAGCACCACAAAGTTTGAGTTCTTAGAATTCCTTTTGATGCAAACATCTGTTGTGGTTTTGGGGTTTTTTGTCAGTGCAGAAACCAGCATGTAGTCCTGTTAAATTTTGTGCCAGTCACAATTGCTCAATGGTCCAATCTATCCAAATCCCTCTGCAAGGCTTCTTATCACTTGAGAGTAATTACCACCTCACAATTTAGTAATATCAGTAAATTTGCAAATCACTGACAAAAATATTGATCAGAAAAGCCTTAAAGTCAAGCCCTGAAGAATGTTACAGGTAACCAAGCACTTCTAGGCCCTTCACTACAGCCCTCTGAGTCAGTTCTATCTATCCCCAGTTCCACATGTACCCACTCATCTCACATTCGAGTATCTTAATCAAAATGAAGTTGTGAGGGATGGTATCAAAAGCCCTACCAAAATCCAGAGAAAAATTACATCTACCACCTTTTCTTCTTGCACTAACCCAGTAACCCAGTCAGTGAAGGATATAAAATCAGTAAAACAAGACTTTCCCTTTGTGGAGTCTCGTTGGATGTACCTGGTGATTATTACATTGTTCTTTTTCCAAGTACTGACATTAGACTAATAGAACTATAGTTCCCCGGGTCTCCCCTCACACCCTTTTAGCAGATTAGAATAATATTGGCCAGATTCCAGTCAGCAGTGACCTCCCCAGACTTGGTAGGTGGTTGAGAAGGGTTCTGTCACAACATCTGCTAGAACTTTGAGTACTCGGGGATGAATCCCATCAGGCCTCATGGAGTTGTGAACTCTCAGCTGATTGATCTGATCCCTTACAGTTTCATTGTCCACAAATGGAAAGTCACTACTCTCACACTTACAGTCCTCTCACACAGAAGTCTGGGCAGACCAAGGTCTATCAATATTATTAAAGAGGCAATGATTATCAATACTACTATCAATATTATTAATGAGGGAAATAAAGCTCTCCATTCCCTGGGGAAAAGGAAAGGAAGGTAGAGAATCCTAATTCTTGATTTCCTAATCACTTGATTTCCCAGCACTTCCCAAAACTAGTGTAAACTCCTCCAGGGCTCACTAAGCATTAAGAAATAGAAACTCAGTTCCGTTGGGACAGAGGAATGTCACCAGATTGGAGATGAAAGCTGGCAGTGCCACCAGCAGTTGGCTCTGCTGACTAGTTTCGACTAGGGCAGCAACTTTTTCCCAAGGCTTCCACTTGTAATCATTTCACACAAATATTAATCCTGAGGGGTGGGAGGAGGGTGCAGAAGCAAAGGGAAAACAAAAGAACACAAGAAATCCTGCATATTCTGAAGATGTTGGAATTGGTATCACTTCCCCGTACAGGTATGTATTCTAGTAACCACAGCTCCTTTTGCTGCAGAAAAGGATGCAGCTACTTATTCTAAAGGGAAGATTTGACAACTGCAGGGGGCAGCAGTAAGACATCCTAGACCTGAATAGGGCACAGTTCCAAGCATACATCTTATTATAGCATGTGTCCTTACCCATCTCCCTGACTATATGAGGGATTGTTTTACAATGCACTCCAGTGCTATTTGCTCTTCAAAAGTGGACTGGTCTAATCTCTCCTGTTTGTCTAGAATGGCCAATGCAGAAGCAGACACCCATGCAACAAATCTACTTGTACTGAAATCAGCAATCAAGTTGCCAGACATGATCTCAAAAGCAAGTCTGGAAAGAGTGAGGATAGCAGATTGCCAACAGAGAAGCAAAGGCTGCAAAAGACAGCACTAAAGTGGGTCCCACTGTGACATAAAAAATAAGTTAAAATAAAACAACATAGAATTATAGAATACTTTGGGTTAGAACTGGCCTTTAAAGGTTGTCTAGTCCAACATCCCTGCAGTGAGCAGGGACATCTATCTTCACCTAGATTAAGTTACTCAGAGCTCAGACCAACCCAATATGTTTCCAGGGCTGGGGCTTCTACTGCCTCTGAGCAACCCGTACCAACCATTTCACCACTATCATCATGAAGTTCTTTGTTTATACTTATTCCAAATTTACTCTCTTTTACCTTACAGCTATTACTCCTTGTCCTACTGAACAGGTCTTGCTAAAACCTTTGTCCCCATCTTTCTTATAATCCCCTTTTAATTGCTGAAAGGCTGCAGGAAGACCTCCTTGGAGCCTTCTCTTCTGCAGCCTCAACAACCTGAACCTTTGAGGGAAGCAGCACCAAGCATCAAACCCATTTAATACTGCTGCAGTCTCTGTAAGGGGTTAATAAGAACCACATCAACAATCACGAGTCCCTCAGACTTTCTGCAGAACTGAAGTGTATCAATGAGCTTAAATACTGTTTGTCACCACAAAATGAAAAAACAGTCACCAAATTAAACCAGGCTTCACCAGTATTATATACACAAACTGCAGTGAAAAGTGGAAAAAGCATAACACCCTACTGCCTGGGCAGCTTGGAGTTGCCTGTGAGATCTTCAACAAGTGCATGTTTCAGAAACAGTCTGTACATACCCAGTGTTTGAATAATGGTCCTAAACAATATGCTTTTGTACCACCTTCTTTTGATTTGGAAGAATATGGGAAGAAGATTAAATCGGTTGTGTCAGAACTTCAAAAAAAATAGAAAGTTGAATGAGAAACAGACATTGTTTGAAGAGTAAAAGGTCACAGTTCAATTGTTCCTTAGCATTTTTTAGAGTATTACTGCTAAGACAGATGAGTCAAATACAATGCACATAAAAACAACATAAAAACAACACACAGGTAGTTCTGCTTCAAAGGTTAAAGTGAAAAATAAACAGAGTGCTGTAGAAAGTTGTGGTGTGTTGTTTCTTTGTAGCTTCTTTTCTTTTTCAAATTGAAATTAACATGGGGACAGGAAATAAAATTAACCATAAACAATTCAGTTCAACACAAAAGGATTATTCTGAATACAAGGGGAAGGCTCAAAGTACCCAACCTTTTATGATTTAGACTGTGTAAAATTGCAACTGACAGTGATTTTCATTCAAGAAGTTGCAAAAGAGGATAAATGAATGCAATGGATTAAGGCACATGTTATTAACCTTGTTCTGATAGAGGACAAAGCACTGCACAGCATGATAAATACAATATTCCTAAGCATGCAGTATTTACATAATGTCTGACAATTGAGTTTTATCAAACTTCAATAGGCACCCAGTTTACATATCCATAAATATATCTGAAAACACAGCCCTCATTTTGGGACTCGTGCCATTCTCAGTACTGTGGTTCACAATGACCCAGATTAAGCTTGGCTTTAAATGTTCTGAGGCAAGACTCACAGACACCTGAAATCCAGATATCTCAACCTAGTCTCCCAAGGCTGTGGGAAGCAATACATTGTTACTATTATATTTAAAGTCCTGCTCTCTTGATTCACTGAATAGTTCTGATAGGATCAGGAAGAGGATCTCAAGTACTCACTTGTTGCCAACACCACACACACCATTTTAACACCAAAGAGTCCAATATTTGGACCCTGTCTGCCATCTCATGGCTAGAAAAAAATTATAAAGCTACAAAAATACACAGCTCCTTGAGACTGCACATTATAGAGATATAAGGAAACCTTGTTTCCAGCTTGGATGTGTCCATAGTTGTAAAGATAGCACTTAGAGTATGTAATATAGCCAGGAACTAGTGACCAGCTCTGATCAAAAAGCAGGCATATAGCAGGACCACAGGACATAACATTAACCAAGCACAACAGAGTACAGCAAAGAGTAGCTGCCTACTTAGCAATATATTTCAAGGCAGCAGGAGGGAGGAATGTGGATAATCTGTCGTCTTCATGAAAAACTGCTGGCAATACTTCAAGGTTTGGAATTGCTTAACTATGTCAAAGCTGTCTACAGGAAAAAAGAGAATTTGAAACTTAGGCCAAAGTGTTCCTACTTTCATGTCCTCAAGTCATCACTGACATAAATCTATAGTTTGGCAGCTAAGTCCAAATGACTTTATTTCATCATCCCCAGCTACTACAGACTCCAACATGAGACAGGTACACGATTCAACACTTCTATAAACCACAATACTTGCACACCTGCTGTTTGTATAAAACATTAAGGAAAAAACATCCTCTGGAACAGTAAGGTGCAATTGTCCTAGTAATAGCCAAGTTTGTCTGCAACCCTGTAATACAGATAAGAGGAAAATCCCTCGTGGAAACACTAAAAGCATGTTATAAGTATTTCATAGTTCTTATGAAATTTGTAGAAAAATATAGACTTCAAATCGGGTCTCTGGTGAATAATCACATTGAATTAACTCATTTTCCAGTGCTAGTATAAACACAAATCACAAGCATGCTGGGAAAGATAACAATAGTCTGAGTATTTCAAGACAGACCACAATACACGATATAAAATAATCTCTTAGTAATCCATTACATGGGATTTTGTTGCTAGAACTGAAAATCTAGTAAGAATTAGCAAAAGTATAAACCACTAAAAAAGTTACAAAGACTATTGCACTCAATCAAAACTTACAGAAACTATTTTTTAACAAGAAGAGTATCTAAATAGAGATTACCCTACTACACACTAGCATTTCCTTAATGTCTACTGGAACTTTAAATATCTATGTAAGAAAGATTGATACATACTTAATTTTGAAGCAATGTGTCTAAAGAAGTTCACCGCATTTCACTGTCAGTCACAGGAGACAAGTTCAAGCAAGTTGGGAAAGAGGTGAGGGTGGTGAAATACCAGGTTGCCCAGAGAGGCTGTGGATGCCCCCTCAGCGCCTGGAGGTGTTTAAGGCCAGGCTGGATGAGGCACTGAGCAACCTGGTCTGGTGGATGGTGTCCCTGTCCATGGCAGGGGATTAGAACTAGATGATCGTTAAGGTCCCTTCCAACTCAAACCATTCCATGATTATTCCACTCCATGTTCTGTGTATGATTACAATCAGAAGCACCATTCTCTCTCCTCTAAGGGTACTTTTGGCTGCACAGGAAAGAGCATATAAGAGAAGTTTTTTTGGTCTGGCTTTGCATTCAAGGAAATTTAGATACCTGTCTATCCAAATATCTAGCCAGCCTTATACTGAGTGGCTGGTACATCTCCCTCCACTAATTAGGATGCAAAGTTTAACATTTACTCATTTGCAAAGAACGCAATTAAGAGAATAGAAATCTGTGTTTAAAATCTTGCCTTGGCTAAGCATGTTGAAAATTAACCTCATGCTGAATTCCTTCAGTTGATGATTTAATTTACATTTCACATGGGATTCAGATCCCTTGTAAGAAGTCTGGAAAGCAGTTTGTGCATCTATTTTTTTCACAAGTTTCAGACTTGGTAAGCAGTAGCAGGCCTCTCAGTGCCTTCCTGTTTGGACTTTTACTTATCACAATACTATAGATATGGTGTAATTTATTTTCAAATATTTATTAATGTTTCATCTGCCTCTAAATGGAAATTCTTTGCACTTAAAAACTCTTTCCATGGCAGCATCTGCAAGTATCTGTGTAACTTTTCTGTCCTGTAATCATCATTCAAATATGGACAAATCACATCAAGGCCTATAAGCTGCAGGCAAAATGTCTGTTTTTCTTCAATTTATTTGTTTCTTTGCATAAACAACTGGTAGTATTATTAACAATTTAATTAATTTTACATTGAATTCCTCTTCATGGACCTTCTCTTTCTTCCCTGCAGTCATAAAGCCTCACAATATTCTTCATCTATTAGCCTCCAAATAAAATTATTTTCTTTCTACATGTATACATACATGGAAATTAAGCCATGGCAAACAAGGTGACTTGGTCTAAGCTTTTCATAAGATAGAAGAGTTTTTTTGCAGTATTTTCCATATGAAAAATATTTCCCCACAAAAACCTATGATTCATTCATCACACTTTAAATTAGACTCTAGCTACAGGACAAGAAATTGATCTGATAACTTCAGTTGAGGAGCATTCTCTTAAATGATTATTTTCCTCTGCAACATTATGAAGTATTGCAAAAACACATTTTAATATTCATTTTACTAATGTCACATCCTTTTTATGAAGCTACTGATTAAAAAATAAAAAACTTCTAATTTACTGAGTGTCAGGTAAGAACACATCAGTACTCCAAGTTTAAGGCACACCTTTAAGAGAATTAATTCTGTTTAATAAATAACTTTCTATCAAATGATTAATCTCTTGATTATTTTAATTATAATTTGCCAAATGTACATTATTTCTGCTACCAGAGTAGGCAATAAATTATTTATGCACTTAGTTTTATATGGCTTACAGACTTGACAAATTGCTTATTCAGAATGACTAACTAATCTATCACTTCTCCATATCAGGAGGGCAAAGTGTAGAAGAATCTTAATAAATTTACTAAACACTGTCTATGCATAGAATGAAATTAAATAAATTAAATTAAAAGTTCAGTTGCACTCATGAGGAAGCAGCAGAATGTTCTTAGTGCACCCAAGGCTAACAATAAATTGCAAAGAACCAAATAACTAATTATTTCTTGCCTTTAGAAATGTCATTTCAAAAGCAAGCTTGGGGCAAAATGTGTAGAAATATACACAAGCAACAGAATTTACTCCAGTCTGTTCCATATATACCTTCTTCAGGTGCTAGGTGTCAAACAGGCCAGCTCCTCAATGTACAGTTTACCATTGGTAGGTGTAGGGTATCCTGACTCTGAGCTATCTTTTACTCATTCCTAAAGGAGGAAGGGGACTCATCCCATGTTGTCTCCCAAGAATGGGCTCCCAAACATTAGCAGCTTTTATTCCAACTGTGCAAGGAACATCCAATAGAAGGAATATTATCAGATTGCCACTGCACTACTGGGTCTCATCCACTCAAACTTCCATAGGAAGCATTACATGCTACTTTAAAATCTAAAGGTACCTCTAGATCACATTCTCTTATTCCTTACAGAGAAAAACCAAGCGGGTATCCTATTTTACACAACGGGCATCTTTCCAGATAACAGGGCATGAAAACCTGGAAGGTACACAACAAGGATATCATGACATCCAAGGACAGTAATAAACCCTCCCAAGGAGAGTTGCAAATGAATTTTACTGGCTAGAAAGAGGGAAGCAACACAGACTGTACTAATGAGATGTAGACTGTCACACAGGGACAGTTACATCCTTGAAGGGTGAGCACCAGAACAAAAGTGTCCCTGGATTTCATTATGCCCTTCCTGTCAAATTATGGAATGTTTCAGTATCAGAAATCTTTTGTCATTATGGTTCATTGGACAATAATCAAGTTACCTCTTATCTCTCTCCTGGATAGACAAGTAAGCCAATTTATTTAGTTCTTACACCAGGCATGTTCTTCAAGCAACAACTTAGTTTTGCAATTCTTTGAGGAAAAAAACACTACAGCAACTGAACTGTCCCAATATCCGTACTTTGCCATCCATATTCAGTTAATATTTCCTTGCTCAGTCTACTCAAATTGGAGCAGCATGACAATATTCAAAAGTTTAGAAAGAAACAGAGCTACCTACAACTAACGTGACTGTTTCTCCTAGCAGTCTTTTCATGAAGTCACTTTCCTTTCTCATGGAGCACGATGAAGATGTGAGGAGTAAAGATGTGAATACTAAAGTCTACTTGATTTTATTCTTCTTGAAGAATCTGAGCAACCAAAGGAGAAGCAGGAAATGCAAAATATTTTCCTCAATCTGAAGCAAATAATTTCAAAAAGATTCTCCAAGTAAAAAGGGAAAAAACCCTCCCTTTTATTTGGTTTGCATGGCAAAGTTTTGGTAGTAGAGGGTGCTACAGGGTGATACAGATATTCACCTGTAGCTAATGGAGGATTACATCCCAGAGCAAGTGGATGTGCCATGGAGGAAGCTGTGACCCCATGAAGAGCCCATGCTGAAGCAGGTTTGTAAGCAGCAAGTGCCACCCAAAGACAGCAGTTCTTCCTTTTGCTGCTCCCCACCAATAAGTAGCCTGTTGTGTCTGTGCCTGATTTGCAAAGCTTAGCAAACAGTTATGTGCTGGGAGAGAGGTTCATTGCTTCTTTCGTGTTCTATGACACCTGCCCTAGCAACTAGATCACATACTTACACTACAGCAGAGAAGTAGCTACAGCCTCTAGACTAACCCTATATAACAGGGGGATGTGGATTGTGAGTTTTCAGTCAGCTTATGCTGTCTTCCTCTTCACACTCTTCCCTTGCTCCAGTATGGGGTCCTTCCTACAGTGTACAGTCCTTCATTAAGTTCTCCAACAAGGGTCCTTCCCATGGGCTGGAGTTCTTCAAGGATTTCTCCTGCATGTGTTCTCTTAATAGGGTGCAGTTCCTCAACGGGAGACTGCTCAGCATGGGACTTCCACAGAGCAGCTTTTGGATCTGCTACTTCGGTTTCATCAATGAAAACGTTTTCTGAAGCATCTTGGCTTCTTTATAACAGCTGCCAGTCCTCCACCTGCTTCCCTTAGCTTCTCAAGATGACTTTGTGGACCCCTAAAAGAGACTAACACTCCCAATTTTCACTGAACATCAGCCAACAGTTTCCACCAAAGACCTTCTCTAAAACAGAAGTTGATGGAGGTTGCCTTCACTTAAGATTCTTTTTAAACCTTCATTCTGACTGCTAAACAACATAAATACATCTGTAGATGAGTGACCTTTCCCACAGGAGTGGACAAAAGCAGAGATGTAAATGGAATAATTTTGTATGAATATTTTACAGAACACATCAATTCTTCCTCCCCCTGGTTATACCAAATCTTTTCCTTCACCATTCCCATATTAAGCAGCTCTGCTCCAGAACAGATTGTCTTCCTAGACCAGGCTGGGCTTCAAAGCTCATTTCAACCAATCCCACCAGTGCCATAGTGGCTGAACTATCCAAACAGCAAAGTGGTTTCTCTTGCTGTACAATCAAGCAGTATGTCAGCATTTCTAGAATTTAATAAAGATCATGTCTCAAATGCTGTCAAGTGAGTATGGAAAAACAGCTAAAACCAATTTCTCACACCTCCTGCCAGAGCAGCTAAGCAAAAAAAAAAAAAAAAAACCCAGAATTTTTGTTTGTGCTGGTAACTAAAGAACTGGGGTTTTAGAATACAATTTAGCTCTGATGCAAACTAGCACTAGGTCAATCATCTGGGTGCCTTCTGAGATAAGATTCTTTGACCTCTAATATTGACTTTCTGCTACTTCTTAAGAAGCCACAGGCATAGAAGTATTCAGCTGCCAGGGAAGCTGTTTCTTTCCAATTAAAAGCTAAAGCAGTAGGTGAAGAAGGAGAAAAAAAAAAAAAAGACATTCCTGTAGAAGGAAAAACACAATGAGGCAGATGGACGCCTTAAATGATCAAAAGACTACTCAGTTCATTACCCTACTCCGCCGCAAAGTTTCTATACAACCTCCAGCAAGTCAATCACGTTGAGATTTGCAGGTGAGTAAATTAAGAGTTTATGTCAGCAATACTTCTGAGGTACTACCCGTGCCTCTTGTCAAGTCAAATGAGAACTGCTGAAGCTGTGCCTTCTCTAAAACCTCTGACCAAGCATTTGACTGAACATCCCCACAGTACACAGGCCCAGTTTCCCCCCTGCTATAGGGTGAAATCTTATCTGATACATTGTGTAAAACATTCTCCATACGGGACACAAAAAAGACTGCTGCAACGCATTTCCCGGCAAACAGGCCATCCATATGGAAAGCTGGCAGTCCATGGTGTTGCATAATAATGAGTTTCTAGGGAAGGTCTACCGGCCGGAAGATATCGCGATGTACAGGAAGATAGGGTTTTGTCCCCCTCCCCTATTGTTTTGATTTGTTAGCCAATAGCATTAAGTCTATGATGTAAGCGGACGGAAGAGATGTTGCGGACCTGGGCTATATAATGCCATGTCACAAGGGAATAAACGCCATTTTGTCGTCCACCACATTGGTGTCAGCGTGCTGATGGCCCGAGTGACCGTGGTTAGGGGTCACCGTGTTGTTCAAGGATTAGGCCGCCATGCTCTTAACTGCGGCACCATGGTTTGAATCTTTTTTTCAATCTAGTGGGTTTTGAATTCAGAATTCTCAAATCCCCATTAAAGGATGTTGCTGCTTTCAAAACTTTTGAGATGGCCTTCAATGAACACTCCATACTGTACAAAATCTTTAATCCTTCCCTGATTACTTAAATTTAGTACATTAGATGCTCACTAGGGAGATCTGCATCCTGATCCATATTGAAATCACTAAAAAGAGGACTGAGAAAACCTCACCTCATAATGCTTTGTAGTCAAGCATTAAAACATCCTACCTGGGAGATCAACTCCCCACCACTAGTCTGAAGCTGCATTCCCACCTACTTGAGACAACCTTCCTACTCCATACCCACTTCTTTTGTGGTGTTCTCTTCCACAGCAAGATTTAAGCAACAAAACTAGTGGTTAGAGAAGACAAATATAATGTCTAGTTGTGTTCAATGTTTATTGCACTAAAGGAGACCTAAGGAAGTAACTAGCTCTGAAGCCCTGGCACAACTACATGAATTTGAGTTAGACACTAGGCTGATCATCCATGCCAAATTGTTTTGCTCTTAGGGACACTGCAGCCAAGCAGAATTTTACTCTCCTGGCTAGACTCATGACCACAAAATTTGTATTTCAGCAATAAATGTGAATGTTTTGAACACCTGGACTAATCAGCTAAAGGGCCAGCACATTTCAGGGCAATTGGAAAAGGCTCTGGGAAATGGGAGCAAGAGAGGAAAACTGAGCATATAGTGATTTAATAATTTATGTTTTTCAGATACAGAGGCTTTGTCATTCCCTTAGAGACACCCTAAAATCCTGAGAATTACACTGACATTCATAGAAGGAAATTTCACCTGAGGTATTCCAGTGTTGTTGCTAATACCCACAAAAGAAAGAAACAAAAGATTGTGCCTGTTTGCTTTCACCCTTTACATTTTTGAAACACTCCAAAGACTCAAAATTACATCGTAATAGTAAAATATAAAGCTCACAAAAGAAATAACAGTGAAAAGTTGTGTTAAATTGCAGACTTACGCAAGCTGGCTTCAAGTTCTTTAAGAACTGGGACATAGAGTAAGGCAGTCTATGACAGCTGGCTGCTGCTGGCATCCTACCAGGGTAGCAAAGATAAATAAATAAATCAGAGGCTGTAATTAGGTGGTTTACGTGCAAAATGGCCCTCTGAGCAAGGTTTAACACCTGCTGCTGCAGTCGATATCATTTTCCTGGTTTTGTTCACCTTCAAGGTTTGATGAGCACGCAGAAAGGTCAAATAAATCACTATCCAGCCTTGACAGGAATCTAGCAGAAAGATCTTCTTTAAGGTTTAATTTGGTGGAGAAGATGTGTTGTGAACTATGGCAGTTGCCAGGGGTTAGCCTCACTATCTTATCCCCCATTCCTCTTGAATGCAGTAGAAAGAGCCAGTCCCAAAACACAAGGGAGTCCTTTGCTGTCTTTCATGTTAATATACAAAGAGTTCACACTTAACTATCACTTTCTAATTCAGTCATGTCATTTCTAGATTTGTGCTTCACTTAAGCATTCCTCAGATTCTTAAAAGTGGGGATTCTTCAAACTCTGCTAATTTTTTGCCCTTGCTGACAGCCACTCTTGCAGTGACAGTGTCCTGCATTACCATATGATCCTGGAAAAATAACAGCAGTCTTCACAGCATCCACTTAACTCAGTCAGGATAATTCTGTTCTTAGTTTATTAAATGCTCAGAACTATTCCACTACCAAGACAGGTTTAATCTCTCTGTCCTGTAAAAAAAAAAAAATTAAACTGTATAGTGTTGAACCATTTTGAAAGGAATTTAAAGAGGGAGCAGAAGGGTGAGAAGAACCAGCTTGCTGATGGCAACTTTTCTTGACAATTGTCTCCAAAGTAAGGAGGAAAGGATCAAACAGAGGTGGTTTAATCCTGCAAAAACTTTTTAAGCATTTTAATTGCCATCTATAGAGGATGGATATTCTGATGTATTCTATTGCATGTGGTATTACTATGCAGAGTAGTATTCTATTATAGTTTGCTGGTGAGCACACAATGAAAGGCAATTTTACCAAGGCACCTTTTACCTTTTTTAAATAAATAACTTTGTACATAAATATATTACTCATAACTTAATCTGTTTGCCTTATTACTTGGATTACTAGATTGACTCTAGACAGGTCTAAGTACAACTGGTCAGCAACTTTTGTGTAATATCTGAAAATATTTCTAAAGTAAATGCTTCCATATTTCCAAAAAGTAATCCAAGATAAAAATGCCTCTGCATGGCCTTGTTATTGTTTATTCTTTTTATTTCATCCTAGGCAATGGGCCATAATGAAAGTAAGTTCTAGCCTGCTGTATGGGAGGCAAGCACTTGAAAACCTTGCACTTGATTTATTTTTCAGAAGCCTCATAATTAATTCCATATCTAGAGCAGGTTTTGTGGAAAGAAAAAAAAAAAAGATTAAATAATTCAATGTCCATTAGGCTTTTGGACCAGGTTCTCAGCATCATTCCACTGAAGTCAATGGATGTGTACAGAAGAACCTCAGCAAAAAACTGCCTGTGGCTTGATTTTAATGTAAACTCCCACCTGTATGCCCAGCAACATACACTGCACAAAGCCTTTTTTTCATGATTATTTATAACAATTAAATGAGTGTAAGGGATGAATCGAGCCATCTGTAAAAATTGCAATAAAACTAGAAGTGCAGTGGAAATAGAGTACTTGTGTTGGTTTGAATGGATCTTAGCTCCATTCTGCCAGGACCTAGCTTCAATTTAGTGTTGGTTAAATATACGGTGTAATGTGAATTGCTTTCTTGAAAATAAAATGAAGGAGACAAAGAGAAATGACTCACATTCCTCAAAATGCTAGTTTTTGAGACAGCATACCAGGTATCCGGACAGTGTTCATTGGCTGTTCCTGTCATGTTGCTGCCAACTATGTACAAATATGTCCTGACATAGAGAGATTGTGATGAGGAAGAACAATGCAAACATCTTACAAATATGGTCGCCCAAGGGATTTAGAGTTGTGGAAGTAGGAGTTTGTATTGCTGACTGTTTCTGAACTGTCATGCCTTTAAAGAAGAGGAAAAAAAAAAGGACACCAAAAGATGTCATTATGGTCTACTTTCTGCTTTGTCTGTTTATCTGCAAGACAAAACAAGTAACATTTAACTTGAGAAGCTGTCTAGCTTCATTTAAGGGAATCAGACACTCAACACCACTTCTACTAAGTAGGTCGGAAAATTCCCCAGGGCATTCCATGTGCATTTTGTCTAAACATGAGTTGGTAGGCAAATGAACACAAAAAAAGGACACAGCAGATTTAGCATTTGCATCGTGATCTTTTCTTGTGATTAAAAGGAAACAAGAGAAGCTTTAAGACATATGGGCCTGCACTCAATGTAATAGTTACCACTCAAGAGTACAGCAGAGTCTTCTGTTATGCCAGGAGATTTGGGCACTGGCCTCTTTGAAAGAAGGTTCAAATAAATGCCTGTGCAACAGGGTTACTGAAAGCTCTTGATTTCACCTTCCTCTCTAGTGAAAGACTACACCCAAGAGTCTGAAAATCTCAGATTCTGAATCTTCATTTTTTTCTTAGCCCAGCTCCACCATTCATATGCAAATGCCAAAAGTATTACACAAAAAAAAAGCTACCTCAGGCCCAAAGCAGACTGCAGAAGGCTTTCTTCTCTTCTGCTCCAAAGACTGCTAGAATCCCACTTGCTCCCTGAAATTCTGCATTTTAACTGTGCCACTTTTTATATATTCATATGCTCAGTCTCACATGAGTCTGGTCCAAAGAACCAGGCCCATGATACATGCTGTTTGAGTTCCATCCTGCACATAGGGAAGCAACTTAACAAGGAGCAGTTTTGCATTATTAATAAGGATCACCGGTAATTCCAACACGTCCTGAGACCTTCTAAAATTGTGACAGATCACTTCAGAGCCTAAATACATGCAAATTTCTTTGGAACATCTATACGAATAAATTCATTGCACTAAGGTTCATGTGGCAATAGTCTGACCCTGAAAATATAGTTATTTAACTCCAGCACAGAAAGAGACAAGATATTTCTAGATTAATGTCAGGGTTTAGTTAACATCTCTATAATGAATTAAATTCCAA
Organism: Turnix velox; assembly: GCA_013400935.1. Taxonomy (NCBI): domain Eukaryota; kingdom Metazoa; phylum Chordata; class Aves; order Charadriiformes; family Turnicidae; genus Turnix; species Turnix velox. The sequence continues at coordinate 186,403 of VZTY01031019.1, forward strand.
TTCCTGCTTTTTGCTTGCAGCAGATGACGTACTCTGAGACAGAACCTTCCTGATTCAGTGAACCAAGACAAGGAACTAGAGTTTATGAGCTGCATTGTTGATCTCTTGCATAAAGCAAAAGTGGGTCTAGAGACTAGGAACATGCTTTCTTATGATAATGTGATGGAAATTACTAACCAAAACATGAATTTAACTATCATCACCATTTTTAATCTGAACAGATCTATCCTACCTTATTGCAAGTAACAAACTGTCCGAGTGTTGGCTTAGAAATTAATCACAGGGCTTTTTAAGTAAAGCCTCTAATGGGACTTAATATCATCAAAGCTACAGAGAACTGTTGCCCTAATGAATGAGATTGGGTGAAGGGAGTAATTAAAATGAAAATCTACTTCAACAGCTGTCCTCAGCTACTCATGAAGAAATGTGATCTGGTCTCTTGGATGGGAACCCCTCCTCATCATTATATTAGATAGAACAGAGCTAATGGATAACAGTATAGCCCTCATTGACCTTCTAATTGAACTCTTTGCTAAGTGGGAATAAACTAGTAGCTTATCCATTAAATACTAGATGTTCAGAAAGATAATAGGAAAAAATAGATTTTGTCTCAGTAATGGAACTGTAATTAGACACATTATAATTCTGTATCTATTCATAATAAGGACATGCAATGGAAAACAAGCTAGGAAATACACCTACACTAATTTCCAGCCAAGTATAATCAACAAAACATTTTCAATTATGTGCACAAAGAGCAGAAAGACAAAAGACATTTTGCACGTATTTCCACGTACCTGGGGCATTGATCTTCCTTTCTTGGCTCCTTTCTGGTTTCTTACAGAACATGGATGTTACAGCTGCAGAACAGGAAATATGATTTCCAGTCTTGTTGTTCTCTTCCTCAAGCCATCATTAATAGTCACTGCATGCATTAAGCTGCAACAAATTTGGCAGATGAGTCAAATGTGCAATGATATACAATCCTTGTCATTTTTATGAAAAACAAACAAAAAACTATTTGGTACATGCAGATTAAATTTGCATGTTTCAAAGGTAGTATTGCTTATTTCCATGTTCCTGTTTATTTGAAGATGGAAGAAGTCAAGCACTGGAAGAAAACTGCTTTATTCACAAGCATAAGTCTCTTACTTGGCAACCTTTCTTGAAGGATGTTTGTGCTTTCTGTCCTTCATGCTGCTTCACTCAGACTTACTTCTCAGGGCCATGCAATTAGCACCTAATTGGAAGGGTTTGGGCAAAACTTCTGTTTTGAGGAACTGATTACACAATAGAATACTCATAAGTAGAGCTCCTTTCTGTTACTCCTTCATGGAAAATAGCTCTTAGACTTTGAACTCCAAAAGGTCAGTCTCATCCCACTGAGAAGACAGACAACACCACCCTTGTACACAAAGAATAAAGAACAAGTGTCAAGGGATGACTCAAAAACAATTTGCTTGGGCTGGAGTACACCAATATGCTCCAACTACCCTAAAGAGGGACTTAAACTGGAGTTCAAAGGGTCAGGGGAACAGAGAGTGTATTTAAGTACAGTTCCCAATCTCTAAGCCTGGCCTGAGCTTTGTCGTAGGTGGCTCTGTGCCTGTAACCCACCCTGAGCATGGCTTGCTCACTGTTCTTTCTGAATTGTTCTCAGACCTGCCTTTTCACCTTTTATTTTTCTAAAGGTCACTACCTGTTATTGTCATTGGCTCACCATAAGTGCCAGTGTCTCCTATCTTTTCTTACCTGGCAGAGCAAGCAATGACCTCAAACAAGAGCTACTAGGTTATCTTTTATTAGTAAATGCCAGCAGCTAATGGCAAAAAGTCCTTGCTCGAAGCTAGCAGGTATGGTTCTTGAAAATTTTTATATTAGCAGCAGACTAATCATAATTGCATGCAATTTTAGGTCAGCATGTTCTCCCTACTTCTGTGAGTCATCTAGTCCCTTTCACCAGTTAAAATACACTGAAAGCACTTTAGGAGTAGCTTTATTTAATAACTGCTCTGCTCTAATAACAGAATATCAGGGATTGGAAGGGACCTCAAAAATCATCTAGTCCAATCCCCCTGCTGGAGCAGGAACAACTAGACCAGGACACACAGGAAGGCATCCAGATGAGTTTTGAATGTCTCCAGAGACAGAGACCCCACACCCTCTCAGCCTGGGACACTCTTCTCTCACCCTCACTGTAAAAAAGTTTTTTTCTTCTTTTTCTGTGGAACCTCCTCTGTTCCAGCTTGCAACCATTGCCCCTTGTCCAATTCCACAGGACACCGCCTCACGGAGCTGCCGCCGGGTGGCCCTGCCTGGCAGTTATCACTGGCTATGAAAACCCCCTAAAACAGTGCTTCTTGAGGGCTGTTTTACACCGTGATTCCCTTCCCCAGCACAAGCTATTCTCAACTGGAGTTTGTCTCCTCAGCGAGTGACCGTTGGTGAGTCGACGTCTCGTTTAAATTTGCCACCGCGCTGAGGTACTTGCGCCCCGCGCTTGCTCACAGGACACCGCCTCACGGAACTGCCGCCAAGCGGCCCTGCCTGGCGGTTAATACCGGCTACAAAAAACCCTAAACCAGTGCTTATTGTGACCTCTTTTACACCATAATGCCCTTCTTCAGCACAAACTATCCCTCCCTGGAGTTCTTCTCCTCAGCGAGTGACCGTTGGTGAGTTGGAGCCTCATTTAAATTTGCCACCAGCGTGAGGTGGCTTCGCCCCACGCTCCCTCACAGGTCACAGAACGGCTCACAGAACGGCTGGGGAGCAGCCCTGACTGGCGATTATCACTGGCTACAAAAAAAACCCTAAAACAGTGCTTCTTGTGGCCTCTTTTACGCCATGATGCCCTTCTCCAGCGCAAACTATCCCTCCCTGGAGTTTTTCTCTTCAGCGAGTCACCATCAGTGAGTGGGCGCCTCGTTTAAGTCCGCCACCGCGCTGAGGTGGCTTCGCCCCGCGCTCCCTCAGTGGACACCGCCTCACGAGTGGCCTTGCCTCGCTGTTATTTCGGCTACGAAAAACCCATAAAACCACGCTTTTTGCTGGCTCTCCAGCATAAATTGTCTTCCGTTGAGGCTTGTCTGCTCAGTAAGTGACCGTTTGTGAATTAGCGCCTCCTTCAAATTTGCCACCGGGATGAGGTGGCTCCATTCCGCGCTCCATCGCTGGGCCCTGCCTCCTGGAACTGCCGTGGAGCGGCTTTGCCTTGTGGTTGCCACCGGCCAAGAAAAGCCCCACAATCGAGGTTATTATCAGCTCTTCTATGTCGAGATTCCCTTCCCCATCACGGACTATTCTCTGCTAGACCTTATCTCCTCAGCGAGTGACCGATGGTGAGTTTGCGCCTCATTTAAATGTGCTGCCGGGGTGAGGTGGCTCCGAGCCTGTTTCCTGAGGTAATGCTTTACCTTAAAGATGCAAAATTACTTTTTTTTTTGTGTGCGTGTGGCTGTCTAGTAGCAAATAATCTTAATCTTTAACTCTATGGGCTCTCTAGAGAGATCTTTACAGAGATAGAAAAGGTGCAACTGTGGAAGAAAACTTGAGGTTTCACTTGGAAGGTGGTAGATAATTTATGTTTAATATTTTGAGGGCACCATCTGTTTTGTTCATTCGCAAAGCAGTCTAAAAGTGAAATCCAGGAATAAAATTTGTGCATAATTTTTTTATGCTAGTAAAGCCCCTTGCCTGGTTTGATGTATTGCCATTTTTTCAGTCTCAGTTGTCTTGCAGCTACTTCTGTTTGACAAGTTTGTCCCTTTGTCTTTTCTGAGTTTCCTGGTGATTTTGTTGTAAGCAATTAATAACATAATATTGAAAGGATTATAGTGATCTATTAAAAGGATTATAGTGATCTACAATGTCCTTTCAGCTGCAAGAAGGGTCGCCATGTGGTGTAAAAAAACTATTATGGAGTTATGGGCCTTGATCTGAAAACAGGTAAGGGACAGAAGCAAGGTAACCTATGTAAAATCATGAAATTAATTTTATGCATCATTAATTCTGATAACTGATTTTATTACTTTTGAAAATTATTATGGCTACAAAATATTAACCTAATTTAAATTTCAGAGCACTTTTTTTTTTTTGCAAATTACTGTAAGCAATATCTTTAATCAATGGGCTGGAGCTAATTTAGGTTTCAGATGCTTCCAAAATGATGACTTTGCTATGATGAGCTCTTTGTGTTTTCTTGCTGCTGTATTTGAGTGTTTTACTGGGAGAAGAACTTAAACTGTGTTAAATATTTTCACACTCTATCTGTACAAGAGAACACCCAAAATCCTGAACACAAGTTATTGTAATAGTTTTAGAGAAAATGTTGTATTATTGACAATGACTGAAGTTTAAGAGCTAATTACTTCCCTGCTGAGTAGGGATAGTAGATTTGGATCATTTAGTGTCTGATTTGAGTACTTGTATGAAGAACTGAGTTCCCATACCCCGGAAGATGCCAAGCTCTAGTGCAACTCTCTGGCATATCCAGCCTTTGAAGGCAGATAAAGAGGAGAACTGAAATTGAGACTGGTGGATAAAACCTTATAGAGTGAATCAGCAAGCCTCCCCATGCAGTCAACAAAAGGCAAACCAAAGTTTACTGTAGGTTGCAGATGGGCCTGAATCCAGTGATCTGTGCCAATTGATAACAGCAGAGATTTGGAGTCTGTCTGTGATTATTTTTGCTTTCAAGAAGCCTACTAATATGAAAAAATTCCATAAGAATACAATTCAGCTACGGTATCACTTTATAATTAATGACACCTAGATAATTTTTCCTTTTAAACAGATTTATTTGCTTGCAGACAGTATCTCTCTTTATGTGGGTCCTTCTGTTCCTACCAATTCCACAGCTGAAGCCACAACCCTTTGTTTGTGACATCAACATGGCTTGCTGTGTAGGTGATTATGATGTTAAGGAGAGCACATTATGACTTCAGCTGAGGAATGAACAGCAGGAGCAGACAAAATCATAACTCACGAATATGCTGCTTGCATGCAAATACCTCCATTTTTGTAACACAAATGTTACATTGAAAGATTTGCAGATTATGGGATGGCAAGCAGAGTAGCTCCCCAAATTCTCCAGGAACCACAGGTTATTTAGAGAAATAAATTAATGTGCATGACATCTGAATGCAAGTTTCCGGCATTTCCCATTTTGGTTTTTTTCTTTCCCAAGGTGATATCCCCTTCTGCCCAGTTTTTATAATTTCTAGCACTTTTCCAATTTACAGTTTCTACTTGCTTAATTGTGTGCTTCAGTCAACAGGCAGCTCTGTTCAAGTGCAGCCTGGCTGCTTGAAATTGATGTTGTACATCAGAGCTTTTCCTTGGAAATCGAACTTCAGAAACTCAGCCAGACTTCAAAGAGATGCACATAAGTGTGTTGGCTGTTTGAACGGACTTGCACACAAAAGATGCCAGAAATACAGGATGACCATTGAAACCACATCTGGAGTATTGTGTCCAGTGGAGCTCTCAATTCAAGGACAGGGGACTGCTGGAGAGAGTCCAGCACAGAGACATGAAGAGGATGAAGGGATTGGAGCATCTCCCTTCTGAGGAAAAGCTGAGGGAGCTGGGTCTCTTTAGCTTGGAGGAGTCTGAGGGGTGGCCTTGTTCATGTCTATAAATATGGAAAGGGTGAGTGTCAGGAGGATGGAGTCAGGCTTTTTTCAGTGACATCCACTGATAGGACAAGGGGCAGTAGGTGCAAGCTGGAACACTGGAGGTTCCACAGAAATAGAAGAAAAACCATTTTCAGGGTGAGGGAAGAGTGTCCCAGGCTGCCCAGAGAGGGTATGGGGTCTCTGTCTCTGGAGGCATTCAAAACTCACCTATGTGAATGTGTTCCTGTGTGACCTGGTCTAGGTGTTCCTGCTCTGCAGGGGGATTGGACTCAATTTCTTGGGGTCCCATCCAATCCCTGATATTCTGTGAACTTTTTGAAATGCATTGCATGGTTTTTCTGAAAATGTGATGTATTGTTAACTGCTTGTTAAATACATCTCTTCAAGAATTAGCTCAAACTGCTTCTGAATTTGCTATTATCTACTTGTCTTCTTTTTTTAACTTTAGAATCCTGAAAGTTCTGAATATGTACAGTGCCTCTTCACTGAACACTGGAGGCCTTTTGGGCTGCTTTAAAAACTCATGAGATTTATTTCATGATATTTTATATTATTTTATGTGGTATTTCCCCCTAAGACTTTAGTTAGTGTTAATCAGGTATATAAACCTGTACAGCTTGGCAAAAACCTGGAAGATAAAGGTACGGCATGCTGTACAGCTGTTATTAGTCAGGAAGTTTCAATCCTCTCCACCAGGTTAAGATGTTCAATTTCTATTGAAACTAATGAGAACCAAATTTCCAGCTCCTTAAGCAGCTTCAGAGGTTATAATGGGAGATAACCAGGGATGTCCAGGGATTTAGAAGCAGGGCAAATACTTCTTACAGGAAGTAGAGCAACCAATGTATGACAAAAAGGGCCTGTTATCTAGGAGAGCAAGGATGAGTTGTTTTCTGTGGTTGTGAAACGGACTAAAGGCTTAGCAGGGGGAGGTTTCTTAACAGATGGAGCCTTTTAGGCAAGTGGCAGGAAAGCAGGTAAGTTAAACAGAGCTGCTTTATGTCAGCTTCTGTGGCACTCAAGGGCAATGGGCTCTAGCAGTAATTAACACAGTAAGAGGGAGGCAGGTGTCAGGCTCCACATGAGGCCATGGAAGACTTTCCCTAGGAGGCCATTTTGAACCTCATTGCAGGCCTGTGATGGTACTGAGATGCCTTCAGGCAACACTAGGTCTGCCACTTGGTGAACAGATTAAAACCCAAAAGCGTAATTCGTGTTGTGATTAAGTGTATTTCCATCCCTTCCAGTTATATGTGTGATATGAGACTCTGGCTGTGTAATGATGACACTTTTGTTTGAACCAAATACCTGTATGCCAAGATAGCCACCTGGAATGAGAGCTTAACAGCTTTAGAAAGCGACTGAGGAAAAAAAATGGACCAAATGTTCTCCCATCTTCAGAATAAAGATGGCTGAGCTGAATGTATTCACGCTTCTTTTAGCCTTTCTTCTGGTTGTGTGCAAACTGCATTTTGCGTTTTGTTTGTGGCTTATCTGGCAGCTGCTTTATGGGGAATGTGTTTGAGCTTGCCAAAAAATCACGTAAGGCAGCCTTTTTTCTTGAATTGCTGAATGTTTTCAAACAACTGCTGAGGAAGAAATCCTTATGTAAGAGAGACCCTGATTTTGTTAAAATTACTGTGTTGTAAAGTCCCATTGTTGATCATTAGAAGGAAATTCTCCTCCATGGTACATTGTGGGTGAATATGGAGAGAAATTGAATGCTTTGCAATGAAAAAAACACTAAAAAGAATAAAAAGCTATGTAAATGAAATCAGAAAGATTTAGAAATAGGATTTCTAGAGTGAAATGGAGCCTGGCCCCTCAGAGAGTTCCCATAAGCATATGGTTTCTTGCCTACCTTCAGACAGAACAGAAGAAAACAGGAACAGGATAGGATAAAATACGGAGTAGAATAGGATAGAATAGAACCATGCAGATAAAAGTGATCTACAACAATCCCCTACTCCAGCTGCCTGACCACTTCAGGAATGATGAAGGGTTAGAGGATGTAATTAAGGGCATTGTCCAAATGCTGCTTGAATACTCTCAGGCACAGGGCATTGACCACCCATCTAGGAAGCTTGTTCCAGTGTTTGATCACTCTGTTTGTAAAGAAATGTGCCCAGAATCGACTGAGTATTATAAGCCTTGATGCTCAGTCTGAGGCCTGTTGACTGCATTAGTATTTGACTCTATGGGTTTGTCATTCTTTGATTTCAAACTTTTCTAGGTGCCTAAAGATCTCTGTGTTTGGAGTCTCTGTGCAGACTGCCCCATCCCTTACCTTGAGAAGGCTGACCATGAGGTTCTGAATAAATATGGGATGTTAAAATAAGACCACAGGATTCCCCTACCCTTGCTATAGGCTGTCCTTGACTAGAGGGTAGTAATACCTCTCATGAAAAGGGTGAATCAGTGTCTCTTGTTCTAGGGCAATTGGTAGGTTTGTTTCTTTAACTGACTGCTTCATACAAAAAGAGAAAGTCTGAAACGGTTTGGGGACCCAGGATTCACCCTCTCAAGAGGGTGAACTGTCTGCTGAAAAATGTCCCCCTTCTGACTTCCTTGAGCAATGCTTAGACCTTACTTGTTAGAAAATTCTGTTCATTGTACAAAATTTAATCTCTTTGAGACAACAGTTTGGTAACCGGAGCCCCCTGCTGGAAGATGAGAGGGGTAATAAATCCATGTACGTTTCCCAAATGTGTTTTCTGATCATTCATTTTGCAGAAGACAGATCCTCATTTTCTGTAATAATTTACCAGTTTCCTGATGCGTTAGGGTCACAGAGCTGTGCTGCCTTACTTTCTGGAAAGCTTTCAAATTAGTGCATTCAAAAAAAGGAAGAGGTGAAGCAGTATGCAGTATGAGGCTGACATCTACCCTCACTGCCTTCTGCTCGAGCAGCAAGTTAGCTACAACTTCCAGATGTGTTGACTGTTCTGAATATTATTCAAAAGTACTCCTGAGCCTGTGAGACAGATGCTTTGTTGCCAAAGGCACTTGCATCTTCCTCTGAGTGGCATACAGCAAAAACCAAGAAAGTATTCAGCACCAAGCCTCTACTGGGCTCTGGTGAGGCCCCATCTGGAGTTACTGTGTCCAGTTCTGGAGCCCCCAACATAAGAAGGACGTTGAGCTGTTGGAGCAGGTCCAGAGGGGGTCCACAGAGATCATCAATGGGCTAGAGCAACTCCCTTATAGAATCATAAAATGGTTTGGGTTGGAAGGGACCTTAATGACAGAAGGTCTGGAACTAGATGATCTTTGGCAGGGACACCTTATCTGATTTGAGATGTAAGCTCAAACCCCAAGATCCTATCCAGAGCACTGGTAAGCTTAGTGTCCCAGAGCTGGATGCTGGGAATGGCCTTCAGCCATCTCTCCTAAAAGACCTCTGAGGACAGGATGAAGGAATTGGAGATGTTCATCCTGGAGAAAAGAAGGCTCATGGGGGGACCTCATAGCAGCTTCTCAATACCTGAAGTGGGCTACAGAAAGACAAGGGTAGGACTTTTTTAATAAAATAGGTGATGGCAGGAGTAGGAATAATGGATGTAAATTGGAAGAGGGGACATTCAGGGTGAAGATAAGGAAGAAATTATTTACAAAAAAGACTAATAGAGGTTGTGTGGCATGTGAGTCTTGAAAGGATTTAGTCAAGTGAGTAATCTTACAGAGTAAAAATAGTGTGTTTCAATGTGCTGGAGCTAGTATTTTCTTTTCCTAGATAAGTCTTTAAACAGGAGGAAGCAGCAGGAAAGCTGACTTCTCATTAAGGACAGGGTGATAGAAAGTTCAGTGTATTTACAACTTTTTTGCTATTCTGGAATGAGGGGTCTTTTTCATACATAGTACTTTCTTTTAAATAAATAACCTTCATTTATGAGCTATTTAATTGTGTGTAAAGATCTGAATAATATATGATGTCAATTATTAATTAATGTCAAAGTTAATTTTAATAAGTAGATGAAAAGATGAAGTGTTCATTTTTTATGCTTCGACAGCAGTAAGGATTTTTTTGAAAGTGTTTTTGATTACAGGAGTTAACGTTTTTTACAAATGCTTGAAGTCTATTGCCCACAAGCTCTGAAATCATTACCGTTTCATTTGCAACATTGTAAAATACACAACATACCTGTGCTGTAGGGTTAGAAAAGCATTATGGTTAAAGCAAAAGAATAAAGCTATTCAGCATCATAGGATCATATAATGGTTTGCATTGGAAGGGATCTTAGAGATCATCTAGTTCCCTGCCACGGGCAGGGACGCTTCCCACTGGAACAGGTTGCTCAGTGCCTCATCCAGCCTGATCCCTGAATCTGGTCCTAGCAAGGTGAATGCTAATCTCTTTTAATCAGTTGAACCCATGTACTTGTCAAATACTTGAGAATATCAGGAGACTGCGCACTCAGAAGTGGTGCACTCAGATGTGCTTGCTACCAGTGAATTTCTTGGTGCTTCTGCTCTGCTCAGTGCTGGAGAGCTTTCAGGGCTGTGCCAGGCTTTGATGCCAGTTTGTTGGCCAACAGCTGATGTGTTAAGCACTGCTTACAGTTCAGAGCTGGGAACTGGGCACAGCACCAAGTGCTAAATTCCAGAGTGGAGCTGTCACATCAGATGCTGTATTAGCTACTGGGGATTCTTGTAATCTGTTTCCTTTTGTTAATTTTGATACCAGGCAGGGGATAGTATTTTTTATATTGTTTTTTATTCCCTGCTCTGATTTCACAAAACTCACCCAGGAGCAGAGCCTGTGGTTTGTGGCTCTGTTTATAATTGTGTGCCTTTTTAAAATTAATCTCAGGCTGCTTCTTTGGGACATGGATTCCCTCTTTAACATATTGAGATCAGAAAGAGCCCTACTCTGCAGTGGAAGAATACTAACACAGTATTGGGAAATCTGGTAGTTAGTTTTTTTAGTCTGTTTTGTGTCAGTTTTAGATCCTCTGTGAAGTCTCAACTTCATGGAGCATCTGGAACCCAGCTGATGCTTCTTGCTGTACAGTCACAGATGACACACAAGACTGCACCACTAACCTTAAAGATTTTCATTTCATCTACCCATGGGACTACTGGGAGCACAGAAAATGCCAGTGTTATAGATTCATAGAATAGTTTGGATTCAAAGGGATCTTAAAGATATCTAGTTTCAGCCACCCTGCCATGAGCATGGACACCTCCCACTAAACTGGGTTGCTCAGTGCCTTGTCCACCCTGGCCTTAAACACCTCCATATGGGGGGCAACCTCTTCCAGTGTCTCGCCACCCTCACAGGAAAGAATTTCTTTTATCTCCAGCCTGAATCTCCCCTCTTCCAATTTATGTCTGTTATTCCTAGTCCTGCCATCCTGTACCCTATTAAAAAATCTGAACCCGGACTTTCTGTAGGCCCCTTCAGGTACTGGTAAGTCACTATAAGGTATCCCCTGAGCCTTATCCAGGCTTAACAACCCCAACCTCTTCAGCCTGTCCTCAGAAGGTGCTCCAGCCCTCTCATCATCTTCATGGCCCTCCTCTGGACCCTCACCTTAGATGTAGAAGGGGGAAAGCTATCACTTGTTGCTGAATCAAGAAGCTAATTAATGACTTTTTTTACCTTCATGGCTTTTGTGTAGAGTCAGCCTTAGGCTATATAGGCAGCAAAGTTGTTTACTCAGTAGGTACTAAAGACCTCTGTGGAACTGACATAGCCTATGAGCAAATTTACCCATAAATTCTTGTCCAATTTGAAGATGAGTGAGTGTTTAAAAGTAAAAGATGAGTAGAAGGTCTCAGTTAAGAATGTGTGAACAGTGTGGTTATGATCTGGCCAGACAATGGTTGTTTGGGCTGGTTAACATGAGATGTTAAGACAATAGATTAAGGAATGAACTTTTATGTATGTGATGCTTGAAATAGAACCAAGGGAGAAGAACTCAGTTGTTTTGTTTAGCAATTCTGCCCATTTTGTTCAGGCTTGAAGCTTGAATTGTATCAACCCATTTGTACTAATGTTGCAGAAATTAATGGTGTTTATGAATGATCAAAATACTGCCAAGGGATAACCTAGCAACACTTACTAGTGGCAAATTACTGACACTTCATTTGGTACCTGTTATAAAAAAAATTAATCATGTTGAATTCTTTTGATATTATTCCCTTGGATATAATGCTTCCATTTAAGCACTGAATAATTTTAAGAGTAGATGAAAGTAATCTAAATATCATCCTGGTTATGTCTTTGTACTCAGTACAAAAATGTACAGCAAAGGAAGAAGATTTTCTTTATTTCTTTTTTTACAGGTTTTAACAGAGGAGAATAAAATGTTTTTCCCTCAGATTGGGAGAGCTTTTGATCATCTTCCTGGCTCTCCTCTGGACTTGCTCCAACAGTTCAATGTCCTTCTTATGTCGAGGGCTCCAGAACTGGACACGTTACTCCAAGTAGGACCTCACCAGAGCCCCTGTGTTCCAGTTTGTGCCCATTGCCCCTTCTCCTGTCATTGGAGGTCATTGGGAAGAGTCTGGCTCCATCATTCTGACATTCACTCTTTACATATTTATAAATGGCAGTAGCTGAGACCCTTGGCACGGGGGTTGGAACTTGATGATCTTTAAGGTCCCTTCCAACCCAAACTATTCTATGATTCTCGAAACAAACTGCTAATAGGAGCAGGTGATCACAGGGAGAAAGCTCCCTAGGTTTCTGACTTTTTACTATGATTTTCTCTTCTTGTCCTCCTTCAAGAATAAAGCAGTTGTCAAACTTGGCTCAAACATTTTAGGCACATTTAATTTGCATATACTGTCCAGAGAACCTGCTTATTTGTGGTCAGACTCCAGTAAACTTGGAACCTAATTCATTTAATGCTTCACTTTGACACTAGCAATTTAAACTATTTTTCTTTATATGGGTAAGTGACAGTTTTCAGGAAGAATATGGGACAATTAATTTAGACATGCCAATCATTGTAAACATTCTGGCATGGCTAATTTAGGTAATTTTTGCCTGTTGCACTGCTTTATGCATGTCTTTGCAATTACAAGTATCTCTTCTTTTGCCTCATATGCTTGCCAGTCTGGGGTGTGATTTACACTAGCAGTGCTCAAAGAGACCAGAATTATTAAGTTTCCCTTGGTACATAAACTTTTGGAAGCTTGACCCACTTTAGCCATAATTTTTCTATTGAAGGATATATGCACATATTCAAAGTCCTACAAGAACACAGAAATGGTGTTGTGGTTCACTTAGCTAATTAATTTGTTACATACTTCTTAACTGGAGAACAAAGATAAATGTGGTATTTTTTGTCTAGAATTGTATTTAATATTCATGGGTAGGATGAAAAAAAAACCCAGTAATTTCCGGGGGGTTTTTCTCCCTTCATTTGAAGCAGCTTTTCTAATTCCCTAGCTCATTGGGATTTCTATTAGATTGATTCCTGTTTCCCAGATTCTTAGAGAGTATGATGGACAGAAATGTTAAGTCTGTATTTTTTGAGGGCATACCTAATTTTCTTTTGATAGCAGGTGTCTGTGGAATTTTTAGACTAGTGGAGTGGTAAGTAGATTTATTTAGAAAAACTAGCAAGTGTAAAAGTACCTTCTGCTTCATGCCACCTCACATGCTTCAGATATTTTGGTGATGTATTCTGGGACTTGAGTAGGGGAAAGGTTTAATCTCTTCACCGTGCTTATGCAGGTTTGGTTTTAAGGATAATCTGAAAAGAGATGCTAGCTCTAAGTGTCTCGCCAGGGATATTGTGATTCTAAAGGATGATTGATCTGGGTGTTTCTGGATGAATTAATCTTGTGGGATGTTCAGGGTGATCTTCCTGACGAATGGTACTAAAAAGAACCTACACAGAAGATGGAAGACTGTGTTTCTTAGAGCACTGGCAGAGAGTGAATGGCACAATATTAAATTACCTCTAGGGATGATTGAATATGTAAGCTGTAATTTTAAATGGCACCCTCTGTGCCTAGGACACTGGGGTAGGATGCCAAATTAGTCATAGGATCAATGCTGCCATTCCTCTTTCTCTTGTTTCTATTTTCTTATATTCTTTTGAAGCACAACATCTAGTGCATATTCTTCAGATCTCCTGTAGGTTACCGTGTAAAAATACTCATAAAGTTGAAAAATCTACTCAGTAGTAGTCAATTTTTAGGAACTGTACATCCTGGAAGTATTGCTGAGAATATTGCACTAACCAATACTCCATTATTTCCATCCAGAACCTGATTTGCTGGCTGGAGATACAAGGAGGGATCAGCAAGACTTGCTCACCCTTTAGCAGCCTTGCATGGCCAGTTTAAGTCTGATGGACTGGAGGTGGAGAGTGTCATGACCTGACTGCAGTCACACCACCGCTGAGTGTCGCTGTGGGAGACGGGCTACAACTGCAAGATGACCTGGAGACACCGGCAGCCAAACGGTAGGCTACAATTTATATTCTTAACGCATTTTTCTCCTTTAGCAGCAGAAGGCAGGGCTTAATCAAACAGAGGGCTCAAACAGAAAAACCCAAACGGGTTCAGAAAACTTAGAAGTAATCGCAAACTGGCCCAAAGGCAGAGTGCCTTTCAGTGCCACTAGAAGAGAGAGCAACACATACTGAGGAGATCCCACCATGTAGGAGATTCTCAGTTAATGAGAAACACTATGAGCGTTCACTGATGGGTCTTGTCATATTGTAGGAATACATTAAAAGTTGTGAGAATGCTCTGTGGTATCTTGCATGATGAGTTGCAGAAGCAACTCAAGAAAGTGAACTGAATCAATGTGCAGAGGTAAAAGCCATCCAGCAGCTCTGAAGAACATCACAGTCAACAGATGGACCAACAACCTGAACTATGTCACAACAACCCCTTGCACTACTGGCTTGGGGAAGAGTGGCTGGAAAGCTGCTTCTCTTAAAAGAAGCTGGGATTATTGATTGGCTTCTATTCAGCCTGCTGTCAATAGTGTGCCCAGGTGGCAAGAAATTCTACAGCATCCTGGCTTGTACCAGCAGGACTAGGGAAGTGATTGTCCCTCTGTCCTTCACATGCTGCGACCACACCTTGAATAATTTGTTTGGTTTGGGGCCTATGACTACAGCATAACAATGATGTGATGGAGCATGTGATGTTCTTCAGTGGCTTGACTCATGTGTATATGACATCTGCATGATGTACCTTTATGACTAGTTTTCCAAGACAATCAGCAATATCTTATCATAATTCAGCAGCCCGAATGGGTCATTGTGTTTCCACCGCTTTAACAGAACATTTACCAGAGATGGTTTTCTGAGGTGACCTCTCTGTCTTTTGTTGCACTCAATTTCCTGTTGAAGGTGAAAGATGCATGTATTTATTATTCTGGTAGACAGCCTGTGGCTCATTGGGTTTACAGTTCCTACTATGACAGCCATTTTTAATTTTGAGTGAGCAATCTCTCCTCTTTGGCACTTACCTGTGTGAAAAATATGATTTGGTGTGATTGAAGAGTCAACATAATTAGTCATGGCACAAGCTGGATCACCAAGTTGTTTTTGAGGTATTTTGGTGATTAAGCAATTTGGTGATTGCTGAAGTTGACAATGATAGGTCTATGTTTGAAGAGATCAGGATTCAGATCATGTCGTGTGACTTCTTATGCAAAGAAAATTATTACTGGTGATTAAATAATTACTTTTGCACGAAATAAAGTTGATTAGTGGACCGTTAGCTAGAGTGTCTAGCTTCTAAAATTAAAAAATTAATGGAAGTATGAAATATTTAATTTCACATAAATATCCATGAGTAGACATTAATTACCACATAGAATAGAAATCTTCACAGAGGATCACATATTGAACATGTGCTGAAGTAAAAATGTAAACATTTTCATAGCTTGTGTGCAATTGGTTTGGATTTCTGTGGAATAGTTTTTCTTATCATATAAAAAATATACATCAACCTCAGTCGACAAAGAAAATCCTTGTTCCTGGAGAGGATCACCAGTAAGTGCAATTGAACTTGGGTATCATTTGGGCTTAAGAAATTAAGGAAATAAAACATATGCTTAAGAGTTTGTAGGACTGTAACCTATGCTTCCATGAGAATATGATTTCATGCTGTTGGACTGAGAGTCCTCCTCAAGGTGCCACTGGGCTTCATACCATAGAAAAGTCTTGAAATTAGTTTTCAAGGACATGTTTCACCAGTGTCTCTGACTGCAGTTTATTAATTATTAGACTGAATCTTTAATGCAATGTAGGGAGAACTAGTATTGATTGTTGCCTCCTTCCAGGGGTTGGAAGAATTTCGGATGCCTTTGGTAATAGTAACAGATTAGGACAGCAGCTAACAAGAAAAGAGATGGACTGGTGGGAGGTACACTTATGGGGCTGGAGCCAGAGGCAGTTCATATATTTTACTTGAAGGTGATTAGAGACTTGTTAACCCACAGGTACTGCAAGTACTCTGTTCATTGAGGTTGTCAGCAAATGTTGTATGTGTTTAAAGATACCCCATTGTTTTTCTGAGAATGGATGGGTACCCTCTGGCGGTCAATGAGAAACAGATTCCTTTGAAGCATTTAAACAACGTATGTTTTGTTTGCAGAAACTGTTCATTATAAATGCCCTGCAGTACTTTGAATCCAAATAACTCGTTATAGACATGGTGTTAGACCTCTTTTCCTGTGCTGGTGAAATGGAAATGAAACTTGGTTCCCTTCCACAAAAATATTGTTGTTCCTTGAAATGCTGTCAGACTTACCAGTGAAATGCCACATTGCTATAAATGCTAGAAAGATATATGGAGGCAGTGGAGAATTTTATGCTGTGCCACTTGCAAAAATAACCAATAATATGAAGGGAAATTCTTTGCAAATTTAACATCAGCAGTGACATTAACAGCATATTATTTAAGATTCTGAAGTACATGTTGTATTAGATACACTCGAGGGCTTTATTATAAATAATGTGAGGAAGAGGGCTTGGGTTGAAGTGGGACAGGAAACAAGTTTCCTCTCTGTGGTGTGCCCGGTAAGATCTCTAGAGTGCTAGAAGCAAAAGAGTTAGCAATGTGTCTTCTAGGAGACTGTCCCAACACCACATTTCTCAAACAACCTTGAAAAAACTCACCTGAATATGTCTTGTTTATGAGGAACATAAAAACCTAATATTAAAACTGGTGAAATCAGAATCTGGCTGTTGACATGGTGTAAAAAGGTACCGGTTTCTCATGAGGTGTGCAAGTTGTTACAAAGCCTTCTTGCTTCAGAGCATGACCCAACCTTTTCCTTGAGAAATGCTTAGGCAGCATATCACTTAAATACTAAATTGTAGCTACAGATAAATTGTGCAGAGCTATTAATTTGCTTGAATGTCTACTTGACATCAATAAATCTAGTTGGCTCTCAAAGACCCTGATTATAGTCCATGTTGATGGACTGCAACACAGAAGGTTCATGAGCTTCTTCATTAAGTAACTCAGTTAACAAATAAAACTAAGTAACTTGACGCTCCTCTGCTCAGGTGGTGGCTTCTGCTTGTGTGCTGCCCAGTGTAAGCACACAAATTAACTTGCAAATTTGTTGAAAAGGGATAGAAGACAGGCTTCAAACTCGCTTTTGCAAGCCAATGCTTACTGCTGTTGAAGTGTCCATATGGCTGTGTGCAAAACATGTTCCTCTGAAGCATTGTTTACTCACTTTTTTCCTCAGTGAGAACAGTAACTGTATGGAGGTGCTATATCCTTAGGGAAATTGTCTTAGACATTTGTACACAGAATTGTGTGCTTTAAGACTCTTCTGAAAATACCTGCTTACACTTCCTATAAGGAGGCTCATAGAGCTCTGAAATTAACTTGGTGGTTTCTAGATGCCCAAGCTCAACTTTAGAAGTCTGGCCTCAGGGTTTTGTTTTTCTTTTTGAAGAGGCAGATACCAGACTTCTTGAAATGCTGTTTCTTCACAGACATTTCATTTAACTGGCAAATAAAAGACTTTAGTTGTCTTTGAAAGGGTGACTGTATAAATTCATTACAGGATAAAAACCCCCCAGTTCTTCATGGAATCTCCTTCTCTGGAGACATTCAAAACCCATCTGGATGTCTTCCTGTGTGACCTGGTTTAGGTGTTCCTGCTCTGGCAGGGGGATTGGACTGGTTTATCTTTTGAGTCCCCTTCCCATTCCTGATATTCTGTGATAAGCCCTCATTCTGTTATCTCTTTTGTAGTTGGCAACAGTCTATGTATGCATTTCTGGCTTGAAAACAAACACTACAGGGGGCAAAATGGATGAGGTCATTGCAGACTTTTTGTTGATTGGAGGTTTTGTTAGGTAAAGTTCCTTTTTATCTAGAAAATAATGAACATATAGTCCAAACGTAGTTATGTGAGCTGCTGGCTGAATTTGTGAGGAATAACTGTTGGGCATCTGTTGTGTCAATTTTCAGTCTTGAAGAAAACATCTGAAAATATTCAGGGTTGTTGAGGAAGAAGCATACCTAGTAGATCACAGAGGCAGGTTTTCATGTTCCCATGCAGCTAAGCCTAAGTAATAACAGTAAAGCACAGACTGCAGTGTTTTAATATCTTCAAGTTTTCCTCCTCTGACAGCAGATACAGAGCCTAGCTTTGACGCAGTTTGCTGACTGGCAGGGTTTTCTTTTATTCTTTGGAAACATTGCCTCCTTCAACAAAGTAATGAATCTAGATAGAATGGGCTGATAGGATTTTGATTATGGAAGAATATATTGCTATGAATGTATTGAGTATATACATGTGAATCTGTGTACTCTTATTTTAAGGAGAATCGTATTTTCTGGTCTGAATTGTTCTCTGATCTGTCAGTGAAGTGGATTTCTGCTAAAGACTATAGGTTGAAGCACACGTATGGGTGGCCAGGCTGTTTCGTTCCCCTTTTTTCTTCTTAGCATGATTTCCTCTAAGCTCTGAAATAAAGGAAGTCTGTTATCAGTGGATTATATTGTCCTTAGTTGAGGTCCAGACAGCTCCTAACAGGACAGGAAAAACATTATGAAAGCAAGCCAAGGAAAAGCTTCAATAAATTTCATTGCCTGGTTGAGGTTCTAAAGAGATCTACTGGGAATTATTCACATACTGTTGTTGATGGGTGTAGGGGCACAGCATTTGTTCTGTCTCACTCTGCCCATACATGACTACTCCCTCTGTATGTTGTGACAGTAGATATTGTAGGACTGAATCAGAATGGCTTGGGTTGGAGGGGACCTCAAAGATCATCCAGTTCCAACCTGCCTGTCATGGGCAGGGACACCTCCCACCAGACCAGAATCATGTCAAGGTGGTCTGCTGCTTCTCTCCTTAAAGGAAGCTCTATATTTAACTTGGCACTTCCACTGAACTCGACTGCAAGCTCTTGTGTCTAAGTAGGACAACTTTTTAATCAATCTATTTATCTTAGTGAGAGGCATTTGCTATTAAGTTTATAAGATGACAAGAAAAATTGATTTATTACCAAAGTTAATGTCATAATTCCTGCGGAGTAAAAGCACTATAGTTAATGCTGGGATGAGGTATTACTAATAGCCTTACTAATTAAAACTGCAGCAAACTGATAAATAGCAATAGAATACCATAAAGTATGTGAATCATGAAGAGCTGGCTTAATTGTGTCTTCTCTTGCTATCAGTCACTTCAAAATTTAACTTAGATGTGCAGTGATTGGTAGACATCTTGATATTCTGCTTCTTGAATCTTCAATAAGGATTTAGAGTCTTAAAAGGAACGGACAAGTTTCTTTACATTAGCATTGCCCCTCCAAATATTCTTTATGGAAGCTGCACAACTTCAAATATGCAGTGGGAAATCTATTAAAATGGGGGAGATGAAAATTTATCATCTGTGAGACATTTTTTAGGTTCAGAACTAATAGTTAAAAGCCAAATTGTAAGTCAGAGAAGTTCTTTGAACCATTTTCTTATCCATGTGAAACTTCAGAATTTCAATACTGATGTCTGAGAGATGTTGTCATCTCTTCCTCTCCTCTCTCTGTGCTACAAATATGGGTCTGCTTTTCTTACACTGCTGTACAAATCAGCTTCTACCTTATACAGATTAGCTGCAATCTTTCATGCCTTAACTCCCAGCAGTACCTCTTGCCTTCTTATGTTTCATCCATATGGAAAGCTGTGGCTGTGTCTTGAAAACGTGCATCCAAATAGGTTTCTTGACATCAGCAGGATTTCCCAAAGAGGCACAGATGCAGCAGTGATAACAAGAATGTGATTTTTCTAGACTGTTCTTTAGAAGTTAACTTAAATAATTGCTCATGGCATTTGATATTTATTTAGAGGTGATGCATAACTTCCATTGTCCATAAACTCCTCAGAGCTAGTAAGGGGGTAGATTGCATGGTCATTTACATTGCAAGTACAAAAGGCAATTTTTCTGTGAACAGCAGGATCTAGCTGCTGATAAGAAGGGTCCAACAGAGTTTGGGACGAAGGTTGTAAGTTACAGTGTGAATTTTGTAGTCCCTTTGTACCCTGAAAGGCTTCATACAACTAAATATTATTTGTGTATTTGTACAAATGGCTGCAAAGCTACAGAAACTGGGACTAGGTTGTAAAACTGAGACTAGGTTGTAAAACTGATCCTGTTAACTATTTGTTAAAGTCACTTGTGTCTATTTACATGTCACTTTTCAACTACACTACCAAGGAATGATGTGAGTGCTCTGTTGTACCACAGGCAGAGGAAACTCTTGAAGGCTTTTGCACCAGCAAGATTTAAGCTCTTAAATGTAGATTTTTTTTCCCCCTTTGGTTTTAAGATAATAGGCAATGTAATTTGTTATTATATTTTGTGTTCTTAGGTTGTTTGGGTTTTTTTAAGAAATACTGTCTATATATATAAGTGCAGGACTCTAGTATATCACACTGGAAAACAGAATGGGGTTATGCTGTACTTCCATCTTTCAAATGCTGAAGTACAGAGCTATAGAATTATGGAGTAGATGTTGTTATTCTATTAAAAAAAGCTTCAAATAAGTGTCATGAGTAGACATTGACGAAGAAGATTGGTTAGCTCATCTATAAATTGAGCTAACAATTTGTCTTTCTTAGTTTGACTGCTGTCACTTAAGGACATAGGCTTATTTAGGCCAAACCGTATAAATAACACTGCAATAGGTTCTGAATTAATGAAAAAATACCTTGTCTCAGTGTTGTTGGAGAAGAATTAAAATACAGTAGTTTGTATAGTGCAGTTGGTTTTGTGATGTTTTCTTTCCTGCAAATCAGTAGGACAAAAATACTGTTCAAGTTGTTGATACAATGTGAATAAGTCAGCTATGCAAGGAAGTGAGCAGAGCATTTGCATGAGGATGGGAGATGATCCTCTTTGAAATGCAAGATTTTAAAAGGTGTGTGCGTTTGTATCTTCTATTAATTTCAATGGAAAACATGAATGTAAATCAAGAAACTATATGCCCACAAATATCAAATGGGTGATGGTATGCGAGGAATCTGATTATATTGCATTATATTACATTAGGAGAAGAACAGAAAAACTGTAAAAGACTAATGTATTATGTAACTTGATGAATAATCAACAGTATAAAATTTGTTTATG
Organism: Turnix velox; assembly: GCA_013400935.1. NCBI lineage: Eukaryota > Metazoa > Chordata > Aves > Charadriiformes > Turnicidae > Turnix > Turnix velox. The sequence continues at coordinate 207,616 of VZTY01031019.1, forward strand.
TGCCTATAACTCTGATTGGTATCCAAATATTATGCAAATTTATCTGCTAACACTGCCTAGCATAATGTTATTTTTTTTTATTTTGGAGCTTTGCTGCCATTATACACAGCTTTTGTTGCTCATGCTCTCACACAACAGGTCTTCTGATTGCAGCATGAGCTCTAATTTAATCCTTGATTAAAAAATGCAGTCTCTAATGGTTCTTTAATGAGTTCCTCTTTAATGAGGAAAGTAGAAGTGATAATTACTACACAACACAGGAAGGTCTGATCCTTATTTCTGTTGAACAGTTTTACGCCTTTCCAGCTCATACATCCTTAATGTATGACATACATTTTCAGCCATGCTGACTACAGTAGGTACTAGACTTGTACTAACACAGCAGGGGAAAAGAAAAAGTCTCAGGTTTTGGGGGGAAGGCTTGTTTGACAGGGATAGGCAGAGGCAGTACCTCTCACGGAGTTAATAATGTGTGAAAACAAAATGCTACCAAAGTGTGTATTAGGGCAATTCTGTGAGGGACCCTTCTTCTTCCCTTGACCTCATGCCTTGCAGCACAGACCATGTGGATAGATTTCTCAGCAGTTACTTGCTCTCAGTTTGATTTAAGTCAATGAGGATCTATTTGTGGGTATTTTTATGTAAGAATGAGCTCATGCCAAGTGCAAGGTCCTGCACCTGGGCTGGTGCAACCCCAAATATAGATACAGGCTGGGTGGAGAGTGGCTTGAGTGCAACCCTGAAGAGAAGGATTTGGGGGGTGTCAGTGGATGAAAAACTCAACATGAGCCAGCAGTGTGTGCTTGCAGCCCAGAAGCCAACCCAGTCCTGGGCTGTATAGGGAGGTGATTTTGCCCTTCTACTGGGCTCTGGTGAGGCCCCACCTGGAGTATGGTCTAGTTCTGGAGCCCTCAACAAATGAAGGACATTGAGCTGTTGGAGCAGTTTGGCATCATAAAAGCAGGTGATTTCCTTAAGGATAGTGCAGAGACAGTGAACTTTGAAAGGATATCTTGATAATCTAGTGAGATGAAGGGAATGGTTAAAGAGCAGAATGAATGGCAAAGTGATTACAGAAAAGGCAGGATGGCAGGGAAATCTAAAAGCATTTTAATGGAAGGTAGATTAATGTATCCTACCATTAATGTGTTTATTTAAGACAAAAAGAGATCAGCTTCTAAAAAACTTAATAAAATTGAATTGGGACATATCAAGTAGGACAAAATAAAATGAAACAGAATCAAATAGAATAGAGCAGTTTCAGTTGGAAGTTCAATTTTTCAAATGCCCCATAAATACTGACAGTTGTGGGACTTTGACCATCTCTAGGAAGCCTATTCCAGTGTTTGAAAACACTGTCAGTGAAGAAATATTTCCTGAGTTTAAACCTCCTCTGATGCAGCTCTGAACCATTCTGATGTGTCTTATCACTGGAAACCAGGGAGAAAAAAAGAAATCAGTGCCTCCCTCTCTACTTCCCTTCCTCAGGAAGCTGTAGAGAGCAATGAGGTCACCCTTCAGCTTCCTTCAAGGACCTTAACATCTTTCTTAAACTGTAGGACCCAGAACTGCACACAGTACTCAAGGTATAGGCTGCAATAATGCTAAATACAGCAGGATGATGATCTCTTTTGACAAGCAGGTTATACTGCTCTTGATGCACCCCAGGGTGAGGTTTGCCCTCTTAGCTGGCAGGGCACACTGCTGACTTGTTCTGAACATGATGTTGGCCAGGACCTCTACATCTCATGCTGCAGGGCTGCTCTCCAGCAGCTCCTTTCTCAGCTTATACTTGTGCCCAGCATTACTCCATCCTGGGTGCAGAATTTGGATTTGTTGAATTTCATTCCATTAATCATGCCAGCATAAGAAGGCTAAACTCTCCTCTGGGAGGCCAGAACACTTGAGTTTTCAGGATTATTTGTGTGAGAGAGAGAATATATTTATTTCTCTTTCAAATTTTTATAACAGTTCAGATATTTCAGGGGATGCTTAGAGCAAGAAGCTGGTCTCTGACACAGGCAATATACAGTACCCACCAGTTTTATACCAGCTGCTGAGAGCAACTAGAGGTTGATGATTCCAAGACAGTTTCAGCACAGAGTGCAGATGGCTGGAGAGAGAGGAGCAGCAAGCAGATGGCCATCATTTGGCATTCGGGCTTCAGCACCAGACACATTGGAGATTCAAGCAAGGCCACTTGTTAGCATGTTCTTAACTGCCTGCCAGTTGCCAAGGGCAGATATCTGCCAAGCCATTTTAAAAAAGAGCAGCCAGAAGCTCAACCCACTGCCAGGTTGGTACTGCAGTACTATGGCTCCTCTAACACTGTAGATACTTAAGAGAAACTCAGCATCTCGGTGATGCACTACATAATTCCAGAGGTGATGTACATTGTCACCACCCTCACTGTAAAGAATTTATCTCCAGCCTGAATCTCCCCTCTTCCAATTGACATCCATTATTCCTGGTCCTGCCATCACATATGCTATTAAAAAGTCCTACCCCCTACCATTCTATGTCTTGTGAGTTGTCACAACTGTGTGCATGTGTTTGTGCTTGATGTAATTAAATTTCTGGGAATTCCAGGCCTTTGATACCCAAGTGTGTGAATAAAATATAACTCTTACCAAAGTAATGCTTTTGTGATGTGGAGAGAGTATAAAGATAAATTGTGGTCTTAGGACAATTACTTTCATTGACATTGTTTCACTCAGTTGTGAAGTCCACTGTGTATTACAGATTAATTGAATATTTGCATCGTTAATTAGAATCACTATCAGGGAGATTAAATGGCTGCTTTTCACGAAGGACAATAATGTTGTAAACCTGCCTTTGAAATCATCTTTTGTTCTTGACCTTGACAAAAAAGATAAACACATATAACTTTCCTGACACAGAGCCCACGCAGAAGACAAGCTGATGTGGTAAATGTATGGGGGCCACAAAGGGAAGGTGGAAGTGCAAAAGTGCACACACAAGCTTGGTGGGAAGTAGCTTTTTTTGTTTCTTTTCTTTTTGGTCCTATGGCCAAATAAAAGAAAAATAGTGTAGTTCTTTCTAAAATCTCTTTATGTCTCATCCTTGGAGTAACAAAGTGTCTCATCACTGTCCAGTTCAACCTAAACTGCAACACATTTGCCCATCCAAAATAGAGTGTTGTCCCACCAAGGCTTAAAATTAAGGTTTTCTGTTAAATGCTACTTTTTAATGGATTTCAAATTAATGATTTTTTTTTATTATTATTTTAGAGGCTTTGTTTTTGTCTGAGTTGTAAGGCCTGGTATTGCATTTATAGTTTAAATATTGAATAAATACATGTGAACAAAAGTTATTAATAGAAGGGACGATTAAGTGATATATTACAACGTAAAAGAGAAATTCCTGCAATGTTGAACATAGTGGGCCTAGTGCAACTGATTTTCTACCAGTCAAATGTAGATAAAAATTAATTTAAGCTACAAAGAAAAAGCAAGTACAATTTTTTGAAAATCTTTAAGAGATTTCTTGGAAATGCTCCATGACCAGCTTTTTTCACTGTAATGAGAACAGAATATTCATTAAGAATTGTCTGTTAATTATGGTGAGTGAATTATAGGTAATATCTTTGATTTCTAGAGAGGGTTAATTACTTAAATTGAAAATATTTGTGGAGCTTTTTATATGCTTCTAATTTTTACTACAGGGATCTGATGCTTCTACCTTTCGAAACATAACCATGCTGTAGACTAGCAAGAGCAGAAGGGACACCCTTTTTCTACAAAAAAAAAAAGATGAGATTTGAAGGGTAGGTACATGATCCCTGCAGAGTACAGGTTGATTTTGCTGCATTGCTGTAACTTCTCATCCTTGTCAAAATTAGGGAGTCGGTGTGCAACAAAAACCACTGCTGGCCAGCACACAGGTTGATGCACAGCCCTTCAAATCCTGGGGGCTGGAACTGGTTTACTTTATTCATTGGTCATGTGTTCTCACAGGAAAATTTTTTTCTTATTTCCAGCCTGAATCTCCCCTCTTCCAATTTACATCTGTTATTCCTAGTCTTGCCATCACATATCCTATTAAAAAATTCTACCCCCGCCTTTCCGCAGCACATCTAGCTTAGTTTGAGGCTTTCTTACTTCTCTTACTCCTTTTCTTTTACCTGGTAAAGCCCAGCACTAATATCTGTGAGGAAGAGTGTGAGTCTTCTTATACCCTGGGCTTATAATCTACCTTCTTTATAGCTAAATGCACTTCTTATCTTTGCTCTAGAGAGGAAAGCATTATTCTAACTAATAGGCTGAAGTTATGAATTATGAGCTCTATTGCCAAAGACTCTGCTACTCACTTCCATTATAGCACAGGCTCTCATCATCTTTCCTTGCCCTCAGTTCCAGAGGGTGAAAGAATTTCCAAAAATCATAGATAATTCCCTCCTTGCCTGCCTCAAAAAAAGTGATCTGTCCAGACTGATGAGAATGATTCTGAGTAAAGTCCTTGGTGAATATGAATGAGGTTTGCATTATTCATTATATAAGAATGGCATTACTTAACTAATTCTAATTATACTAGAAATTAAGAATTTGTTTAATGTAAATTTGCCTAGGGCAGTATTTCAGAGAATTCTAGCAAATCTAGTTACTGGAAAAATTCAGTTACTGTGATAATATAAACCAGCTCTTTCTGCTACCAACTTTTTCTAATTTGTTGGTGCTTTCAACTTCATTAAAAAAAAAGAGGAAAAAGGAGTGTTTATTTGCAGTGAAGACATTATGAAGGCCAAATGACATGGGTATAGAAAGTATAAATTCTTGAGCATTTCTGTCATCACTCTGAAATTCAGGGAATTCGTGACTTCTCAGTGCACGTGTAAGGTTGACACATATTAATATTTCATCTTGAGTACCAGGAGCCTCTGCTTCTGCTCTGAATTTCTTAAGTAGTTCTCTCCCTAATGAATTTAAGTTTCGAGCTGCTCCTTGAAATATGAGCAAATTTTCAAGTTTTGAACCAAATAGCAATTTCACACTCACAGATTTTTGAGTTTACAGCTTCAGATGCTGCAAAGAAGATTGTTCTTCTGTTACAACTAACTACAATAAAACTTGTTCTTTTACACTTCTAATTATACGTCATTGGATGCACTGAGTTACCAAGGGTACTTTTTTTAAAAATTAATTTTCTGATCAGATTTTTGAATGTGTGGGGATAACCAGTGATATCTTCTAAGAAAGTAGGTGGCTTTGCTGCTGGGTTTAATTTCCAGCTTGAACAGCAATCTGATGTTCTCTCTGCTTTTAGATTTTGGCATAGATGGAATCTCTTCTATTAATCTAAGAGAACTTTAGATATAGGCATTTCTTTTCCTAGTTCTCATCATAGTGACTAGAGGAACAGCTGCTTCTCAGAACTCAGAGGAAGATAAATATCTTAAAGAATGATTATATACCAGAACATGGCAGCATTTTAGATGAAACATTACATAGATATAATTTCACAAAAAATGTAAGGTCTTCCCTCTTTCTGGGGGAAGAACTGTATGTGGAACTCTGGGAAGAAGGTGTATTCTCTCTCTTGTCCTCTTGGCTTGCTCTCATGAGATGAATAGCTATTGCCTCACTTACCTCCTCTTTTTATGATTTTTTAATTTTTCTTATTTGCTTCTCAGACTTTTTTCCCCTTTACAATTTATCTCTTTGTATTCTTCTCTCTTTACCTTTTTGGAGTATCTTTTTACTTTCTACACTCCTTTTGTAACCTTCCACTCTGGATGACAACTAATGCAGCTTGAGATAGAAGGGGACTAATTTTAAGTGGGGGTAAGTTTTTAGCTTGTTAAGATGAAAAGGAGAGAGAAGCTGTGTTTATATAGGGACACAAAGACACCAATGGTGATCTGACCAAATGCTGTTGAGCAAAGTGACTGATGTAAGGTGAGGAGGAAGAAACCTGTTTATTTGCAGCACTGACTTCTGCTTTCACACTTGTGAATGAACTAGGCTGGCCACCTCAGCAGAAAGCACCTTTATTTCCAGAGATTTTTATTGGAGATGACAACTTGTCACTCTAGTGCATACTCCTGCTGCAGTAATGCGGTCCAACGTGGTATGATGAAATGGAATGTCAGACCTGCATGAGATATATTTTATATGTGCCTGTGTTCAGGAGGGGAAACCACCATTAGCTTACACAGCCATTTCACTAGGTGATAAGTGTGGTTATTTGACAAGCCCACCTGGCCTTAGGATAATGGGAGCTAAGATGGAAGGTAAGATTTAACAGGGTATGTGATGGAAGGACTAGGAATAATGGATGTAAATTGGAAGAGAGGAGATTCAGGCTGGAGATGAGAAAGAAATTCTTTCCTGTGAGGGTGGTGAGACACTGGAAGAGGTTGCCCAGAGAGGTTGTGGATCTCCATAAATCCCTGGAGGTGTTTAAGGCCAGGCTGGACACTGAGCAACGTGGTCTAGTGGGAGGTGTCCCTGCCCATGGCAAGGGTTTTGGAACTAGATCTTGCAGCTCCTTTCCAACCCAAACATGCCCCAATTCTATTTGTTATAATGATACTCATTCTGTAGCAGTCACAGCAAAAGTGAATTTATAAATAAGGGCTGGTTCTTTGGTATGATATGATGCCATATTTCAGTGGCATTAGATGGCCTATGATGAAAAACATTTTTTCCTGTTAGAGAAACTATCTTTTGCAGCTGTACAACACATCAAAAACTTCTTCTCTTTTCTACAGATAAAAATGCAAGGTGTGTGTTTACCAAAGTTTATGCATATTGATTTTTTATTTTATAAATCACATTAACATTGCAGCACCTTGACAAACTTACATACTTTAGCACAGTGTATTATTATTGTTGCTTAAAAGCTACATGCAGTCTCCTTGCTGTCTAATGACACTCAAGCATGAATGAAAGAGGTTGAAAAAAAGTCATTTCAATGCATTGCAATGCAAAATTCCCACAGCAGTGGGAATGTACCTGGTTTATAGCCCCCAAATTGGAAAGCATTAGAGCTGTAACATTCTTTCATGTAAACTGTCACCATGTGGAGACGATTTTGGCCAGCAAAGACACTTTTTTTTTTAAATGGGAGAAAAATGAACATCCAGACAACAGGCAGTTATCAAAGCTTATAATACCTGGTGTGGTGTTTATTTTTTTAAATTGCAAATAAGGTTTATTTTGAGTCTCTATTAATGCTTCTGGTAAATGAGTGCCTTACTCTCTGCTCAAAATACTGTGTATCTTCTGGGGAAAATGTGAGTTTCTGTTTCTCAAGTATTTAAGCTCACACACAATACACTAGGACTGAGATTCTACTTTTGTTGGATGAGTTGTAGCTATTTAAATTTTGTTTGCCTTTATACTTTGCCAAGATTTCTGTTTCTTTGGACTTTAATCACAAGTGTTATGTTCATGATGTTTTCCCTTCTGAGGAAGAGATCTTGTGGTCTAACTACTAAGAGAAGCTACCTGCCTATATGATCTGTAGTTACCATTTTGATCACTAGAGGTTGATATGTACATGCAGACTTAAAACCTGCCTGCTCTTCAGAGATACCATTGAAAAGGAAAGAGGAATTGACAGCCTGGGGGAGGAGAGGAAAGGGATTTCATTCATATAGGCAGTGAAGTCTTAGGGCTTGTATAAATGGTCAGTAGTGTAATCTGAATTTCATGGTTTTGTCCTGTAAGATTGAAAATTCAAGTTTATTGCCTCTTTGTACACATTTAACTGCACTGGAGTACAGAGGGAGGATTTGCAAACTTAAAACTAGCATCCTGTGTTCTCAGATTGTTCTCAGTTTTGTGAGTTTGGAGAGCATTTCCTCTACACTGGGCCATGAAATGGAGCATTTCTTCTCAAAAGATTTAAAGTAGAGATTTAGGCTGGAGATATCTTCACCACTGTGAAGGTGGTGAGATACTGGAAGAGGATGCCCAGAGAGGTTGTGGATGCCCCCTCAATCCCTGGAGGTGTTTAAGGCCAGGCTGGATGAGGAACTGAGTGACCTGGTCTGGTGGGAGGTGTCCCTGCCTGTGGCAGTGGGGTTGGAACTAGATGATCTTTAAGGTCCCTTCCAACCCAAACCATTCTATGATTCTGTAATTTCTGGAGCAGAGATTGACAGGATGGAATAGTGTAATTTCTAAAAGAAGTGGCCTTTTTTTTTTTTTAATAGATCAGCACATTAGACTTCAGCTGCTAACCTTAAAACAAAAAGGGATAGGGCGCCTGAGTTAAGAATGGAGAAATGGCTCCTGGTCACCAGAGAAGGGTGACCAAGAGATGTGGAGCTTTCTTTGCACCTCAGACCACACCAGAGCTGGCTCAGGTAGACAGGAGAGAGCTATGGATGTGCATGGTAGGCTCTGCTGTCTCACTGCTGATGTCAAGTTGCACAGTTATCATCCTGTCTACACCAGCGTTTCTTATCTAATACTGAGAATGACTTCATTTCTGAGAGCTCAGTTGCAGCATCTCTGGATGATCTTTATTAGATAAAAAATTAATTTCACTAATTTGATTTGCTTCAGTTTAACTAATTTATTTTAATACCTTACAGAGCTTCCTCTGCTTTTTTTCTCCTAGCAAATACAGCAAAAAAATCAGTCTATAGCCTATCCCATCCATCCATTCTGAGCTGAGTTGTTCACATTACAGTGTCAGCAAGTGAGTTTCTATGTTGCTGGCAAAAAAAAAACTTAAAAAAATTCAAAATGATGAGTAGTTCTTCCTTGGAAAGTGAATGACACCTCAGGACAAATCCATTGTATTGCATTTGAGCTGTGTCTGATCTCTTCAGTAGTAGTTCTGTCTTGCTCAGGAAAAATTCTTGTTTTTTTTAACTAGCTGTGTTGACTAGCTGGATTTCTAATTTTTTATGTCAATAAAAAAAGTCATCCCAACATTTTGCCACTAAGACTATTATCAAAATTGAATGTCCATACGCATTCTTTGGGATTTTAGTTCCTTTAGGGTAAGACTAAAATGAAATCATAGAATAGTTTGGGTTGGAAGGGACCTTCAAAATCATAGAATCATAGAATAGCTTGGGTTGGAAGGGACCTTAAAGATCATAGAGTTCCAACCCCCCTGCCATAGGCAGGGACACCTCCCACTACATCAGGCTGCTCAGTGCCTTGTCCAGCCTAGTCTTGAACAACTCCAGAGAGGGGACTTCCACAACCTCTCCGGGCAACCTGTTTCAGTGCTTCACCACCCTCTCTGTAAAGAATTTCTTTCTTATGTCAAGTCTAAACCTACCCCCCCTCCAATTTACATCCACTGTTTCTAGTCCTCCCATTCGATATTATGTTAAGAATTCTTTCCCCTGCCTTTCTGTAGGACCCCCTCAGGTACTGATAAGTTACTATGAGGTCCCCTCTGAGCCTTCTCTTCTCCAGGCTGAACAACCCCAACTCCTTCAGCCTGTCCTCATAGGGCAGTTGCTCCAGCCCTTTGACCATCTTTGTGGCCCTTCTCTGGACCCTCTCCAATAGCTCAATGTCCTTCCTGTGTTGAGGGCTCCAGAACTGGACGCAATACTCCAGGTGTGGTCTCACTAGTGCCGAGTAGAGGGGCAAAATCACCTCTCTGGACCTGCTGGTCACACTCCTCTTGATGCAACCCAGGATTTGGTTGGCCTTCTTGGCTGCGAGTGCACACTGTTGGCTCATGTTGAGTTTGTCATCAACTGACACACCCAGGTCTTTCCCTACGGATCATCTAGTTCCAACCTCCCTGCCATAGGCTTGGACTCCTCCTGCTAGACCAGGTTGCTCAGTGCCTTCTCCAGCCTGGCCTTAAACACCTCCAGAGATGGGGCATCCACAGCCTCTCTTGAAGGGAAAATTAGTGTCTCTCCAGAAAGAAACTCTGATATGCCTGGCTGACCTTCCCAAATCATTCCTGGGAGGCCAGACGTGTTCACCTTCAAAATCAAAGAAGATGCTTCCAAACCCACTTGGTCTACTCATAGATGAGAACTGATCATTCTAGCTCTTTCAGTTGGCTTAAGAAAAAAAAGAAAGGCAGCAAGACAGATGTTCTCCCTAAGTTCCCCCTTCTGCAATCATTGTGTCCTCTTTCCAGGACAGAAATAGACTTGCAATATTGAATTGCAGACTTTACTTTGTAAAGCCCATCTCTGACTCACTCAAGACAACAAAGAAACATGCTAAAGATCAGAGTGGTGTGCCAAAGTCATCTTTGCTTACTGGGTGCAGGAAGAAAATGTGGAGGAGTGCTGAAGTGAATGGTGACTGAGAACTGCTCATGAAGTAAAATAAATCTGGGAGAGAAACAGAAACATAACTCTTGTCGCCTCCCTCTGCCTGTCCTTGGTGAAGTTAAGAGGGAAGAGGAGAGGAGGCACTGAATGACAAAATAGTGTCAGCTTCAAAGGACACGTCAGTTTATTAGAGTGCTTGTTTGGAAAGCAGGCAGGGGCACACAGCCCTAGAGCTTGCAGGGCCTTTTTTTGGTGAGTTTTACTTCTTTATCGTGAAGCACTTGCAGGTTTATGTAATTCTGAATCCTGCATTTCCTTAGAAAAGTAGGACACAGATTTCTCAGGACAAATTAGCAAACAACTAAAATCTCAAGGAAACAAAACTAACAATGAAGCATTAACCAATAGGGTTCAAATGTTTATCATAAAAAACTTCATCCGAGGGATGTCCTATACTCTGTTCTGGTGTGTTGGGGTGTAGGAAAGCAGATGCAAGAAAACTTGAACTCTAGGAGTTCTGCCCTGCATCTTCCAAGGTTACCGTATACCCATCTGCTTCATAGTTTGTCACCCCCCTCCTATTCCATGCTGTTAATTTCCTTGTCCTCCTTTTTCCTTTACTTTGGGCAAGCACACCACTGTTTGATACTTCCTGTGCCTCTGCCAGAAGCAAAATGACATATTTGTGCCAATTTTGTCATTCCTTGCTCTCACTTCTGTAACTCCACTAAATGAAGTTTAATGTGACTGTTCTTCCTCTTTCCTCTTCCCTGCATTGAACAAAGGTAAAATCTGAATTCAGAGAAATTTTGTTGCATTGTCTCTCAGGAATATTTTTAGTTAAGATTTTGAACTGAATTTATGTTGAAAGGTTTTCAATAGCAGGAGGGGGTTGCAGGAGTGCAGAAGATCTCTCTCCATTTCTAACAGGGCAAGTACCAGTCTGGCCTTAAACNCAGGGCAAGTACAAGTCTGGCCTTAAACACCTCCAGGGATTGAGGGGGCTTCCTCAACCTCTCTGGGCAGCCTCTTCTGGTGTCTCACAATACCTTACAATATCAAATCTCATACAAAACCTCATGATTTGTTTAGTTGTGTAGGTTTTTTTCTTTTTTTTTATGGTGGAAAGATACTTCGGTTTTATCTATTTTTACGTATTATGCTGTCTACTTTTTAGGTCTTAATTTCTGTGGAAGTAGGTGCTGTGGAGATGAACATTTGAAAGATAAGAAACAACCAACTGTGAAAAGTAGGCTCAATTACTGACCTTAATTTCTAAACTGAAGTGCCTGTCTAGAAGCACATGAGTGAGTACTACTCAGATTTAATTCTGAACTAAATGGTGATTTTTGGAACCCAAACCTGTCAAGAATCAGTTATTGTGTGCTAGTGATAGGTTCAGGTAAGACTCAGTAACCTTTTTTGTTTCAGTGGAGGAATTTATTGCTCACATAATGGAAAAATGGAGAGTCTTTAGGTAAGATTGTTGCTTATCAGCTGCTTCAGATGTGAAAATTTGTACCTAAAATTTCATTACATCTTTGAGTTGTCACAGTTCTTATACACTAAATCCTCTAGCTTTAAAGAGTTTTTTAATATTCCTAGTCACCACTGATGTTAGGAAGTTGAATTAAATGTTTCCTGTATCCTAATAATTGTAGAAAGTTCCCTCACACCAAATAAAATCCATCTCACTTCCCTTCCCCCTGAATTACTAACAAAGCTGGTGAAATGCAAAATTACTCCAGCTTGCATGGAAAGCAATAGGGGTTTTGATATGCTGCAAGAGTAGAGGGAAATCTGCTCCAGAAGCCTGATGAAATGAATGCTGATTCACTGTAAGCTTTGATCTCTGTCTGGAAATGTTGGACTGTTCCTTACAAATATTCTTTTTCATCTTCTTTACAACTCCTATCCTAAAAGTAAGGGTATGATTCTCAACTGCAAATAATTGAGTTTTGGGGATGTTAAAAAAAGTATCTGCTTACCCTAGCTGAGCCTCAGTAACCAACGAGGCAATTATTCTGACATTACCCTGATTTCTGAGTAAAATATTGTTAGCCCTAATGACTCTTAGAATCATAGAATTGTTTGGGTTGGAAGGGACCTTAAAGATCATCGAGTTCCAACCCCCCTGCCATAGGCAGGGACACCTCCCACTAGATCAGGCTGCCCAGTGCCCTGTCCAGCCTAGTCCTGAACACCTCCAGAGAGGGGCCATCCACAACCTCCCTGGGCAACCTGTTCCAGTATTTCACCACCCTCACTGTAAAGAATTTCTTTCTTATGTCTAGTCTAAATCTATCCCCCTCTAATTTATATCCATTGTTTCTAGTCCTCCCATCTGATATTATGTTAAAAATTCCTTCCCCTGCCTTTCTGTAGGACCCCCTCAGGTACTGATAAGTTACTATGAGGTCCCCTCTGAGCCTTCTCTTCTCCAGGCTGAACAACCCCAACTCCTTCAGCCTGTCCTCATAGGGCAGTTGCTCCAGCCCTTTGACCATCTTTGTGGCCCTTCTCTGGACCCTCTCCAATAGCTCAATATCCTTCCTGTGTTGAGGGCTCCAGAACTGGACGCAATACTCCAGGTGGGGTCTCACCAGTGCTGAGTAGAGGGGTAAAACCACCTCTCTTGACCTGCTGGTCACACTCCTCTTGATGCAACCCAGGATTTGGTTGGCCTTCTTGGCTGCAAGTGCACACTGTTGGCTCATGTTGAGTTTGTCATCAACTGACACTCTTCTGGGTTTTTGAGTTGAGTTCAGAAAGTCCCAAACTGGAGTAAATGATTAATGATAATCATAGACTCATAGTGTAGCTTGGGTTGGAAGGGAACTTAAAGATCATCTGGTTCTAACTCCCCTGCCATGGGCAGGGTCACCTCCCTCTAGACCAGGTTGGAGAGTGGAAAAGTCAGAGTAATCTCCGAGTTACTGTTTGGCTCACTAATGTTGTGCTTGGGTTTGATGGATCTTCTCTAAATCAAATTGCATGTTGGAAATGCACCTATTGGATACTCACAAAAGGACAACCTAGGAATGGAATGGATAGAATTGCATGGTGGGCAATGTGACTCCTTCTCTAAATCAAACAAGCAGGTAATTAAATAACTGAGAAATGAAGCATGCTTAACTTGGAAATCTCAGCCAAGTAACAGAAAGGAAAGATTGTGCAGAGAACCAGCCTTTAGATATCAACTGTTGACCAACTCTGTAATTGGATCCAGCTGCCCCTGGACTCAGAGAGGGAGCTTAGAAAGCAAGAGGCTTCTCTCTGAACTTGATGACTCCATGGGAGGCTCTCCCTGAGGGTTCTCTCTGACCCTTTCCTCCATGGAGTCCATGGCCAACAGCACTTCTCCATCCCACCCTTTCAACTCAGTCCATTTCCATCACACTCCATCCCTGAGCTGGGTGGGCCCACGGTGGGGGCTGGTTGCCTGGGGTACCTGTGATGCACTCTGTCATCTGTGACATCAGGGGACGTGTCACCACAGGGGGGATATGAAAGAGCCCCAGCAGCAGCACTGTCCCAGTACTGCCTGGACCAGAGGTGAGGAGGTTGGGGAATAAGGGGGAGGCAGGAGCAGGAGTGGAGCAGAAACATGAGCCCCCATAGATTCTGTCCTTCCTGGCCCCAGCTCCCTCAGCCTCGTGTCCCTGCTCATCCTGCCACCAGCAGCAGCAGGAGGTGGGCATTGCCAGCACCACCCTCCCGACAAGGACTTGCTTCTCTTCCTTCCTTTTCCCAAGTCCCTTCCCTTCCCCTTCTGTACTTCATGAGGCTGTCTCCGTGAGTGCCTGGGGAGGGCTTGTTGGGGAAGGCAGGCACGGGGGGCTGTCAGCTCCATGGCCACACAGTCAGGGAGCATTTTGCACAAGAGCTGCTGCTCCCCCTCTGTGGAGTACGGGAGAGGCTGAGGAGCTCCCTCTCTATCTTCTTTTGCAGCCAAGAAGGCCAAGCAAATCCTGGGCTGCATCAAGAGAAGTGTGACCAGCAGGTCAAGGGAGGTGATTTTGCCTCTCTGCTTGGCTCTGGTGAGACCCCACCTGGAGTTACTGTGTCCAGTTCTGGAGCCCTCAACATAAGAAGGTCCTCAGAAGGGAGGTGCTCCAGCCCTCTCATCATCTTTGTGGCCTCCTCTGGACCTGCTCCAACAGGTCAATGTCTGTCTTTTGTTGAGGGCTCCAGAATATCTGCTTTAAGGTAACATTTTGAGTCAATGTTACTTTTGATGAAAATATTCTGAAAAATCTGTGCGGTACTCAGATTGAAAAGCTTAACTTGATTGTGTTTTACAGTCTGGACAATGTTGTTTCTGAACTGTCCAGTTATCAGCTGATAAATGTGTTTCATTGCTGTGTGCAAGCAAAATCCTCAAGTATTTGTTAGGTTTTTGGGTTGTTTTTAGGAATGTTACTTGCTCAGTTGTATCATGACCTTACAGTACTGTGGCTTTTTACTATCAAAATCTTTCTTGCTGGATAACTTGGGGTCACAGTAAAAACAGCTTGCTGAGGTTTTTGCATTGTCACTTTTGTGCTTGAATGAGTCCTGAAGCTCAGGCTGTTGTGTTTGGCAGATTGCTTCTAAAGCAGCAACTTGAATACAATCATCACAGGTTCCTCTTAAGTCAAAATGAGCACTGGCTGCTGGACACAGCTCTGCTCAGTGGGCTGTACAATGCCATCTCTCAATGTTCATTGAAGGAAACAGGGAAGGAATTTTGATACCTTTCAATATCAAACAGCTTTCTAATGGACACTAAAGCTGATTTACTAGTTCCCATTCTCCCTTTAGAAAACACTACTTGATATTTCTGATTTTATGCCTGAGTTCTCCATAGTTTTAAGGGCTAAATTCTCAGGTCTGCCTATCTGCACTGTTGAATGAGTCATAAAGTCAGTCTGGAAGGCTCTTTGTGTTTTGGGTTTAATCCTGGTTTTTTTCAGTCATTGCTGCTGTAAGAGCTCAATTAAAGAAGTGTAGGTTTTACTTTAATCTTTAGCTGTGCATGCATTTGGATATTCCTGGGGAGGTTGTACCTAGCCTGATATTAGCTGTAGCTAGCCTGGCATAGAAGAGATTTGAGTAGGAAGTGGAATGAGTTTCCATTGTGTTTTTGAAATTGTCATCTTCTCTAATTAGCTATTCTCAGTCAAACTCAGACAAGACTTTAAGAAAACCCAACAAAATCTTCAGAAGGTATAACTACCAGAGAGGCTGTGTCATTTTGGCTAGTGAGGATTTTGTTTCCCTCTATTTCATTTCTTATCCTATTAACTGAATTGCATTTATGAATAATGGTTTAAGAAGTTGAACTGTACTCAAGGATACCTTACCAAAAGAAATCCCACTAAGTGTGTTTGTAATGCTCCCTGTTTGGAAGATCAAGTTTCTGGATATGTATTACTTGGAAGTGTACTTGTTTGTGGTTTTGTTTGTTTTTTTCCACAAAAAAACTACCCAAATGTATAAGTGAATTAATTTAGTTTGATGCACTTTTTTCTTTATGAAGCAGCATGTTCATCACCACTAGTGCTATTCAGAGCTCTTTTCTTCCAAATCAGCAACAGTATTTGCAGGGTTTTCTGATGCTAAGTGGCTTGTAAACTGCAACTAGACCATTAAATGGGAGTAGAGATGATGCTGCACTACAGAAAGAAGTATATTTTCTCGTGGGATGCCAGACTCGGAAGAGAGCTTAGGTGGAAGAAAACAGCTTCTGAATAAATGCAACAGCAGAAAACCCCAGCATGTTCCTTTGCACATGCCCCAAAACATGGCACAAAAAACACAGTGGTACTTAGAGCTGTGCCTCCCATGCATAGGGGCTCTGCAGTATTAATGGCCAGGAATGTGTCCATGTTCATAGAATAGTTTAGCTTGGAAGGGACCTTAAGGTAGATCATCTAGTTCCAAACTGCTGTGGTCCATTGGCTCTGGCACCCACAGAGGAGACTTTGAATGCATCTTAAGTTTCGAGGCTTGAACCAGACTCTGTCCTTAGCTCTGACTTTGAGGTCCAGATAATTAGACTATTTGAGGACTTACAGGGTTGGGGTAATCTGAGCTCAGTATTCATCCAATGTGCTTCCAACCTGCACAAGGGCAAAACTAGCTGCTCTCTCACTTTACCTCTCTGTCAGGTTTTTTTTGTTTTTTGGTTGGTTTTTTTTTTTAAATGCTTGCTGTGACATGAGTAATCAGTGTAAACTGGAAGCTTTTCACTGAGCAGGACTCACAACACTTGCCATTCTCTTCTGCTTGCCAATAGACAGAAATTAATGCTACTGGAGACTGTGCTTTTTCTGGTTGCCTTTGATATTTACTCTGCCTGCACTCCTGCAGCCTCCCCAAGGAGGACAAAGCACAAATGCACATTGATTTAGCATTGACTACTGTATGACAGATTCAAGCAAATATTCAGACTACTTGACTGGCTACAGAAGCAGTGACTGCCTCTTAAAATATATAACCTGCAAATGGTCAGCGTGGTATGGATTTGAGTGGGCTGCCTTGCCTAGCTATTATTAGACAACAAAAATCTGCAGAAAAAGGAAAAAAGAGTTGCCTTGACATTCTTCACTCTTGTTCTCACTCTGATCTGCTCTTCCTCACGTCCAGCTGACCTCTCTTGAGGTGTCTGCACAGGCTGATGTCCTGTTTCTCTAAGGTCCATTAAAAGGTCCATGTAGAAGGTGCATGACTTTCTTTTCTGTGTGTTTTCTTTAAAAATTTTTGAAAAGTAGAAGCCTTCCAGTACATCTTCAACTGATGGAAATTGGAATAAAAGCACCCCATCTTGCTATATGGGGAAATCTGGGAGACCATATGAGCCTTATTTCTTTGAGGCTTGCATATTCCATTCCATGAATGGCCTCTCTTCTTTCACTCCATCACAGCCCTTAAAAAGTATCTGAATGATAATAACTTTGCCTCACACTATTGCTGCCAGAATTTCAACCAAACTAAAAATTGAAAGGTTTCATAGTCTCTTACAATTCACTCTCATATCTAGTCCACACATTTACTTTTGCTTTAGTGCTCAGACTTCCTGCCACCTGAATATTATGGTATAAATATAAATTTTTACAGTAAATTCACTTGGGGTGGAAAGATTTACTCTGACATAGTGATGCTGAGAGTCTGTAATGCTACTGGAAGTGGAGCCCTATCTGCATTGCTATATATTTGATTGGTTTTTAAGCAGGTTCACCTAAGACAATTGAATCCACTGAACTGGATTAAGCTTTGCATCCAAGCTTTAGCTTAGCAAGCTTGATGCCACATGTTAAACAGTTTATGTACCATTCCATGCATGTCTATGCTTCCTTGCATATTCATAGGCTTTAATGCCTTTTCTGGGGAGCCAGGGACTTGTATGGAATTAGTGATATCACAGCTATCCTAGGACTTGAAATACTTGCTAATCTGAAGTGGTTCACCAGTACTGATAAATAATTCAGATTAAAGTACTTTTCCTCTACATGTACCCGTATTAAGGGTACTTAATTTACTTTCTTTCAGTGGTTTCATCCTGTCCCATCCTCACCCTACATTATTCATGTGCAGTGTTGCAAATTGCTTCCAGTTCTTACAGCCCTGTTATAAATCATAGGGCCATTTTCTCTGGAGGACTTCAGCTTTAAGCTCCACAGCTTGTTTTCTAATGAAAACTCTGCTCCATTATGGTGATTTGTTTGCTGCACAAAATCTTAAGTATCTCCTACTGCCATTTATAGAGAGGGGAAACTGAGATGATACGAGTAGTTCTTGGGTTTTCTGCCTTCACCTCACACTCACCTCTTTTCTAGACATTTCCAGCTGTGATACAGTCTGTTGGAAGAAGGGTGTGGTGACAGTGCTACCAGCAGTGTAGGCTGTGACACAATCTGCTTTTGTAAATGACTGTAGCATTCCACTGAGCATGGTTTCTAGTCTTATTTTATTCACAGAAGTGGAGAAAAGATTAGGGTGCACCTTTCACACCCACCAGCTTGAAGTAGGTTCCTAAATAAACAACCTTGTCTTAATGTGTGCTTGCTAGATACTAACCAAAGGGGGAAAAAAATTGTCCATTCACTAATAGTGTTGGTGTTGATAGGAGAAAACAATAAATAAAATCAATTTGATGAAAGGTGTAGTCCTGATCACTCAGGAAGAGGATTGTGGTCTAAGAATAAAAGGTGGAGGAAGGAGTGGGATTTAGAGTTGGAAGATATGGAAGCAGAACGTTAAGGAAATGCAGTAATGGACAAAGGGGTGGCTTATAAATTCCTTTGTGTGGAAAAAGAAAGGTAATTAGAATCCTCTAGGTAAATATGTATTAGATATATGGAATTTTTACTTTACCTTCCTGTAGACATGATAGATATTGGCTTAATCTATGTTTCTGTGTAATTTCCCTTTCTGGATAAGCCATTACCTTTACATATATGAATGCATATTCTCTCTGTGTGTGTTGTAATCACTTTTTATTAAATTAAGCAAAGCTGCCAAGCTCTAGTCAGAGACTGGAGGAAAATCTATAGGGTGTTAGAGGCAATTTGTAGAAAGCTGAAAGGAGCTTCCAAGCAGCTAAATGATATAATTACTTTGCAGGAGAAATAACAAGACAGAGGCTACTGTTAAAGTTTAATATAGGATAAAATGTGCGTTTTATTATTTAAAATTTAAAAAGAAAAAGGATGGGAGAATATGTATTTTCCACTAAACTTTTTTCATGGAAGTCTGAAAATTGCTGGTAGATTGTTGAGGCTCGGTGCCAGTCAGAGGCTCCTCACTCACTCTCCCATCCTACAGATAGGGCAGAAAACAGAAGTAAGTTAAGAAGACTCATGGCTTGGTACACAGATAGTTTAAGGAGGATGGACCAGGCTCTTCTCAGTGACCTCCAACGACAGGACTTGGGGCAATGGGTGCAAGCTGGAACACAGGAGGTTCCACAAAAATAGAAGAAAACCCTTTTTCAGGGTGAGGGTGAGAGAAGAGTGTCCCAGGCTGCCGAGAGAGGGTGTGGGGTCTCCTTCTCTGGAGACATTCAAAACCCATCTGGATGCCTTCCTGTGTGACTTGGTCTGGTGTTCCTGCTCTGGCAGGAAGATTGGACTAGTTTATCTCTTGAGGTCCCTTCCAATTCCTGATATTTTGTGATTCCGGAGAGTTACTGGTGATACAGCAATTTTTGGGGCTCCACTGAGCCTGTTCTCAGCTGGGAATCCTGGCTTTAGTGTGAGGGTTACGGTGCACTTGATGTATCAGAGGCTTGTGTGGGAAGACTAATTACTCTCTCTGGGAACTAGGTATTAAGTGGGAGCTTTGGACAGCAAGCTATTTACCTAAAGAAAGGGAAAAACTGTCTCCCTCATTTGCAAACAGCAGATCAATGTATGGTTATCACAGCATCCTTGGGGAGATGCTTTATTTGCACAAGGCTTGTTTTGGCATGGAGCTCACTGCTGGGTTGTGGGGGTGAATTTAGAGCACTAAGGGTTGGCATAGATAATTATACTATTAGTGGAAACTGGGGATCTGCTTTGCATGAGCTATATGTCTTGTCAGGACATAGAGGCTTTTTTTGGATCCATCCTGACTCAGAGACCATCTAAATTACCCTCTGTAGGAGTTATTCTCCTCTCCAGCAGGTAGAGACCACCCTCACAACTCCAGGGGAAGCTCGTGCTTTATTTCTGCTGTCCTTAGTGGAAGTAAGTACTGTGTATTTCCTTAAATAGTTTGTGAAATCTCTGACAAAGGCACAACAGCCAGTATTCCTGAGGGATATGTATATATATGTACAGTTGGTTAGTTTGTTTTATGCAGTGTTAATCTTTAAAGAGCTTTTACAATATTCAGTTGGAAGAGTTTGTGACCTGATTTGCCACAATACTTACCTGCAAGTGAGACTCCTCTCTTTATTTGTACTAGTAAATATATTGCTACATAGCAGTGCTTATAAACTGGCACATATTAGCTCTTCAAAAAGCAGCAAGGAAAGATACTCTTAATAGTGACTTCTCAGTACCTGAAGGGGGGTACAGCAAGCAGGGGTAGGACTTTTTAATAGGGTCCAGGGTGGCAGGACTAGGAGTAATGGATGCAAATTGGAAGAGGGGAGATTTAGGCTGGAGGTAAGAAAGAAAGAAATTCCTTATGATGAAGGATGGTGAGACGCTGGAGTGGTGAGACACTGGAAGAGGTTGCCCAGAGAAGTTGTGGATGCCCCCTCTCTGGAGGTGTTTAAGGCCAGGCTGAACAGGGCACTGAGCAACCTGGTGTAGTGGGAGGTGTCCCTACACATGACAGGGGGTTTGAAACTAGATGCTTTAGGGACTCTTCCAATCCGAACTATTCTATGATCCTATGATACTCTAAGCAGTTATTTTTCCAAGGTGAAAAATCCAGCTCTGTACCAAACAACGTTAACCAGCTCCATCATCCCAAGGCATCATGATTCTTGCATGCTTTCAAGGTTTACTTATAAAAAATTGAACTCAGCCCATGTTCTTTGGAAAACATACCTGGACTGTCCCTGGGAGAAAATCCTGTTGTAATGATTAAAATTTCACATCTAAGTGTGAGGCTGGATTCACAGAGAATTTTAAGGTAGAAAAAAGAATTTACAAAATGGGCCAAGCATCCACCTCTTTTAGAAGTCTTGTTGAAATTGAAGAGCCTGAATGATTATGGTTTGATAAATGTTTTTGTTCTCACCCCATAAGGTGCCTGGGCTCACTGAATCTGAGTGCTCTGACACGCAGCAGGTTGTATGATGAGGCTGTTGCAATGTCTCCTGCCAAAAGAACACCTCAGTGTTTCTGCTGGGATTTTGGAAGCTACTCCAGGTAAGGGTTCTGCAGCACTCAAAAAAGTTGCCTTCGTGGGCCTCAGCAGGTGCTTCAACACAATTTCTGTCTTCAAAAACCCAACACAGTGTTATGAGCATTCATCTCTGCAAAGATCCTGTATTCTTTCATGAGATGATTAACACTTGCATAAGATGCAATGCTCCCTTGCTATCAGCTCTTCCCAAAAATGCTCTGTCTTGCAACAGGCATCAGAGCATTCACTGGCATCCATTGCAAAGGGGAGGTGCAGTCTGAACATGAGAGTCCAGCACTATAGGTGGCTTAATGTCTTGGAAGTTGTTTTGTCATTGAAATCTGGTTTTGTCTAAGCAATGAGACTACACTGGGCCCAAAAACACTAGTGAAAAGATGATTAGCTTTTTTCACCCTGATTTTCTTTCCACTCAGATTCTGCTTGGAAAGACTTTATGAGCAACTGTTTACATGAAAGCTGCTCAAGGATATTGTCATTTTACTTGTAGACCTTACTGCAAACTGGAAGCCCGTGCCAAAACTGTGAACACCAATAATCTTCCTTTTATTGTATTATAAAACAAACATGTATCTCCTTTTAAATGAAAAGGTACTATTCTTTATTGCATATTGTTAGTAAACCAAAATTCATTAATTTTATTGCATCATTTCTACTCATTAATATTTAAAAACTTGTGTTGATGAAGCAAGGGAAGCTAGCAACATTTTTAAATAATTCAGTAGTAACTTACTCTCTCCAATATATAAAGATGCTACATTGCTTTCTGGAACATTTGAGCTGAGTTCCTAAAGCTTCTTTAAGTTTTTAGTAGGTTGCCTTTAATTAATTTAATTACTGGGTTTTACTTGAAGTCTTCGTTTCATTTGAGTCTTGTTTTATGGCTGGAACAGTCAGAGGGAATCAAAATGGAAAACTAAGGTTCTGTTCCTGTCTTTGCCCACACTCCAAATGCATTTGTGAATCCCTCCATATTGGCTAAGTGGGGAAAAGGACATCTAGATGGGTTTTGAATCTCCAGAGAAGGAGACTCCACACCCTGTTGGGGCAGTCTGTGCCCCTCTTCTGTCATCTTCGCTGTGAAAAGGAAAGGACACTCAGTGCAAATACTTGGAAGAAAAGAGGAGATAGCTTCTCAGACCTTTGAAGAAGAAGACCCCTTTGAGACAGGGTTCATGTTCTCTCTAGTTATGACTCTTTTTGGCCTAAAAACTGGCATGTAGGAGTCAGTATGAAATCTTGCTTTGAATCCCAATTGAAACCTGAGAGGGAGTAGCTGCATTTCTACCACAGCTTTGCGGCTAGTAGCAGCTTTCTCATTGCTCCACCATTTCACACCATCTCCACAAGCAATCCTGCAGCCTCCAGATCACTGATTGACTGATGCTGTGACAACACTCCCACAATAACAGTCTTCTGTGGGTGATAATAGTTCCTGCAATGGCATCACAGCTTAATGATTCAGCAAAACTCACTAGGATTTTATAGATACCTGAGGTTATGGATGTGTAGCAGGTGCTTCCATTCCATCTCATTTAACTTTGCAGCAGGGGCATAAAGTCTACACTAGAAATGTTTTTTGAATGGGTTTGCTTAGTTGAACCAATGTTTTCTCTAAAATAACATGTCACACTTGCCTTAATTTGAATCAGATCTTGAATGTTCATAGTTTCAAGAAGATGAATGGCATTGAAATTTAAAGAGAAAAGGTGAGGCCCTTGTTTATGCTTCCAGCAATTTCCAGCTAAATTTCTTATTTGCCAGTTAGAGGGTCAGAAAGGAAAATTAAAATTATTATTAAAATTTTGTTGAAGTAATTAAGTATTCTTCTAAACTCATAAATCTCTTTATTCCTTCCTCTCATCTCTTTTAGGGATGAGGGGGCTATCTGTCATTCAACATGGCCTGTCTTGCCAAACTCATAACACACTTCCATGTGTTGTTTAAAATGAAATATTTATAATATATACTAAACATAAATTACTCAGTCATTTTAACAAGTGGTTACCTATTTTCTGTGCAAGCAGCATGAGGTCTCCATCAGTGCTTTGAGTGTGCTCTTCTGTTTTGAATCATAGAATGGTTTGGCTTGGAGGTCATCTAGTTCCAACCCCCCCCGCCATAGGTAGGGACACCTCCCACTAGATCAGGTTGCTCAATGCCTGTCCAGCCTGGACAGATAGTGTTGTGCACTGAAGCTCTGGCTGCCCTCTGAGGCTGTTGAAGTGACATTTTCATTTCTTTGAATACAAGACATGACAAAAATACTATAGGTGGCTCCCACTTGAAGCCTATAGGATCCTCCACTATATGTCTTCAATGAAACCAAGTATTAACATAACTGTAATGCTGAAATGGCTTTGACACCACAAAACCTGCAGAATTAAGTCATGAACTCTATGGATCTCACCTCAGGCTTTTTATTTTCATTATGATGAGACCCCCTGAATTAAAAGAGTTTGAAATGAACCTCTTCTACATCCATAAGAGAAGATCATCTGGAACTAATGGCTTTTAGTCTGTTGGATATTCTCACTGCCAATCCTTTCAGACTGAACTCTGTGTCTCTTCCGAGTGTATTTTACAGCTGGCAGCTAATGCAGTCATTGTTGTGCCTATGGTCCAGATCCAGGGCTTTCTATGGAAATGCCCAACAAAGCTCATAAAGGGGCTGCAGATGCATTTCGTGATGATTCTTCCAAGCACAGCAGCAATTTTATAAATTGGCTTGACAGCACAGAAAAGTTTTATTCAGCATTACAAATGGTATTTTGACTGATTTTCTTACGTTTTCTTTTAGTTAAGAAGGAAAGTTCTTACACTTTTGAATCAGGAATGAGGGTTTTAGCTGCAGAGATTAATGCCTATCCCAAATGAGTGCAATCTGGCACAATAAAATAAATCATAGAATCCTAGATTTTGAAGGGACATTTAAAGATCACCTGCTCCAACTCTCCTGCAGTGAGAAGGGACATCCTGCACTTGATCAGGTCACTCAGAGCCCCATCTAGCCTGGCCTTCGATGTCTCCAGGTATGGGGTCTCCTCTGGGCAGTCTGTGCCAGTGTCTCACCACCCTAATGGCATAGAGCTTCTTCCAAATGTCTAACCTAGCCCTGCCCAAACTTGCTAAGGGTGCGCTCTACTGTTTGTATCATCTATGATAAAACTAATGATTTATTTCAAAATTATAACAGCAGGTATTTGTCACAAAATTTGAAGGCAGCCCCTCTAAGAATTGTTTTTGACTTAGCACTCCCAATCCAATAATAAAATTATACAGGCTCCTTTATCAGAGGAAGTAATAAACTGCAGCTTATGTGTCTGAAATATTTGACAGTGAATCTAACATTTGATTAAAGCATCTTAGAGGCAGATATTTAAGTGCTTAGTGAGAAAATAACTGGATGTCTGGGTAGACAGCAAATCAAAACCAGGTTTCTTCTTCAGGGATCTTAGCAGATATTGAGTGCTTCTGGAAACACGGCTTCAGTGGGGATAGTTAAAGACATTTACCATCTGGACCATATATATACATATAGGGCTGGAAAAATAATTTTTCCTTCCTGTGCTTGGCTTTGAGTAAGTCCCTGTATTGTTTACTAATGTACTTTCCACCTGCAGAGCCAGAACAGAGGGAAAAGACAGAACATTCTCCAAGGGATGCTGGGGAGCTGAAGGTGGTTTTGGTCACCTGGTGTAGTTGTACTATTCATAAGATGACCTAGGAAGCATGATAACACAGCTGTAGTTTTTACCTCTAGTAAATTGTGTGGATTTTCTTCAGGGTGGTGTTGTTCTGCAGGGGAAGAGATGAGCAGGCTTGAAGTGTGACAAATGATGATGTCACTTGTCCTGGGCACACCACTCAGGTTTTACTTAGTCCACTGGTTGTACCAGAGATGAGCACCAAAACACCTATGGCATCTAAATTCAGGTGGGAGTTTAAAAAAGATTTAAAAATAATGTAGCAAAGTAGCATCTTAAGGAGTTAGAAGACGGTGGTGATTCTATGATTCTAAGACTGAAAGCTCTGAAGATGTCTCATGATGAAACAGCTTGCTTAGGCTGCAGATGGATACCTTTATATTTCCTTATTAGTATTTTTTAGACTTTTCTGCAGAGCAGGTTCCTATGATGTCCAGCTGCCCTTTTGCCTCAGGATTCTTAGAAGATGAGATTAACAGGAAAGGTAAAGAGATGGGTATGATGTGACCAGATGGTACTTCTGTGAAGGGGACAAGAACTGATAGCAAGTCTGTGTCCTTCTTTAATTTGATCAAGACACTGTAATGAGTCTGGCTGAAAACTTTACACATCTTGCAAACCAGTTTTCAGCTGAAATACCAATTTATTTACTTTTTAAGCTAGTGACAAATGAATTGTACTTGAGAAAGTAATAGATGAGGAGGAGCTCTGAGAGTTTCAGTGTGTTTTAGAGAATACTTTGACTTGAACAAAACAAGTGACATCCTTGTGCTGCATTCCCTGGAAGCTACGTTTCTATTCTATTCCTTATCTTTTTTCCAGATTCACGTTTCCCCATGAGATTGCTTTTTCTGTGTCTGTCATTAATCCAAAAGTCCCTTTGCCTGTTTCTGGGACTTTGCCTGCAAAGTTCATCAGGGCAACAGACCCTCAGGCCATCTTGGTTCATCAGACACCCTGTGACAGCTTTCTGAAATGGCAGTTTCAGTTTTAAAACTATTTGGTATTTCAGATTGTCACTGGGAAAAAAAGAAAGCTCTGTTTTGTACATGGAGAATCAATAATTATTTCTTCTCAATTGCTTTTTTGTGGTATAGAAAGCTGTACAAGTTATTTTGACTATGATTGCTGTAAGTTTTAGTGAGCTCTTTAAATTTTTTTTTTAAACTTTTCAGAAGATGTCTGGAGCAGTTTGTGTCAGTCTGGCTGGAGCAGGCATTTTCCAAAGGCTTTTCTCCCTGCCACCCCCTAAAAAAATTTAACATTTAACACAGCTACATCATTAACTGCAGTAATTTAAAATGAAATACCAGTAGCAGGTTAGTTTTCCCAGTTACCCTAGCAACACCATAGGACATCAGATGGTGTCAGTAAACAAAACTCCACTGAAACATCATTATTTTTGAGCTGTCTCTGTTAAGGCAGTTTAGTTGATCTAAGATCAGGTGGTGCTGAGTTCAGCTTGTATTTTTATTCCTTCATGTGACATTGGGTATGTTTGTGCCTGTGTATGTTTGTCCCTTGGAGTACATTGCTTGCCTACACCTCCCTCTACTCCCTCTGAGCACTGAACTGTGTTTGTGAAGGGTCACCAATACCCCTGCCTCTTGTCTGCCTGCAATGACTGCAGTTCCTCTGCCTGATAGAAAGCTTTTTATTTTCCTCTCTGCAACTCTATAACTCAATATGACTAGGAAGTAGCTGTCTTTACATTCCTCTGGCCCTCATAGAGTCATAGAATGGTTTGGGTTGGAAGGGACCTGAAAGATCATCTAGTTCCAACCCCCCTGCCATGGGCAGGGATACCTCCCACTAGACCACGTTGTTCAGTGCTTCATGCAGTCTGGCCTTCAACACCTTCAGGGATTAAGTGGGCATCCACAACCTCTCTGGGCAACCTATTCCAATGTCCCACCACCCTCACAGGAAAGAATTTCTTATCTCCAGCCTGAATCTACCCTCTTCCAGTTTGTATCCATTACTCTTAATCCTGCCATTCCATTTCTGACAAAAGTAAGGAAGAAAATCTTAACATTCTGAAGACATAAAGAAAAAGGAACATACTGTTTCATTCACACTTGGGATATTCGGCCACAGACACTCTGAAAGTATTTCAAATCTTACAGAATTTGTTTCAAAGTACATTTTCTGAGAGACACCAAAAAATTACCTGTTGCCCACATGGGGTATGTATTTTGTTTGCATTCAGGGATTGGGTCTAAGATGAAAAACTATCCCAGTCTGTGTCTGTGCCACTTAAATTGTCCAAAATTAATTTTTCTTAAAATTTTTCACATATTTTGAATATCAAGGAGGTTTGAACATGAAGCCTTCAGCTATCCAGGACCCTTTGCCCTTATCCTAACTAGGCTTGTTAGGCAGGTGTTTGTTTTTGTACAAAACTACCAATTCACTCTTCCTACCAGCAAATGGAAGAGCAATGATGCAAACATCTGGAGAGCTCTCTAGAGTGTTCCTCCCTTTGCCCCCACTGAATTATCATCTGGAGGAGTTGACTGGAAGAGTGCTACACCATAGTACTTGAAGGGTTTGAGATTAAATGGTCTTCATTATAAACCATCTGACAGCATCAATTCCTGCTCTGGAAAAGCTGCACAAAAGTTTTCAGAAGTGACTTCCTGTCCTTTATGAATATTGTCCTTGACAATTAACTGTATCTCACAATATTTAGGGTCCCATGGAAAGAAAACTAATTAAGGCAACATTCACAAAAGCCAGTGGAAATGTCACAGAATCACACAGAATCACAGAATATCAATGCAAGCATCCAGGACCTGAATACAAACCCATACTTGGAATTTAGACTGCTAAAAGCAACTGAGCCATTTCATTTTAATTTTCTGATATACGTGATGCTTGGGCTAAGAATCACCAAATACCTACAAATCACATGTGAGTTCTTTATAAATAGTAGCTGTCATTTAGAAGTAAGTGTTTTCCTCCCACTGCCAGAAGGAAATTCCAGTGTTCAGAAAACCTAATTAGTGAGAGGCCACAAGACAGACTTCAGATAGTTCTGTGTCCACCTACTCCTACATGGAAAGTAATTCAGTTGCAAACTCATAATGCTGAGATCATTCCTGTAGGCTTTCAGGCAGTGGTGCAAAGCATTAGAATAACTGTGTACATTTCAGCACTGGTTCCTCTTGTCCTATAATTTCCCCATCTGTTATACTTTATTATTCTTATTCTAACAGCTCAATGACCCTGCTCACTAAAAAGTTGAGGTGAAGGGAGTTCATCCCAGCTGGTGTCCAGTTGCAAGCAGTTATCCCCGGGAGCTCAGTTCTAGGGCCAGATCTGTTTAATGTCTTCATCAAGGACCGTGGAGGAGGACTGGGGACACCCTCAGTAGGTTTGTAGATGACACAAAGTTGGGTGGGAGTGTTGATCTGCTGAAGTAGGAAGGCTCTGCAGAGGGGTCTGTACAGGCTGGATCTATGGGCTGAGGCCAGTTGTATGAGATTCATCAAATCCAAGTTTCATATCCTGCATTTGGGTCACAACAACCCCATGCAGTAGTATTTAGTATTTATTAGTTATATTTAGCACTGGTGAGACCCCCTCCTCAATTGCTGCATTTCATTTTGGGCCCCTTACTACAAAAAGGACATTGAGGTGCTGGAGTGTCTAGAGAAAATGAAGCTGATGAGGGATCTGAAGAACAAGCCTTGTGAGGAACAGCTGAGGGAACTGGGGTTGTTCAGTCTGGAGAAAAGGAGGCTGAGGGGAGACCTTATTACTCTCTACAGCTACCTGAAAGGATGTTGGAGAGATGTGTGTCTTCATATTTTTTCCTAGGTAGCAGGTGATAGGACAAGGGGACATGGTCTCAAGTTACACCAGGGGAGATTCCTGATGGATATTTGGAAAAATTTCTTCACTGAAAAAGATTGGAATAGCTGCCCAAGGAGGCTTTAGGATTGTCATCCCTGGTGGCCTATAGACATGATACTTCAGGACATGATTTACTGATGGTTTGACTTGATGAACTCAAATGTCACTTCCAAACTAGAAAATTCTATGACTTTACTCCTCCAGTCCCTGTCTTGCCCTGCCTTGTGCTAGAGCTGGGTAAAAAGAGATGTCACCAGTAAAGACTGAGGCAAAAATGTTGAGCACTTCCACTTTCGCCTTGTCCTTTTTTTTTTTACCACCTTGCTAGTCTTGCTCATTAGGAGAGTACCATCTTGATGTTATCTCAGTGCCTTCGAATAGTTTCATAATAATTGCCTATACTGTTTATTTTTGACAACCTTGGGACGTAGCCTGAAAACATCTCGAGTGCTTTGAGCAATATGCTCTCGCTGTGTATACTCCCCCCTTCAACAGACCTTCAGCAAACTGCTCTGCCAATTCATCCCACCTTCACCTAATTTTGCCAGCTGCTTCTAAAATTCATTAAATCTTTTTCTGGTGAGTAATAGGAACATTCTGATCCCATCTGTTTGTGTGATATGATATGACTATGATAAGCAGTGACATTTCTTTATAGACCTTTGGTGCTAATTTTCCAGTCGGAAGAGGGAATACAATGCATGCAGTGAATGACGTGGGCAAAGAAGATGGAGAAAAGTTGTTCTTTCTCTCCAAAAGGGGAGAGCTAGAAATCTTCTAAGTAATTGCTGCAGTAAACGTAAGATGAAGGAAAGGGAACAACTTCTTTGCATACAACTTTTTGGTTTAATCTGTTGAACTCCTTAAAGAACTCAAGAATAAATTGGTTCAGAGTGTTTTAGTACCTATCCAGTGCCCAGGAGCATAATGATCTGAGGGTTTGTGTCAGTATCAGAGCAGAAGAGGTTTACAGGTGAGGAAGGATCCATCTGTGCTTCCTTAAAGACACTCTACTGTGTTGGACTGACCTTTGAACTGGTGTGTCTAGCCTTGCTTTTCCCATACCAAGTATGGACATTCATATTCTTTTTCTTCACCTTGGCCATTGCCTCTCAAAATGGAGCAATGTTGTCATGGAAGTTCCCTTCAGATCTTAAGGTTGAGATGCCTCAAAGATGATCAAAGGGCTAGAGCACTTCCCTTATGAGGACAGGCAGAAGGAGTTGGGGTTGTTGAGGTTCCTGCTGTTCCAGGGAAACCAAAGAGCAGCACCCAGTTCCTCCAGGAACAGAGTGATAACATACGAAAAGGGGGTTTTTTTAATCATACAGCACAGTGCTAGAGAGTAGCACATTATGTGCAGTGACATGGCAATGATGTGTGTGATGACTGCACAATGAAAGCAAAAAAACCAGTCAATGAAGTCTAAATGTGCCATCAAGAACTGCAGCAGGGGAAAGAGCTATGAGAGCACAAGTCCCACCTCATCTACTCAGGCTCTGTGGCTGTGTTTCAGGAACAATTCAGACATCCACAAATGGGAAATACACTCAAGTGTTAGATCCTTTTTATGTTATTTTATTCGTAACTAAAAGTTATGCCCACAAAAGAGATGGGATATGATTGTTCCATTCTTGGATTGGGTAGAAGGCACTTATGGAGCTCCTTCCCACATTTTGCATTCACCAAATCTCAAAAATCCTCTTTGCTTCATGTTTCTGGTATTTTGCAAATTTCTTAGTTTTAGCTACAGTAAGAATTAATTACATTGATTTAGGCACACAGCCTGGAATAATTACTTACATGATATTCATTGTTATCCTGTTCTATCCCTATGGTTACCATAAGCCATTATTTCACTTTAAATAATGTAACTGGATTAACTGGCAGAGTAAGGATTTGATTATAGGTCTACATAGATTATTTTCTTGCAGTTGCAATGATTTCCCCGTTGAAATTATTCACTTCAGCATTCATTTATAAGCAATTTATTTGGGGTAAGAAGATAGGAAGAGATGTGTGTACTAACACTTCCCTTGGCATGAAGTGATGCTGTCACTTTGATGCTGTCTATAAGGCAGCAAAATAACCTAAAGCATTTCCTATAGGAAAACAGTAACCTTGGTGCAGTCTGCCTCTTCCACTGCACATTCACATTTGAATGAATCATAGAATCATAGGATAGTTTGGGTGGGAAGGAATCTTCAAGATCATCTAGTTCCAACCCCCCTGCCATGGGCAGGGACACCTCCCACCAGACCAGGTTGCTCAGTGCCTCATCCAGCCTGGCCTTAAACACCTCCGGGGATTGAGGGGGCATCTACAATCTCTCTGGGAAACCTCTTCCAGTGTCTCACCGCCCTCATCATAAAGAATTTCTTTCTCATCTCTGTCCTGTACCTCCCCTCTACCAGTTTACATCCATTATTCCTAGTCCTGCCATCATATATCCTATTAAAAAGTCCTACCCCAGCCTTTCTGTAGCCTCCTTCAGGTATTGATAGGTCACTATGAGGTCCTCCTTGAGCCTTCTCTTCTCCAGACTGAACAACCCAAACTGTTTTAGCCTGTCCTCAGAAGGCCTAGCCCTGTGATTTTACATTTAAAACTGAATGTCACCTTTCAAAATATAATTTTGAATATCTTGAGGAACTCTGATATTGCAAAACATCTGTAAAACTTGCCATGGATCATGTGTCCTTATGCCTTCTATGTATGTTTGAAATGGGATTGCTGTGAAATTGGAGCTAATGAGTACCTTTAGCCCCAGATGCTGTGAAAGTGAAAATAACACAAAAAGCTCTATGTTGGAGCTGCACTTACCTCTGAAAAAACAGAACTTTGCAGCAGAAGGCTGCAAGAAGCCATGTTACAAGTCAGCTGAATCAGCCTCCATGAAGAAATGAAACCATTAAATGCTCTTTGAAATAAAACAATACCAGTAACAAGTGCAGTGACTGTGCTGTGAAGATGGGACACAGATCTGGGCAACTTAATTATGTCATGCAGGCTGAGCAGTTATTTTGCCTCAACCCCCTCTAACAATGATGGAAGCTCATTATGATAGGAAAAAAACCCCAGAATATGAAGGTCAGGGAAATGAAAATTTCTAGATGCAGAATGTATAAGAAGAAGCAAGTTTTTAATTAATTTAGAGATTAGTCAGGTATTCATCATCTTAAACCACATACTACTCCTTCATTGCTGATATTTACAACTTCCAGTGATTAAAATCCTCCCCTGAGGCATACTGTGAAACCTCTAAAGTCTTTGTCCTCACCAGTCACTAGTGTTTGACTGCATCCTCCAGTAAGTTGTTATCCACAGCACTCTGCAGCCAGAGAAATTACTGAGATTCTTGTTTTGCAAGTAGAAACTTTTGAAATGCAGAGAGATATCCAAAGGTTAATAGGATATGTGATGGCAGGACTAGGAATAATGGATGTAAATTGAAAGAGGGGAGATTGAGGCTGGAGAGAAGAAGTTCTTTACTGTGAGGGTGGTGAGACACTGGAACAGGTTGCCCAGAGAGGGTGTGGATGCCCCCTCCCTGGAGGTGTATAAGGCTTGAACCTGCTCTAGTAGGCAGGGACACCTCCCACCACACCAGGCTGCTCAATGCCTCATCCAGCCTGGTCTCCCTCCTAGTCCTGCCATCTTGTACCCTACTAAAAGGTCCTGAAGCCAGTTAAAAAAACCCCAGCATCAATATTATCATAAGAAATAATGTGGACTTGTCATTTAAGTCTTGAGAAGTGGCAAGAGAAGGATGTTGTGTATGTTGTGACAGAAAGGGAGGGAGAGAATAATAGAGGTAGGAAGAAGAATGAAAAGTGAACTTCAAGAACGGGTAACCAAGGATAATTTTAGGTACTGGGAGGCAGGCTGTCTTGGAGAAGAGCAGGGGAAGTTTGCCATTTTGATACATGTGAGTGGTAATATCCTGGGAAGCTTGTGCATAAGCTAGCTAGAGCAAGAGAAGTGTGTGGTAGGCAAAGTTCCAATTAGCCATGTTGAGAAACTGTTATAAACCTTTCAGTGAGGAAACACCTGCCAAACTTGAAAGGTCTCTTCAGCAGATGTTCTTCGTGGCTGTTCTCAAGATCTACAGCCTGAATAGCTCGCTGGATACTAGCACAAGAAGTTCTGAGTGCATCAGAGGGTTAAGAGCCACAGCACTATGGTACTCTGAGTTCTTCATCTCCCTGGAGAGCTTAAGTGGCCAGTAAGGTCTGAATCTTTTTAAAATCAGCCTGGCTAAAAGCCTTCTGGTGAGGTGTTGAGGCATTCTCCCAGGAGACACAGCTTTTGCAAAAGCCTGGAGGTTTGTGTGGATGCTTCTGCAAAAAAAACCCTATCCTTTTCATGGGGAATGGGGACAGAAACATTGAATGGAGGCACTTCTTGCCACCAAAATAGAAGTGATTTTACAAAGCTTGTAAAAGAAAAGGATTTTGTGGGTGTTCATCTTTTCAGCACCTGGTAAATCCACTGAAGAATTTTATGGGGAATGAAATTCTAAATGTCTATAGATTTAATATTTCTCTTGCTGTTATCGAATAGTGATTTCAGGTCAACTTAATGGAAACTAAATTTGATAAGACTTTTGTACTTGAAGATTAGTGTTTTTATATTGCCTGTGGTATTAAGGATTTTAGACGTTGCTGTTCAGCCAGGAAAACAGTGTGGGGTGAATTTAAATGAAGCGGAAATGTACCCGCACAGGATTTAACAGAGGAAAAAAAAAAACCCTGGTGTTTATAAATGACTGTTTGTGATTGTGCTCTGAAGTTACACTTGCCAGTTCTGTCAAAAAAGTAAAATAAAATCAAACTAAAAGATTGGCAATGACAGAGCAAGAAAGCAAGATAAACACAACAAGATAGCAGCAAGTCTCTTCTAGTACCATTTCTTTAAAGTGCTCTGCTGATTTAGATTATTCTCAGGCATCTGGGCATTGAGGCTATCAACACAAATATCTTAATTACTTTCCCACAGCTTTCACGAACTACTGCTTCTTTTTTATCTGCTTTTTCTTGCAGACATTTTGTTGAACCTTTCCTAACCGATTTACTTTCTACCAGTTCGGAAATCTTCTCATTTCTAAGTTACTCTGTTCATTAGAATTGCTTTGCATTAGTCCAGTGAGGTTTTTTTGTTCTAGTTTCAGTTGTTACTGGAATGGGAGAAGCTTGTCTCTGTGTGCTCTCTTATTAACCTGAATAAACGAGAGTGAATTTCCAACGGATGATGTACAGAGAGGTGATTTTGCCCCTCTACTTGGCTCTGCTGAGACCCCACCTGCAGTATTGTGTCCAGTTCCAGAGCCCTCAGCATAAGAAGGACGTGGAGCAGGGCACAGGCTGCCCACAGAGGGTGTGGAGTCTCTGGAGACATTCAAAACCCCTCTGGATGTGCTCCTATGTGACCTAGTCTGGGTGTGCCTGCTCTGGCAAGGGGATTGGACTAGATGATCTCTTGGGGTCCTGATATTCTGTGATTCTGTGAATTGTAAGAGTTTAATAGATAGCAAATGCAAACCAACTGACAGTGGCAAATTGGACATCACCTAAGAGTTTAAACCCAGTGGAGAGTGTTAGAATGCAAAGGGGTTTATTTTCTGCCAAACACTGTCCTTAGTGTGCCAGCCTGGTGTATATTTCCTCTAACTATTCAGTCAAATAAAAGCCACAATGCTGAGCACTTAGTTAGGGGTGTGAGTGTCTTTTTGGCACATCACTCAGGTAGTTAAATTTTGCTGTGATGTGGAGTTGACTTTCTGGCATTCTGCTGTCACATGTGAGAGGATACATCGTGTGCTTCTTAAGCAATTGCAGTTCACTTAGAATTGATAAGCTCAAGATAAATTATAGCCTCCTGTGTCTCATAATTTCCCTTTAAATTTTATTTCCACAAAATTACATAAAAATTGAATATTCTTTTCAGAGTCCTAACTAAGCTTCCATTGCCCCTTGCTACAACCAGGTATTTTTACAAAGGCTGTAATCAAGAAAATAGAGGTGTTTTTGCACACTGCAACCTCTTGCATTTTTACTTCTCCTTTATGGATAATAAATGCTATGGAGACTTACAGGCTGTTACAACCCTACTATTTCTATGCCCTGCTTTCTTAAATGTTGCTGGGGATGATTGCATGCTCTTCCATGCGTTCTCTCTCCTGGCACAGTGTGAATCACACATGGAAGGAGTGTATCCTGATGTTATTTTTTGTTGTTATACTAGAATAAAACATATTGAAGAACATTGATCTGTTGGAGCAAGTCCAGAGGAGGGCCATGAAGATGATGAGAGGGCTGGAGCACCTCCATATGGTAGGGATCTGATTCAGAGCACTGTGAACAGTGCTAAAGCCTCCCAGGAAGTCAAGATAAGGGGAATTTTCCTTCTAAAAGTTTATGGCTCTTCCATCACAACTTCCTGAAGCATGTGCACAGCAAAGGATGTACACACAACAAAATGGGCCTTCTTTAAACACCATCAAATGTTTCCTTTTCTTCTGCACTTGTTATTTGTAGGATTCTGGTATGTAGATTACTCCTACACAAGCAAAGCATCAAATTATCTGCATATTGGGTTTTTTTTCCCCAAGTGCCTGGAGGTAACCTGGCACAGCCAGTCTGATAGAAATGAACACATCTTATCTCTATCATTCTGCTGGATTCAGCCAACAGTGCATGTAAGTGAAGAAGTTTCTTTGGAGATTTGAGCCTGTCTAAAAGCTTCAGGTACTTTCAATATCTCCTGCTCCATGAGAAATGAATTCTCAAATGATAAAACATTGTGACAAGTGAACAAACAGCAGATCCCACTTTGTTTATTAACAAACTGCTGACTGGGAGCACAGGACATGCCAGGCTGCTTTCATCTAACTCAGTTCCTTCTTTTTAACAGCAGCCAACACCAGATGCTTCACACAGTGGTGGAAAGAACCAGTGCAGGCAGAGGCAGGAAAATTTGCCTCTGCATTGCTCCTGCCATCAAACTACAGATCCCCTAAGTCATGCTGTATATCGTGGTACATGGTAATGTGCATTACAAATAAACCCTACAGGGCTTTATAGCAAAGAAACACCAACAATATTCTTAATAGTGCCCACAACATCCAGTTTCCTGCAAAGAAGGGTTAGTACCTTTTCTGAAGGATGTGCTAATTCCAGCAAGATGGTTATGTATTCTGGAGTAGGATGGACACTTTTAATTGCCAGGCCAGATGAGGATCCTTTACACTATATGCACTAGGAGTTCTACCTCCTCGTTTGGGGTATAAAGAAAGAAAAGAAGACAAATTAGAGAGAAGTGATTTACAAGTGATCTGACTGATCTTTACGTCCTGATTGGAAAGCTTTACCTATTGTAAAGAGTGGCAGACAGTGCTCAATTCTCCATGGATGTGATGGTTCAGCAAGGACTTGTGGTGGTCTTAATGCTACTCTTAGTCACTGGAATGGGAGCTGAGGCATCAGCAGGAAGCACTGGCTTCTTGGGTGAAGGGAGATGATTATGCCTTTTAGGATGTTGCTGCATGTCTGTCCAGTACTCTCACTAATTAGGGGGTAAGGCTCCAAACATACAAATCAGAGATGAGAATCTATTAGATCTGGTCGAAAAATGGGCTGAGCAGTGTGCTCTGGGATCAATCTCAGATCAAAGAGGAAGGACAGATGAAAAATGGAAGACAATCTCCAGAAGTGATTGTTTAATTTTTTTAATTGGGTTTTATTGTATCTGATGGATTTATGGTTTGAATGATGACTTTCTCATTGTCTGTAATAAAATGTGGGTATTTTAAAGCAATGCCAGCATTTCTGTACAAGGAACAGAAGTTGTTTTTTTCCATATGAAATTACTTACAGCAGTAGGATACTGGAGATGCAGAGATAAGAAGCGTACTTTAGAGATGACTGAGTGGGGAGTGGGGAGAGCAAGAACACAGGAAAGCAAAGTTTTTGGACTGATGCATCTTTCTACTAAAAAGTACAAATTTTTTGAGTAGTAATGTCATTTCATTCTGATGATTCAGGAAAAAAGCAATAAAGCAGCACATAATTTTTCACATGAAAATAGGAATCCAAGAGCATAATACGATTCTTTGGGGAATTTAGGAAGGCCTGGGGGCTCTAGGAATCATGGAATGGTTTGAGTTGGAAGGGACCCACCTTTCCCAGAAGTTGTCTCCCTCCTTCTCTGCTTGTGCTGTAGCACAAGTACAATACAATAAAGTATTTCCATGCTTCAGGAAATTTCTTACTTCCCTGAATAAGAGAATCCCTGAGAAAAGGGTGTGAGTTTTTCCACTCTTGCCAATCAGGGTAATCCCTTGGCATGTTTGGACTCACTGACCTGCTTCTGTATCCCAACAGCTGGATTCCCCCAGCCAGCTGTTTAAATCAGGGTTTCAGGCAGGCAAGCTTCAGGCAGACAACCTGCCCAGTGGGGTATTTACATGGGTGTTTTTTTAGGAATACCTTTTGTATGCTCATATTTGATGGGCTGAGGGGAGACTGAGGGGTGACCTCATTGATTTCTATAAATATATAAAGGGTGAGTGTCAGGAGGATGGAGCCAGGCTCTTCTCAGTCATCTCCAATGATAGGACAAGGGGCATTGGGTGCAAACTGGAACACAGGAGATTCCACAGAAATAAAA
Source organism: Turnix velox (assembly GCA_013400935.1). Taxonomy (NCBI): domain Eukaryota; kingdom Metazoa; phylum Chordata; class Aves; order Charadriiformes; family Turnicidae; genus Turnix; species Turnix velox. Next base: position 244,924 of record VZTY01031019.1, read on the forward strand.
GAAAAAACCTTTTTACAATGAGGGTGAGCGAAGAGTGTCCCAGGCTGCCCAGAGAGGGTGTGGGGTCTCCTTCTCTGGAGACATTCAAATCCTACCTGAATGCCTTTCTGTGTGACCTGGTCTAGGTGTTCCTGCTCTGGCAGGGGATTGGGCTAGATGATCTCTTGAGTTTCCTTCCAATCTCTGATATTCTGTGATTCTGTGACTCTTGTATTACTGAGTTGCTTTTGTTGTGCTTTGTTTCAGACACTGTGTCTTACCAAAAGGTTTTTCTCAGGAGTGATAGGAGCTCTGTTTGAAACAATCTGTGATAAATAAGCAAATAGCCTGATCCAACCTTGGAGGTGGATTTTCATTGCTCCAATAGGCAGTGTCTCCTTTCAAACTGGGGCTTTTTCTCTGTCCTTGAGAGAGAGACAGGTGTTGGCTGCAGAATGCAGATCCCTAGGAAGGCTTTCAACTTCCTGCTGTGTGATGGCCCATACCTTGGATTTAATTTCAGGTCACTTTCTAGCACTGGGTATTTCATTTCTCATCTGTCCTATCAGTCCTACTTAACTGTACAACTGTTGATGCCTCTGAAAGCTCCTGCCAACAGTTTGCCATCTGTTTTAAACTAAAGCCATTTAGTTTCTCTTGATGTGAGACAAAACCATCTGATATGCAAATAGGAACAATAGGTGGCCAACTAGTCTCTATTTAATGCAAATGAAAACTCACCAGCAGTTCGCAGGGGCTTTGGTGATGTTCTCTATCCCCAGACCCTTCCAGTGAGTCTCATTTAAAGTTCAGTGCAGCCAGCTCCTGGATAATGGCTCTTCTCCAGCTCAAGAGACTTTTCTTTCATCCTTACTGCTGTTAATTTAAAATATGCATGAAACTGCAAGAAAACCTTATTTTCTTCTTCAAAGGAGTTCTCAGATTTCTTAATTTGTGAGTCGTTAAGATGTTTGTCCTTTATGCTATTGGGTGTTCCTTAAATGCCCCTGGTGTGAATAGAAAGGGAAATGGCTGTGTCTCTCAGAAGATCATAGAGTCAGCATAGAATGGTTTGGGATGGGAGGGACCGTCAAGATCATCCAGTTCCAACCCCCCTGCCATGGGCCAGGGACACCTCCCACTAGTCCAGGTTGCTCAATGCCTCATCCAGCCTGGCTTTAAACACCTCCAGGGGTTGAGGAGGAATCCACAACCTCTCTGGGCAACCAGTGTCTCATCACCCTCACAGGAAAGAATGTCTTTCTCATATCTAGCCTGACTTCTAGCTGTTCTTCCCCAAGCATGGGGTAGTTGAATATTCAGGTGGCTGTGACTCTTGGTGCTCTCTTCTTCATTGAGTGTCTCTGGAAAATGATTGATGCAGCAGATAACTCACTCTGACACCCCATAGAAGGGATTCCAATTCTGCTGGTTTCTAGCATCTGACAGTTCCCTGGGGTTGGTGAATTTTAGTTTGGATATTCCCAATCAGCTTTTGGATTGAGGTTCTTTGCCTTCAAAATAGCTCTGAACCACAATGGCTCCGATAGAATTTGAATCTTTCATGAATGTGTGCCATGTGATTCTTCATGCAGTTTTTCCTCAGATAGTGAAAGCTCCAAATCACATTATTGTATTAAAATGTACTGCTTTGAAATGTGCCTTTAGATGGTTTAATCTTAATTCCCTCCTAATAGAGCATAATCAGGCTATCGTGGCAGTAGCTATTTTCAATGGTTTTAAAAGAGATTGAGGACAGCTTGGCATGTGCCCAAACACAAACAGACATCAACTCTCAGATTCTTGGTAACAATGAATGTTCTCTAAACTTCCATAAAAATGTAACAGAGACAGAATATTGAGACACTCATTAGAAATAGCAGTAGGGTTGGGAATGAGGACCAGCTCAGATTTACTGGCTCACATATGAACTTATTTCTGTGGCTGTTCTGGGAATAAGGGGAGGTTGGAAGAGAGTGTTGGGGACTGCAGGAGTGATTTCTGTGAGAAGACACTAGGAGCTGCCTCTGTGGTTTTAGCTTAGACACAAAAATTTAGGGATGACCATAAAGCTGACATAAAATATACACACCTTGGAAAATGGAGAGGTCTAGGCTTTAAGGGACAGAAGCAGCAACTTTGGGCTCATCTGAGGCAGTCCAAATGCCACCACCTACCTTCTACCTTTTTATTTATGTCCTTCTCAGATATTCACAGTGATTATAGTTTTCAGGGAATCACGGATTAAAGATGGAGGTAAGTTAAATTACTTTATTCATGTTCTGTGCTTGGTAGTAGTTTTCCGTAGCCTGATCTCTTGATAATGTATTAGAAATTACATCAGTGGGAGGTTTGCCAATAAATTGTCGGAAAAGGTAGCCACATAGATAGATCACTCTACAGCTTTGTGATTTTAAAAGGATTCTCAAAGGGAAAAATTATATTCTTTTGGAACTTAAGCATTTGTGAAGAGGATTGTGTGGTTTTAAGTGTGATTGCTGAGTTCTCCTGTGCTCAGTGATGTCACAGAGGAAATTACTGCAAAAACAGCATGGAAATACACAGAAAGATGTGAATATATATCACGGGGAAAAAATAAGCCTGAAATATTTTCACCTGCATTTAAGGTTTAAGTATAAACGCTGAGAAACTCATGTTCTCCCCTAAGGTTTCAGGGCATCACATCTAGATTTACTGAAGATAAAACTTGTAGTTCCCATGGAGTTTCAACCTCTGTTAGCAATGTACAGGCAAGTGGTGCTGCCACATTGCTCACACTGCTAAAAAAGAGAGGGGTTTTTTTTGTTTTTGTCGGTGGTTTTTGTTCTAAACAAGTACATTTCTGGTCAAAAAACAAATCAGTCCATCTCCACAACCTGGTGCACCGAGGTCCTCAAATTAGACAGAGCTAAGTATGCATGGCCAGGCCTCCTGACATTTTCTAAAGCTCACATCAGCTGCTCAGCTTCCTACGAATTGAAAGGCACTTTAGAAAAGCACTTCCCACCCCTTGGGACTGACATTGAATCAAAAGGCCAGAGAGTTTGAACACAGCTTGAAAAGTATTAGGTAGGATGCACCATGAAGCAGAAAGTTATGGTAGAAAAAAAAAATCTACTTTAACCTGAAGAGAGAAGCCTCATAGAAACTCATCCTCTTCTGTATTCTTAGGAAAATTAACTGGTTAGCAGGGAAATCACCCAACCAAGCCCATGAAGGTGCAGCTTGCTTTCTGTGGTGAGTAGCTTGGTAGTGTGCCCAGGGAACTGGGGCCTCAGAATGTGGTCACACTCAAAGAGTTGCAGTCAGTGACGCATTGTCCAAGTGGAAACCAGTGAGGAGTGGTGTTCCTCGGGGATCAGTACTGGGACCAGTCTATTTAACATCTTTGTTGGAGACATGGACAGTAGGATTGAGTGCACCCTCAGCAAGTTTGCAGATGACACCAAGCTGTGTGGTGCAGTTGACACTCCAGAGGGATCTTTACAGGCTTGAGAGGTGGGCTCATGCCAACCTTGTGAAGTTCAACAAGGCCAAGTGCAAGGTCCTGCACCTAGGCTGGTGTTTAAGGCCAGGCTGGGCAAGGCACTGAGCAACCTGATCTAGTGAGAAGTGTCTCTGCCTATGGCAGGGGGGTTGGAACTAGATGATCTTGAAGGTCCCTTCTAATCCAAACTGTTCTACGATTCTGTGGTGTGGGTTGCTTCATTTTTCTTTAAATGTAAGACAAAAAAAAGCAGGTAAGGGAAACAAGGCTGTTGTATTTTTGTAGAGTATAGAGAGCTATGCTTCTACTGCCCTAGTCAGACACAGCAGACAATTCTGGTTGATTTTTGGGCTCTCTGGACCACTTATTTACTAAGCACTCTGGCTCCTTGATGTAGCAGGGAATAGAAAATGTAAAACCTTGCCTGTCCTTTGCAGTCTGGCACTGAGTTCTGCAGCTCAAATTCTCCCGCTGACCTAATTATCTGTTTATTTTTAACCATATGTGGCCTCGGGCAACAGAAAAAAGCAAACAAGCAAAGGTGGATGGCTCTTCATGAAAAGAATTTTATGCACTCACATGTACTTCCCTGGTATTCAAATGCTTGACTGGCTGAATAATTAACTTCACTGTTAGAAGACACTGAGCAGGCTGAAGAAGTTGGGGTTGTTCAGGTGGGAGAAGAGAAGAGGGGACCTCACAGTAGCTTCTCAGTACTTTCTTCAGAGGGCTACAGAAAGGCTGGGATAGGACTTTTTAATAGGATATGTGATGGCAGGACTAGGAGTAATGGATGCAAATTGGTTGCTCAGAACCTCATCCAGCCTGGCTTTGGATGTCTCTAGGGATGGAGTCTCCACCACCTTTCTGGGCAACCTCTTCCACCCCCCTCATGGTGAACACTCAAGTCCTTCCATTTTTCCCCCTAGGCAGGCTTCACATTTCCCTCCTTTTCTCCATCACCTGCCTCTGCCCCACTCCAACCCTTTTCCAACCCCTTTTTCCCCCAAATCCCACACCCCTGGGCTCCACTGGAGACCCCTCCCCAGCTGTTCCAAATCAGCCCCCCACCCACTCTCCTATGTAACACCAGTGAGAATAGGCAGTAGTCACCATTTGCTTCTGCTGTGGGGCTTGAGGGATGTTCCTCCTTGTGGTTCTGCTGCAGGACATCACTGGTGAGCTGCATTTCCAAGGAGCGGTGGTGGGAGGAGAAAGGCCGGGGGGCCTGCTGGCCCCTCTGGCTGGTTGGGCAGGAGGAGGGTGATGTCCTTGTGTTTCCATATCTTGCCTTAATGCTCTGTGAGGCTTCCCTAAGGTCAGATGATGGCTTAGAAGGAAAGCAGGAGTCTTGTGTTTTAGCACATACGTCTCATAAAAAAACTCTATGAAAGTAACTCCAGGACAAAAGTTCGCCAAATAGCACTGTGAATTATAGAATCACAGAGTAGTTTAGGTTAGAAGGGACCTTAAAGATCAAGTTGTCATCCTTGAGGGTATTTAAAATACGAGATCTAAGTCCTTAGAAACATGGTTCATTTAGGGACTTGGCAGTGGTAGGATAGTGGCTGGACTTAGAATCATAGAATCATAAAATGGTTTGGATTGGAAGAGACCTTAAAGATCATCAAGTTCTAACCCCCCTGCTATGGGCAGGGACACCTCCCACTAGATCAAGTTGCTCTGTGCCTTGTCCAGCCTGGCCTTAAGCACCTTCAGGAAGGGGGCATCCCTGTCTTCTCTGGGCAACCTGTCCCAATGTCTTGCCACCCTCACCATTCTTTCTTCTCTCCAATGTGAATCTTCCCCCCTTCCCAATTATATCCATCACTCCTAGTCCTGCAATCACAGAACCTATTAAAAAGTCCTACCCCAGCCTTTTTGTAGCCCCCTTCAGGTGCTGAGAATCTACTCTGAGGTCCTCCCTGAGCCTTCTTTTCTCCAGGCTGAGCAAACCCCAACTCTTTCAGCTTGTCCTCATATTTGACTTTCTCTTCTTGAAGTTCTATTTAAACCTAAATCATTCTGTGACTCTAGTGTCAGTACCTGTGTGCTCTCCTACTACATGACAGCTCTGCCAGAAATCAAATATGCCCCAAGATTTAGCCCTGTGGATCTCAGCTGAGTATCCACTGTATGCAGTGAGTGTGCTGTTTCCCAGTACTAAATACAAAGCTGACACTCCTGGATTCATTGTAAGATAAGAGTTACAGAATGTCATATTTATCTTCCTCAAATTGTCATCCATCAAGGTAACTTGGGGTCAGATATGCTTAAAATTAGGTTCTCACCTTAAAGCTGATACCTTGTGTTCTGGTTCATTTATTAAAAATCAATCCACTTCTGTTTGCTGTAGCTCTTTTTGCCTTCACAGTGACTTACATTTTAAATTATCAGGGATCTAATAAGCCAGCATGATACCTTGTTTGCAAGGATGTATCTTCATTTCTCTACCTGAAAGGGGAGTGATCTATTTTTTTCCACTTCATATCCCTTGTTTTAAGCACCTCCTGGCTTCCTTTGTCTCTGCTTACTTTGATGTTCATAGCTGTGTGAATGTGGCAAAATGCAAACTCTAAACTTTTGAGTGATTCCAAACAGTTTTCAGAAGAAAATGTGGATTTACAAAGCTTAGTTTAAGTTTTTAGTTATCTCAGACCAAGAAGTAAGCTTCCAGCTTGTTCTGGAAATTACTGGAAAACATACTCAGTATCTTCTCTTAAGCAGATGCAACAAGGTTGGTTGTAGCTCAGATGGGAGATACTGAGTGCAACAGGGGATGGTAGAACCGCCCCTATCCTCTCAGTGAAAATCAGGTGCAGGAAAATAAAGGCATGGTCAGAGTATCTTCCTCCTGCTTTCAAGTCATCCTTCAGCTAATAATGGCTTTATAGATTAAATAGCAAGTTTTAGCTAAATTGCAAGTGCAACACAGAAACAGTACTGATGTTTAAAGACTTAGTTTGAGCTTAGTCAATGAAGCATGGCATCTCATTCATATTCATCTCCAGCAGAGACCTGGCTGTTCCACTCTCTGATTCAATCATTTGCTTGCTGAAGTATTTTACTTCCCCCTGTGTGTTCTTCATCACACTCTTCCCTTCAGCCTTCACCTCTTTCCTTTCAGGTGTTCCAAGGTTGAATTCCCAGCCTTCCCCCACTATTCCTCATGGAAGCTTCTGTGTTCTTCTGCTCCAGCAAATTATGAATTATTTTTTTGGTAGCTTCAGAGAATTGCATCCAGTGACATAAGAGGAAAGAGGCTAAAGATAATCTGCGACATATCAGTATGAAAATCCCAGATATATCTGTGGCATTATCATTTGCAGTCAGGACATACTCAACTACAGTGATACCGAGCAGTTGATAATCATGTTTTGGTTCCTAAGTCTTTTCATGATCCACTATCAATATTCAGGGCATGATAAGATTGCATAGGTCAGTGGATTCTTTCATGGTGGGGTAAACTTGTCTTGCAGATGTTTACAGGCTGAAGGAGTTAGGGTTGTTGAGCCTTGAGAAGGAAAGGCTCAGGGGGAACCTCATAGTAGCTTCTCAATACCTGAAAGGGACCTACGGAAAGGCATCTTACTAGGAAGGAACTGTGTCCTACTTCTAAGGAAAGAGCAGACAAATGACACCAAAACCTTTTCTGCAATTACTGTTAAGACTTAGTTAAACTTTTTCACTTAATAGTGAAATAGAACTTCAGGAGAAAATATTTTTATTGCTGCTGAAACATCATCTCACACTTCTGGCTGCTCTGCATGGAATTGACATCCTGCACCCCCAACAATAATACAATGCATTAACAAGTGATTGAGGACAGCATTTTCTTATTTAATTACTAGAGGCTTTCACATCATTCAGCAATAAAGCCTGTGGGGCTCAGCTCCACTGAAAATCTTATGTGCCTCAAGTAAGGATTATTGAGGATTTAGGTTCTCCTGTCAGAACATGGATTCTTCAAAACCTTCATCTGCGATCTCCCACAGCAGAGGCCACAATTCTGAACAAAGACTGGTATCACCCATGGAGAAGAAATAGAAGCAGCAGACACTGCTGCCTTTAAAGTAGAGGTAGCCACAGCAAAGAAGGATGAACCCCTGTAAAAAAAAACTTACACAAAACCCCCAGTGAACTCAGAAAGCTCTGGGGAGACATAGTTTTGATAGAATTCCAGCCCCCTAACTACTGCCTTTCAGGCAAGTGAGGTTAATGTCACTCCAACTTAGAATCACAGAATAATTTGGGTTGGAAGGGACCTTCAAGATCATCTAGTTCCAGCCCTGCCATGGGCAGGGACACCTCCCACTAGATCAGATTGCTCAGTGTCTCATCCAGCCTGGCCTTAAACACCTCCAGAGAGGGGTGATCCACAGCATCTCTGGGCAACCTGTTCCAGTGTCTCACCACCCTCACCATAAAGAATTTCTTTATCTCCAGCCTGAATCTCCCCTCTTCCAATTTGCATCCAATTAGTCTCACAGTCCTGCCATCCTGGACCCTATTAGGAAGTCCTACCCCAGCCTCTCTGCAGCCCCCTGAAGGGGGTATTGAGAAGCTCCTCTGAGGTTCCCCCTGAGCCTTCTCCAGGCTGAACAACCCCAACACCTTCAGCCTGCACTCAGAAGGGAGGTGCTCCAGCTCTCTCATCTTCCTGGCCCTCCTCTGGACCCACTCCAACAGCTCAATGTCCTTCTTACATTGAGGGCTCCAGAACTGGACACAGTAACTACAGGTGGGGTCTCACCAGAGCCCAGTAGAGGGGCAAAATCCCTTCCCTTGACCTGCTGGTCAACCAGCCCAAGACCTGGTTGACTTCTGGGCTGCAAGTGCACACTGGGAGCTCATGTTGTTTTGTCACTGGTCAGCTATGAGTTAAACCCTGGTTACTGCCAACCTTAGAAAGCAAAAGGCAAGAGATGGTTAATAAAGACAAGAAGCAAATAATTTAGTTAATTTTAGTGTAAGCTCAACTAACAGTAAAGGAAAAATATATGTAATGTATTGGGTGGTAGCACAAGTCCTCAAAATGCATTCAGAAAGGCAGAGCAAGGAACAGAAAGGGTGCCTGAAAGCAGCAAACTGCAGGGTAAGCTTTTGTCAGCTGCTACCTCAGCAAGAATGAATCAATCAGATTCATCAGCACAGACTCAATTAATCAGATTCATCAATCACATTCAAACCCTCGGTGCAACTCAGAATCAAGCACAGAAAAGAAATCAGGAGAAACCAAAGGTTATATATAGGTAACAGAGGAGGAGGTGAAGAGAAGCATTAGTCCCTGGTTACAATTTATCCTTTTTCCTCTTTATCTCCATCTTTGCTGACTGTGGAGGCTGTCCTCTGGCCTCTAGCACCTTGGTGGCCCACTAAGCAAGGGTTGAGAATAACTGTACAGACTGTGTGTGCTGTAAACCATTTTGAAAGTCATTTATACTGAAGGACACTTCATTGGAAAGGGAAAGAAATAAGAGTAGAAAAGGAAATAGCAAAGTCTATAGTGGCTTCTTTTTGCCCCATTGGTTGGTGCTGTGTGATGGTTGCTAGGACAAAGGCACCTCCATTAGAGTAAGAATTATTTAAACTCCTCTGAAAAGATCAAGAGTGCAGCTAGAAATTTTTTTAAGGTCACACTAGCTTTTTCAGGACTACATTTGCTTAATATAGGAAGATTAGGCTGCAATTCTGCTAATTAAATCATATAGATCCTTCACAATGGTTTTGTGTCAGCATAACTAGTGTCAGTTTTAAGGTTTCCACTGAAATAAAAAGACAGCTTTTGTGCCTTGGAGTCCCTGTAAATTAAGAAAATGGAATAAGTTCTATAGAATCATAGAATGGTTTGAGTTGGAAAGGACCTTAAAGATCATCTAGTTGAGGGCTCCAGAACTGGACACAGTAACTCCAGTTGGGGTCTGACCAGAGACCAGTAAAGGGGTGAAATCGCCTCTCTTGACCTGCTGGTCACATCTCGCTCGATTCAGCCCACAATTCATTTTGCCTTCTGAACTGCAAGCACACACTGATTGCAACTCATGTGGAGTTTTTCATCCACTGACACCCCCAAATCCTTCTCTTCAGGGCTGTGCTCAAGCCACTCACCACTCAGCTTGTCTCTGGGGTTGGGGTGCATCTCCACAGGTTAGTTCTCTGAAGAAGATGTCTGGAGAATGTCAATTTTCCTCAAGCTTTCTTTCCTTGCTGCACTAGATATTGTCAAGTACAAAAGCCTTGCAAAGAAAATAGTCAGTGCCTAATGCAAAGTCCTTTGAAGTCAGTGGGAGTCTTTTCATTGACTTCAAAGGGCTTTAGATCAGGCCCTGTTACAACAGTTTAAATAATTCAATATGAGCACAGTGAATTGGGGCTTGGCACGTGGATGTTATGAAATCCAGAGTATGGAGTGGTTCTCCATAAATTGGCCATAATAACAAAGATCTGGAAGAGGAAACCTTGGATCAAATTAATTTAAGTAAGGGAAATATTAAATTGTTAACCTTAGAGTTAATAATCTTGATTGGGCTGTTAACTTTGATGGTAGAAGTTCAGTTGGCAAAGAAAATAATTAGTTTTTTAGTACCTATAGTTTCTATATTGCTGTTAATATTCTTAGAGGAAATTAGATTTAGAAAAAAAAAAGGGGGGCGGTTTAGATCAGATTTTTGACATGGTTTTTATATTAATTTTACTTGCAACTTATTTTATCCCTGACTCTGAAATTATTCAATAGTTTTATGGGACATTCGTGAAAGGAGTTGATCTTCTGCATGTACATGAATAGAAGTGTCATCTCATAGATGAGAGCACTTTTGTCTTATGCTTTTACTCTGATCTTTTTGATAAAGTCTTTCAAACATCTGTGTTTAGTTTTCAACCACCACTTTATATTTCTCCACTGTAGTTCTTATATTTTAATATTCACTTCATTTATTTTTAGCTTTGTTTTCATATTACATTTGAGAAAGCACTGTGCCTCTTTTCCCTTTGTATCACACAAGTTCCATCAGCTCAGAGAGGAGTTGTGATTAAACGATAAGTGATAGTCTCATGAAGTATTCATTAGCCCTCTGTGTCAGAGCTACACCGCAGTACTCTGACTGGGGGTAATTCAGAGGCATGGATGGAAGGTAACCTCCATGCAACTCTCACTTTTATAAAGTGCAGAGAGAGAGCAGAAATACAGTCCCTTGACATCTAAACCATGCCCTGATCTAGCAAGGTATCACAGAGTATCAGGGATTGGAAGGAACCCCAAGAGATCATCTAGTACAATACCCCTGCTGGAGCAGGAACACTCAGACCAGGTCACACAGGAAGGTGTCCAGGTGGGGTTTTAATGTCTCCAGAGAAGGAGACTCTACACCTTCTCTGGGCAGCCTGGGACACTCTTCTCTCTATTTATTTGGTATTTCTGTGGAACCTCCTGTGTTCCAGTTTGCACCCATTGCCCCTTGCCCTTTCATTGGAGATGACTGAGAAGAGCCTGGCTCCATCCTCCTGACACTCGCACTTTTTATATTTATAGACATGAATGAAGTCACTGCTCAGTCTCCTCTTCTCCCAGCTCCCTCAGCCTTTCCTCAGAAGGGAGGTGCTCCAACCCCTTCTTCATCTTGGTGATGACACTATTCTCTTGTTCTTTTACATATTTTGAAGGCAGTTATCATGACTCCTTTTTCTACAGAATTCAGACTTGATCAGCTCAGTTCTTTCAGGCTCCTGATGTGTTTTTGAAGATCTTCTGCCATCCCTTGTCACATCCTGTGCTTTCTTTTTTTTGAGTAGCAAAGCCCCAAACTTCAACAGCATTTAGATTGGGACATTGCTGCTATCAAGAAGAATGCAAGATATACTGAGGTTTTTTTCTATATGGCAGCCCTTCCAGGAAATATCAGATGCTCCTGCCAGTAGAACAAAGATGGAGAGCCTTTAAACAGGATGTTCTGTCACTTGAAGGAGCTATGATATCAGCATGCACACATCTACAAGATAGAGAGGATGTCAGCTGAGTAGAACTTGCATCTGAAGCAGCACAAATCACTTCTTTTGAAGATGAGTCACCCCTCAGAATTTTACACAAAGCATCTCAGTCAGTGCACAAATAGAGGTCACAGATGCCTTTGAAAGAAGAAACACATAAGACAGGTTCATCACTGCCTAGGGAGATCAGCAGCAGAGTGTCCAGCAACACAGACTGTCACAAAATATTATAGTAACTACATCTATAACTGAAGAGAAGGATTTGGGGGTGTCCGTGGATGAAAAACTCAACATGAGATACCAGTGTGTGATTGCAACAAAGAAGCCAACCCAGTCTTGGGCTGCATCAAGGGAAGTGTGACCCCCAGGTCAAGGGAGGTGATTTTTGCCCCTCTACTGGGCTCTGATGCGACCCCAACTGGAGTTATGATGATATTATTATTGTTCTAGAGACTGCAGGGCTCCAAATACGTACAAAAATTACTGTGTTTGTAGAAAACAAATCAGAGCTGGAGTGGTCACTCACTTTTTTTGGATGGCTATTTTCAAGGAATTTGATAAGCTGCTGCTTATCATCACAAAACAATGTCAGAGAGCTACATAGATGTTCTGCTGTGAGCCCCTCTCACTTTTTCCAGGTTGTACACAAATAGAGGCCTTCCAGCAGGGAGATACCACGGAGACCCCAAAAAATTGAGAAGAAAACTGTCCAGTCCAAAGGAGCAGAAGTGCTGATGCTGACTTTCCCTTTGGTAGTTTCAGCCATTCTTATGGCCCTTGCTTACCTGAAAATTTCTCTAGTATTATTGAATAGATTTGTTTCAAGCCATCTGCTTAAGAGTAGCGACCAATGAAATGTAGAAATGGCTTTCTAAAAGTAATGGAAGAACAAGGACTGAAGAGGCAGATGGTTGGTGTCAGCTCTGACATACAGTTACACAAACTTCCCTGACTTTCCCTGCAGAGGGAAAATTATTAACTCTAGTGAAATGAGATTGTCCTCCTATAGCCTGTGTGTGTTGCAGGGGAGGGAGAAGAGGGATGTAGTTCTTAGATTTAAGGCTTCATGCCTGCTTTCAGAGCTTAGTAGAGATTCATCGACTAGTGAATAAGCTGTGCCCTGAGCAGGCTATTTCCCAGGAAGAACTGAAGCATTCTCATCCATAATCTGGTCAAGTTTTACCTATTACTCTTCTAGAGATAGAAGGTACTAACAACTGATACAGAAATTGGCTGCTCTTGCTTTGCATTAGATTATAGAGTGCATTCAGTTGGAAGGGACCATCAAAGGCGATCTAGTCCAACACCTCTGCAATGAGCAGGGAAATCTTGAATAGATCAGATATCGGTTGGAAGAGAACTTTAAAGATCAAGCCAAATCATTAACCTCAGCCCTGCAGCTACATGTCATTTAAATGCCTCCAAGGGTAGTGATTCAACTGCTTCCCTGAGAAATCTATCCCAGTGCTTGACAATTCTTTTGGGAAAGGAATTTTTCATAATGTTCATTTAAGTTCTCTCTGAGGCCATTTCTTCTTGTCCTATCGTCTCTTAACTGGGATAACAAGCTGACCCCCACATTGCTATAACCTCCTTAAGGATAATTTCAGAGAGTTGTAAGAGTTCCTTTGAGCTGCATTTTCTGCAGAGTAAGCAACCTCAGTTTCCCTAGCTGCTCTCATCAGATTTGCTTTCAAGATCCTTCACCAGCTTTGTGGCTGTTCAGACTTTTTTCTGGGGTTTTTTGTTAATGTTTTGTGGTGGTCTTGGGGGTTTTTTGTGTGTGGTTTTTGTTGTTGTTGTTGTTTGTTTTCCCTTTGGTATTGAGATGCTGAAGAGAATCCAGAGAAGTTCATTACAATAGTAGAGAGGGATGGAGGCTGCACTTGAGAAGAAAGAAAGCTGACTTCAGTGTTAGATGTTAAAGATTTCAGAATGGGTGGGATCAAACAACACTATTTGATAAGGTCAGTGCACCTAAACCAACACTATTTGAAAATTCCCTTTGACATGAAGAGTACAATGTGCTGAGGAAGCCTTGTTCCAAGAAAGAAAAGGAAACCTATTAACTGTGTGTGTCATAGATAGATACACAGATTTGCACACACATTTGAAGTCCCTTTGTCCAAAACACTTTGAACACAGAGTGTCTGGCCAGCAAGGATGTATGATTATGTGACCCTCTTTGCATGGAATACTTCTAATTGTTGTTAGAGGAGTTATTCACAGAAAGGGCTACAAAAGCATTTCTTGATTCTTATTCCTAGCACACTGTCAGCTTTTGATTTTTTCAGCAGTCTTGCTCCACTCTATTTTTAAGCTCAAAGTTTTTAGAAGAGAGGGACAGCAATATCAGTCTACTTTTCTTCAAGCTCTCATTAATGTCCATAAATATGGAAAGGGTGAGTGATAGGAGGATGGAGACAGGCTCTTGTCAGTGACCTCCAATGATAGGACAAGGGGCTATGGGTGCAAACTGGAACACAGGAGGTTCCACAGAAATACGAGAAAAAACTTTGTTAGGGTGAGAGAAGTGTCCCAGGCTGCCCAGAGAGGGTGTGGGGTCTCCTTCTCTGGAGACATTCCCTCCTCTGGACCTGCTCCAACAGCTCAATGTCCTTCTTATGTTGAGGACTCCAGAACATGACATAGTAATTCCAGGTGGGGCCTAACCAGAGCCCAGTAGAGGGGAAAAATCACCTCTCTAACATTATATGATTCTCTTGACCTGCTGGTCATACTTCTCTTGATGCAACTCAGGACTGGGTTGGCTTCTGGGCTGCAAGTGCCCACTGGGAGCTCATACTGAGTTTTTCATCCACTGACACCCCCAAATTGTGCAACTACATGAGGGAGGGCAGCCACCACCAGAGAAGCACCTGGTACATCGATGAGAAGTAGGCCAGGAAAATAAAAAGTGGTGAGCCTTAAAGCTGAAATATCTCTGGATGTCAAAAGGAAGACTTTTCCTACAATAGTGAAAAAACTGGCAGCCCAGTAGTTGCCAGACTTGAGTGTCCATCTTAAATAGCATCTCTGCACTACATGGACCATCGATCTAAGCCAGTGAAACAATTCTTACAGAATTCTATGGGCAAAATGTAATGCTTCACTGCTGAAAGTACAGCTGTAAAATGATGAACAACTTGAGAATGTAATACTGGAAAAAATCAGGAATTTTGCAAAGTCCTTTTCCTTACTGTATGTAAAAAATACATTTGAAGCCTATGAGAGGTGAAGAAATATTTTTGAGGGGCTTATTAGAAGCAATTAATCAGATTTTAAGCCACTAGAATTAAAAATTTAGCAAATGCTTATTAACACATAGCAAAAACTGGTGGAACATCCATTCCAAGTAAATAAAATATTAATAAAATGTTCATAAACATCACAAAATAGTAGACCATTACCCATGTCCCTTATGAGCCACACATGCAGTATAGATAAAAATGTCCTCTGCAGCAAGGTTTTGGGGAACTGTTCAGGTTCCTCTTCTAAAAATGTTTCAAAGCTATTTTCCTATTGAGAGGAAAACACACAAACCCAGACCCTTCTAAAAAATATTGTAGAATCATAGAGTAGTTTGGGTTGGAAGGGACCTTAAAGGTCGTGTAGTTCCAACCCCCCTGCCGTAGGCAGGGACACCTCCCACTAGATCAGGCTGCCCACTGCCTTATCCAGCCTGGTCTTGAACACCTCCAGAGAGGGGACATCCACAACCTCTCTGGGCAACCTGTTCCAGTGCTTCACCAACCTCACTGTAAAGAATTTCTTTCTTATGTCAAGTCTAAATCTACCCCCTTCCAATTTACATCCATTGTTTCTAGTCCTCCCATCTGATATAATATTAAAAAGTCCTTCCCCTGACTTTCTGTAGGACCCCCTCAGGTACTGGTAAGTTACTATAAGGTTCCCCCTGAGCCTTCTCTTCTCCAGGCTGAACAACCCCAACTCCTTCAGCCTGTCTTCATAGGGCAGTTGCTCCAACCCTTTGACCATCTTCATGGCCCTCCTCTGGACCCGCTCCAACAGCTCAATGTCTTTCTTATGTTGAGGGCTCCAGAACTGGATGCAATACTCCAGGTGGGGTCTCACCAGTGCCGAGTAGAGGGGTAAAATCACTTCTCTGGACCTGCTGGTCACACTCCTCTTGATGCAACCCAGAATTTGGTTGGCTTTCTTGGCTGCGAGTGCACACTGGTGTCATCAACTGACACACCCAAGTCTTTCTCTTCAGAGCTGCACTCAAGCCACTCTCCACCCAGCCTGTATCTGTGCTTGGGATTGCTTCGACCCAGGTGCAGGGCCTTGCACTTGGCCTTGTTGAACTTCATGAAGTTGGTTTGGGCCCATCTCTCAAGCCTGTCAAGGTCCCTCTGGATAGCATTATATGTATATACACCTGTTTTCATTTTTGTTTTTGAGGTTTTAGGTCACTATTCTTTGTTTTCACCTATTTTGTGTACTACTTTGTACTAAATCGCAACTTACTTCTTGAAAAAATGTCGTTCTGTTTAGTTTGACCATCCAGGTTAATTTATCATAACCATTGCTAAGTTGTGATGTTTGCCTTCCACATGAGGTGTAAGCAGACAAATGCTAAGTCTCCCTCAAAATACACAGAAAACAAAAATCTGTTTAACCCTGTGTTAAGCAAAAGGATTCCTAAAATGGAAAGTCAGATCCTAGAAAGTGCTGCTTGACTGCACAGGGCAGGCTGTAAAGCACTGATCTTCTGTGCATTTTAGAAGCTGGTCTCTGACGTTCTTTGTAAGTGCTAAAGTAAAAATAAAATTAAAAAAAAAACCTAACAATTGGAGACAATCCTCTGCACATTATCCTTCTCTTTAGACAAAATGGTTACTTGTTTTCTGAACTGTCTTTTCGTGTTCCCTTTCCTGAAAGGCACCTGTACAAGGAATTATCAAGGAATGCTTTCTATTCACACCAGAAACTGCTGTGTGAGTGACTTCTAGTTATTACTCTTTACTTTGAAACCAGACCAACTGGTTTATGTGTTTCCATCAATTCGTTAATGAATTAATGAATGTTGATGACAAACTCAACATGAGCCAACAGTGTGCACTCGCAGCCAGGAAGGCCAACCAAATCCTGGGTTGCATCAAGAGGAGTGTGACCAGCAGGTC